>OX376373.1:217445366-217553877 GCA_947369275.1 Nemotelus nigrinus
CATTTAGGGCCTCTCTCACCCCTAAGAGTATAACTGAATTTATTTGATCGCGATTGATGGCGCTGAAAACCGCTTGACTATCCGATAGAATTTTAATTCTGACCCTTTTAGTATTCCTGATCTTTATTATTTGAGAGGCTCTAAGTATGGCAGATATTCTTCTTGATAGATGGTGGCCTTCTTTGGGAGAGGAAAATGTATTTTGCACTGCGGACCTACGATCGCTGCTCCTACTCCACAATCCATCTTTGAACCATTCTTTTACCATTTGCGCTGCTTTGTACGAGAGAAGTGAGCCATCCTACCATTTGTCCCAAGATGGAATTGTGACCTTGAACCCCTTCCCGAAGGTTGCTCTGATCTTTATTTGATCGCTGAAGCTCAACATTTCTAGTATGGGCCTTATTTTCCCCAGGATTTCAAGGTAGCCTTTAAGGTCTCCTGATTTCTAACAGTAGGCCTGTTCTAGGCTAACAGCCTGTTTCGCTGCTTCCTCCTGAATTATGAGGTGTAGCGGTTCTAGGTTTAGAAGAGCCTCAATTCCTGCCTTTGGCTTCACGCTCATTGCTGCTATAATCAGCAGACAGGCCATCCGTTGAAGCTTGTTGAGCCTATTAATAGCAGTTTTTTGTGTAGTTATCTTCCACCACATTGCAGCTCCATGTAGGATGATGGGTCTCACCATTTGTTTGTATGCCCATAGTGTCTGCCTTGGAGATAGTCCCCAATTACGTCCAAGCATTTGCTTTGTCGCTCAGAAACAAAACTTTAATTTTGTTTAGATGATTGTCCCAGATGAATTTCCTATTTAGGTGGATTCCAAGATATTTTACCTATTCCTGCACTGAAAAAACACAGCGCCAGACGCCATAATTTATAGACTTCTGGCACCATGTACATAGTCGATTTGGGGATTGTGATAAAATATAGCGCCATACGCCATAGTACATGGCGAAAAGTACATAGGAGCAGACGCTATGCTTATAGCCCTCCACAACATGTACTATAGTCCTCCACGCCATATAATATTGTCTTCCACGCCATTACATGGCATGGAGGTCTATAGTGCATGGCGTGGAGGACTATAGTACATGGCGTGGAGGACTATAGAACATGGCGTCTGGCGCTGTGTTTTTTTCAGTGCAGAGTTAATTTTCTTCAAGAAATTATAGTTCGATTATTCAGGTGGTTAGATGTGTCCCGATTAAAGGTTTTTTTCCAGCATGTTCCGCATGTGCTCAATGGGATTGAGGTCAGGAATTTGCGGTGGTGTTTGTGCGCCAAGAACATCCTAGTATTATGAGCCATGTGTTTAAGATCATTATCTTGTTGTAGGTAAAAATCCTTTTATACCCAAATTTTCGGCACTTGGCTTCAAATTTCGCTTGAAAATTTCAATATATGCCCGATGATCCATGATTCCTTCAATTGTTTCTAAGTTGCCAACGCCGCTGGCAGCCATATAGCCCCATACCATTACTCCGCCGCCATTGTATTTTACAGTGTTGATGGTGTTCTTTGGGCTGTAAGCTTCCCCTGGCTTTCTCCACACTCTTAATCTCCCATGAGATCCAAAAATATGGTTGGATTCATCAGAAAATATAACATTTCGCCAAAACTCGAGAGATGCATTTTGATATTGCCGAGCGAAGTCCAAACGTTTTTTACGATTTACTTGCCTTACCAGAAGTGTACGAGACTTAAATCTGTAAAACATGGTGGCGGCGGTGTAATGGTATGGGGCTGTAAGGCTGCCAATGAAGTTGGAAACTTAGAAATAATTGAAGGAATCATGGATCATCGGGCATATATTTAATATACTTTCAACAAGATAATGATCCTAATCACATGGCTCATAATACTAGGATGTTCTTGGCATACAAAACTCCACATTTGCTTAAAACAACACCGCAAAGTCCTGATCTCAATCCCATTGAGCCCATATGAAACATGCTGGAAAAAAGGATCAGGACTGATCATATTAGCTCCAGACCTAAGTTGAAACAGGCTTTTCAGCAGGAATGGGCGAAAATAGAGCCACGCTATGCAAAAAACTTGTAGAATCAATGCTACACCACCCTAAAGCCGTGATTAAAAACAAAGGCTACCCAACTAAATATTTACAAAAAATGTATCTACAGTTTTTGAGATTTTTCTTGAACTGTTTCGTACGTGTACGAAGACTTTATTGGAGGCAAATTGTTGACTTTGTTTTGTTTTTAGTTAGTAACTTTATAATGAATAATTCAAATGGATTAGTTTTTGTTCCCAAATTAAATAAAAATGTTTAATGAATAAATCTGCAACAAAACTTTTTCAAATTTCTTGCAACAATTCATTCGTTTTTAACACTTAAGTTTCAAATAGCTGCTGTACCAAGACATTATTGGTACACTGTAGGTAGGTATATATCGTTAAAGCCGATCTTACCAAGCCTTTAAATATGTAACTAGAATTTTTAATTATATTACCCTCTTTACTAAAGATAGGAATGGGAAACAAGTGTCTGAAAAGTTTATACGTCGATGGGATGTAGGTACTTACATTCGAAGTAAATTCTCATCTACCACCATTCACACTGAGCCAACAAAATACGATTACACCTTCATATATACGTACTATATGTTTTTTCTGCTAAAATATACAACTTCACGATAATTTCCGCTTGCTTGTATGCAAGTAGTATGCCTGTATGTATTTATAAATTCGAATATTTATGATGACAATGCAACGTTTGCAGAACCAGTGTCTCATATTTATCGTTTTGCATTAAAGTACAAAAATAAACAATTATGTGAATACATTTCAGCAACAGCACGTTAATTAGAAATTCATGCCAGTTTTTGATGTCGTTAGCGTATTTATCCAAATTCTACGTAATCGCCTATGTAATTACTCACATACTGACGATGGTGGTAGTGTAGTTGGTGACTGTTGAGATGGACCGCATATCTGTGCCCTCCTGAGTCATTGTGCAAGTCAATAGTTCTTCCTTGTAGATACACGAGATTGTGCTGTAGTTTATTCATGAATGTGCATGTAAGTATAATTATTTATGATAACGCGAAATGTATCTACAATATAATTAAAAGTGGGTTCAGTGAATTCGAAGTAATCGAAAAGATAAGGATAAGCATGTGTGGATGCATGGCCTAGTGTTTCATTTTTCTCTGTGTGCTTACCGAACTTTTCGCTGTATTTTTGGTAGTCGCGCAATTTAATCTATTCTTGCGCACATGTATTTTTAATTTGATTGAAGCTATACGTGGGTTTCTGAACTACAAAGCCTGAATCTGTAAGGTTTATTTTACTTTAAGATGTGAATTTGGCGACGGCGAATTGATGATGTTAGTATGGATTTCGTGACTAGGCACTTATTTTCTAAATTGTTTCTATTCAAATCGGATTTTCCAATAAGAGCTATATAGCTTATTATCATGAAGTCTGGGAACCATTGTAAAATTGATTTCTAGTAGAGTTTGAAAACTCCTTTAAACATATTCCCAATTCACAGCATATTGAGGGACAAATTAACATCCGAAAACGTCAAAATGCTTAAAAATGAAATAGCCGTAACAAAAATTTTTCATAGACACTTAAAGGTTGGTTCTTTTCTATCTTGCCTTAATTTGGCACGAATAACACCAATCTTCAAGGAAGGTGACCCTTGGGGTACCTCAAATTGTTGCCCAATTGCCGTTACTAGTGTAATGAGCAAGATATTTCAGAGAATCATAAATTCCTGTATAGTACAGCACATCAATGAGACATCAATTTTAGCACCTATTGAGAACGTTTTCCAAGAACACAGTAATACAAAAGCGGCCACATTAGACGCGGTCCATATCATTAACAACTCGTTGGATAAAGTTCGACCTCAAGAAGTCCTTTGACACTATTGATCACAGAATTTTGCTCCAACGTCTCGAAAAATATGGCATTTGCAAGAAGTTTAACTCGATGATAAAAGATTATGGGATCGGCGGATTGTGACACAACAATTACATTGTATCAGACGGGAACGTTTCATCAACATAGGTATACCGCAGAGATCAATTCTTGGACCTGTGCTATTCACCCTGTATGTGAACTGCATCCAACATCTCCAGCTGCTTGGCAAATTTGTCCTTTTCGCTGATGACACACTTCTTTTATATTCGGAAAAGGATGAACCATCTCTGGAGCATCTTGGGGTGAGATATGTAATTATTGTGGGAGTTAAATCCGACTAAAGAGAAAACCGCAACTGTAAAAAATCTTTGTTATGTAAAGAAAAATTAAGAATTTAATCCTAACCTCAACTCGGAAACAGTCTAAACTTTTCAATCCGGCAGAGAAAGTTGGCATATTATGATGGTGAAACAATGCGAGACATCAATCAAGCTCTGGAAAATGTAGTCGGAAGATAAGTAGGTTCAGAAATTCCCGCTCTTTCAATTCGAAAACATACCAGAAAACATGCATGCATTTAAGTAGGTATATGCCCAAAAGTCACCACGCTGATTGTTAAATTTCGAATTTCGCTCCACATCCACTGTTCGACAATTGTCCACAACCATGCCGAACGTGATTCATTAAGCAAATGTTTCAGTCCCAGTGGGAAGCAGACAAGTACTCCATAAACCCCAAATAAAGTCTTCCATGGCAATGAAAATAATCATACATATTTGTTAAGGGCTACTCAGGCTTGTTTCCATGCGTCCAAGCAAGCCATTTTCATTTACACAAGACTAGTTTTTAGAAGGCGGGAGTGAAGTGGAAGTGAAAATCAACGTATCCGCCATCATGCACTTCATGCCTTCTAAAAAACGGTTTAAACGCATGTCTGGACGCGTGTGTAAACAGAGCCTAATATACATATAAGCACACATGTATCAACAAAAAATGCTTTGGCTCAAACTAAACTCGACGAAAACAAAACAAGCACAGCACTGCACTGCACAGCTAGGTAGGTAGGTACATACTTAAAATTTATTTACTGGCGCAGCAAAATGCAAGCAAATCTTGATTAAAGCAAACTGCTGTCTGTTCATATCGCCACAAGCTAGGCAGCATTTTAAATAAAAAAAATAAGTCCAAGAAAATTGCAAAACAAACACATTTGGATCGCTTAGATAACTCCAAGAACAGATTGGTTGATGAAAAAGTTGCTCAGAACCTCTACAGAGCCGGCCCCGCCACTTTTGTATCATTTTGCTGTCAAGCCAACAAGACTGAAGAATAACGCGACGAAAGGTGCGTTGGTTTCATTTCAGGAGGCTAGCAATTCACCGTTTGCATCTTAATGAAGACAAGGTTTGTAGCATTGTGGCAGTCCGGCCGCATCGTGTGGCGAATACGATTATAACATTCGCCATTATTTTTGCAACAATTTCTACTTTGACACATGCAGCCAAACTTTCTTGCACACATACTCGTACGTTGTACTAGTAAATCGTCGCGCACTAAGGCCAATGACACACTTGGCGGTTCCCCCGAAGCGTTTAAAGCTTCGGTTTGGCGCGTCGGTTGACACATACATGGGTTTTCATAAGCGTTTATAGTGTCGGTTCTGTTACAAATTACGTCGGAGTATCATATAGACGCGTGTGAAAAAAGTTGTCGTGTATACAACATACATATATATGTAGATGTATGTATATACATATATATGTTTATATATGCATATGAATTTTGGGCAGTGATTCTAATTGCCTACTTTTAGAAACCAAGTGCCCACAAATGTTTCATTTTCCAATACTGTATCCTAACCATTCTTCAAAAAACAATTTTCTTATCAGATTTTCATTCCCATATTCCATGCATTCATCAATGCATCCTGAAAATTTCAGCTCGATCGGACTACGCAGCAATGAACAAATCGAAAAACGCTCGAAGAATCGAATCGGTGGGTCATTTCTCTCGTCTGCCGACTTGGTTCCGAAACCGACAGGCGGTCCGCAACCGCTGTGTGTGTTATCACAATGCTAAATGAACGCACGCACGACTAAACCGACTCGGTTTTCCTCTCGAGAAACGCTTCGCTGGAACCGCCGTGTTTGTCATTGGCCTAAGGATGGTACAAGCTGAATGGTGAGCTCCGGCCTTGTAGACTTTTTGGCCCTCCTACGTTGTTTTTCGCTGCTTACTTGTGGTCAAATGATTATCGTATCGGAGCATAACAATACGGATTATAATTTTCATCAGATAATTCTTTTTTGGTGAATGAAAAGTGGCTATGGTGGTTTTCGTTCGAGTTGAGCATACGATATGGCTTCTGGGTAGGGCTGCCAACTCAGAGGATCGGAAATCCGGGAGGAAAATAAAAAAAAATAAGTGAAAAAAAAATAAGTGAAAAAAAAATAAGTGAAAAAAAATGTATGTATTTAAAACGATATTTCTTTACACAACGAGTTGCTTGTAATGTATTATGTTTGCAAGGATAAAGCTATAGAATTCTTAACAGGTGTAATTAAAATTTGTGCATTCCTGAATTTCTGATTTTACATGTGTTTCATTAAGCCGATTATGATTTTTTCACCACAGTAGATATATAACACCAGTTCTGGCGCACTTAAGAGGAGCAATAGAAGAGTAAATAAGAGGAGCAAAGAGGAGCAATAAGGACATGGTGCGCATCCCACGCATGACGTAAGCGATGATCTCGAACCGATCAACAGCCCAGTTGAGCTAATAAACAGCCTAGCTAACTGATAAGCAACCCTGTTGAGCTAATAAAGAACCTTGTTGAGCTGGCAGCACAGTTGGGCTGATAAATAGGGAAGTTGAACTGATAAACAACCCTGTTAAGCTAAAGAGAAAAGCACAGTTGAGCTGTTTATTAGTTCAAAGATCATCGCTTATGTCATGCGCGGGCCGATAATCGAAGGCACCATGTCCTGATTGCTCCTCTTATTTCCACCCCTTTTGCTACTCTTAAGTGCACCAGAACTGGTATTTGTAGCGAATTTTAAGATGGGAGGTGGCCTTAGCACAACTTAGAACCAGACCGAAGTCCAGAACCAAGAGTGCTAAGGTCAAACAGTGGAATGGCTGATGCCATTCAAGAGGCAAAACAAAAAAAAAGAATTGCCCCGAGAGCAGGGTGCCCTAGAAATGGCCGTGAAGGCCCCTCGTCCGCATTAGCGGAGCACCCTTTTACCAACCCCGACGGATGCTGGGGTGCCGCTTTGCTAGCTCGCTGCGGCTGGGGTGGGTTCTTGACAAAATGGGGTTAGTTTGCTCTCAACGAAAACGGGATGCTACGTATTATTTCATCCGTCATAATACTGTAGCCGCAAACTGGTATATAAAATACCCAGGGACCAAAAAGGGGGCATAGCTCCGTAAAGGAAACCACCCATGGCTCTGCAACATGGGCTGACTAAGCAGACCCAGTGCTCGTGACAACGCACGGAGCCAGAACATTGAAAATCTAAACGGGAAAATAGGAAAGAAAATGCTACCTCTCTTTACAAGGAACCCGGGTGAGGCAGACAGCCCCGGGCCCCCGATGGCAGTGGAGCCCTGACCCCGATGGTCTGGGGTCCTCCACCCTCTGACACTGGCCATAAAACTTCAAAAAAAATTCAAAAATCTAACAAAATTCCGGAAACTACTCGTTTGGCCAGTGTCCCTCCCTTTACCAAAATGCTGAAAAATACCGAAGAAATTCACGAAAAACTATTTACATTATTTGTAGGCCAGCCAGGCCATGCGCGGACCCTGAAAAGAGAAAAGAACTTCTCGGGCTTTCGCCCAATAAGAAGGCCAAAAAGTTTAAACTTTACAAATTCATTATATTTGCTCTCATGCTTTGCTTTTACTGAGTGAGTTCGTCTAGTCTAAATTATATTCATAACGTTAAGTTTACATATTCAATCGGAAGAACCTGTTTATCTTTTAATAGATTTCATTAGAAAACTTTACTTTACATTATGCTGATTAGGTGCATCACATTCAAAAAAAACCTATAATATGGTTCCTAACTTTTTCCAACCTACTTAAACTTGATATGATGGTTGACACCAATGAATATTTTACTGGTTTTTTTTTTTTCCCGAAAACATCAGTACGGCGATTGAGTATTGACATTCCTAGCTAACGTCTCTACCCTTTTAACACGGGAACTAAGGTACCTTAATTTCAGTCGGTGTAGGAGGGGTTTATTTAGTTAACTCGTTGTATCAATCCAAAACTATTTCAATTTTTCATGAATGTGCTGTCTAATCGCAAAAGAGTTACAACTGCAACGGGCTGTATATCAGACAGGTATATAAACTCTATTCAATTCACTGTACAATGGGCTTCCAAAAATATTATAGAATATACTTTTCTTCAATATTCACAAGCATTCAATATTTGTACTTTGTAAAAACTATGTTTGTAAGCATATAAAAATTACTAAGACACATTGTGATACAAATTAAAGTCGTATACACATATCGTTTAAAGCACCAGTGGTAAAAAGTGTGTACTTGATTAAATATTATGCTTCTTAATTCTAGGTACAGGTGCGGCTGGATTCACACCTTTATAAAAAAACTCTGTAAGCGATTCCATCGTATAAAGTATAAAGCAATTCCAAAGGTATGTTGAAAAGAAATATGGAGGAACATTTAGAATAATCTTTCCGCCGAAATGATCGTTGGCGCTGCTCTAGATGACTTTTTTCACATTTAAATTGTAGAGTGCACTAGCGCACATTATACTCGGTTATACTGTTACTGCGACGCTTGGTCTAGGCACACCAACTCAGCATGTCTATCCGCGTTCTTGATTATATCCACATAATTGCCACCTCTGGCTATCACTTGATTGTTCTGAACGAATACACAACCGACAGGAACTTCTCCCCTATCGTTGCTTTACGTGCCTCCGTAACGGCTGCATCCAAGAAAACCTTCCATTGTTCATGAGTACAAAAAGAATCTAAACAAGCTTAAATCTACAAATACAGTTTACCACGTTTCGCCTTAGAGCTCGTTGCGAATATGCTTGATGAGGTCGTTGTCCTTGAAAAACTGATCGGCTTCTTCTGGTCAGTGGATATTGTACAAACTGCGCAGACTTGGAGCACCCGTTTCAGAAATTTCACATAGGGGAGTTGTTGGATAGTGGTTTGAAGCAGTCATTGACATACGATGCGACAGCGACCACTATGGATGGATTTAGTAACCACAACTCCGGATGCTTCTACAGTTCTAACCACGCGAGCCCGCCTAACGTTCCAGCTTGCTCGGCGCCCTGAGTCCCGAAACCGCGACAATTCAATCAGTTGAACCAAATCGAGCACAAGACCAAATCTGTACGTAGCCGATCAACAATTCGCTTTCACAGGTTTTCGTTTCGCCTACTTGCATCCCATACTGAAAACTACAAAGGATGGCGTCTGGTACAAGCAAAACCAGAGAAAGTTTGATCATCGAAATACAAATCCCGAAAGAGATTGAAAGAAAGCACGCGCGCTGCGTTGACAGAACCCGAAGCAAGAAAACGCCAATTAATTTCTCCCCAGTAATCCAACACACGCACTGTCAACGCGAAATAACTGTGGCCTGCGTCGATCAGTAACAATTGTCACTAAATGTTTCTGACTAATTATCCCGGGCAAACGTAAGAAGCAGAAGCGTCGTCTTCGTTGTCGCTGCGAGTCAAAATTTAAATGTCACCCAAGATGCACGCACAGCTACACTTGAATATGACCGCACTTTCATCGCAGATTGATGTATGTTGTATGTAGGTATAATAATAAAGAACAAACTACGAGTCGGTATTCGTAAAAACAATAAAGATTGATAGAGCGGAATTCGATTTGCACTAACGCAGCACCCTCGGATTTCCGTCGTTCTCTTTCTTGTCTTTGGCTGATATGTTTTAATTTCGTCGCCAGTGCCACAGCCAAACTTAATGAACTCGCGTCCGAGAAGCTATCCCGCTATGTACGAAACCGCTCAGAATCAAACCAAACACGATTACAGCCGCGTAAAAATTCCGAACGCAAAGTATTCAAAATTATGGCTAACGCTCCACATACACAATATGCCCCGACTGAAAAATTCACGTTTCCGAGCAAATCTTCAAATTATATTAGTTTTATTCTTATAGCATGAAACAAAAAGCACACCAGCAGCGGCCGCGGCGATTGCAACTCACCGAACTATCGACTGACGAAAACAACCCGTCGCTACAGCGACACCCAAACGACTGTCCATAGCCAAGCGCTGCATCCTCACAGCCCAGCCGCAGCATCGCAATTTGCCATGAACAATTTACCGTTGATACGGTAAATTAGTTTTGAAAAAATGAATTTTTCGAAGCGACATCGCTTGTGTTTCGATTTGTCGAAAACAAGGTGCCGTAAGAGGGCAAGTAGAGGACTTTTGATACAATGCGTATCAAAAGTCGTTTGCCGTGAATTTTAGAAACAAAATTCAAATGGGCAAATGCTACAACACAGATCTTTCCACAAGGGCAAGTGCGTGGAAAGAGCTGAAGGATGGATGTAATGTGTGAAAGACAATGACGTGAACAGGTGATCAAGTCTTTTACTATCCAATCTTTTAGATTTATTGCGTGAACTAGTGAGCAAATAAAAAGGGGTAAATATAATTGTAGGAAATTTCGTGAACACGTATGCTAAGTTAATGACGAAAGTATCTTTGATAGAGGAAATGGTGAACCAGGTGAACATCTCTAGATACTTTCTCATTGGGGCAGGAGTGACACCTGAAATAGGCGCAAATGGACGATCTTCCAAATAAAATTTGGAAATACATCGTGAACTGGTGAACTCAGTGGGTCTATCACTTAGTGATGTCTTTCGCGTGAAAGACGCCCACTGATCGTCCATTTTGATCGGCCAGCTGGTAGTAAGCACCGCCGATCTTCTTAATTACCTTACTAGGTAAGAACTTCCGGTCCAGCTTTGCATTGTAATGCGCGGCTGCGTCACTTTGCCGGAAGTTGCGCCTGTAGACCACTTCGCCAGGCTGGTATGAAACCAACCTGGAACGAAGGTTATAGGCCTTGGCATTGCGAGACTGGTCTTTGGTGGTGAGATCGCGGATGGTCTGGCGTAGAAGAGCCAGGTGGTCAGGAGGTGGCAGGGTGGTCTCGGGGTCATCCAAAAGATGAAGTTGCCGCAATAGATGGTAGGTGCGGCCATGGGTGACCATTGGTTGGCCGAAGACTGCCTGATAGGGCGAAGTCCCTATGGTTGCGTGGGGTGCAGAACGTAGGGCACTAGTAATATCCGATAGTTTGTCGTCCCAAGTGGTCTGTGCGGGATCGATGTAGGCTCTAATGGCAGCGAGGATTGAGCGGTTTAGACGCTCTGAAGCATTTGCCTGTGGCGAATACACAGCTGTAAACGTGTGAGCGATTCCGAATTCCTGCAGTACATCCTGAAAGATGTGTGACCGAAACTGCACGCCATTGTCCGACACGATGGTTTCTGGTACCCCGACAAGGTGGAAGATCCTCTTCTTTAAGATGTCCACTACTGCCTTTGCAGTGAATTTTCGAAGCGGCTCGATAAATGGGAACCGCGAGAGATGGTCCAGAACGATGAGAGCTCCAATGTTGCCAGACTTGGACCTAGGGTAGGGGCCGATAATGTCTATGTACAAGCGCTGGAATATGCGCTCGGGAACGGACTGCAGCGTCATTGGTGGACGAAGGGTGTGTGAAGGGGCTTTGGTGGCTTTGCATGTGAGGCATGATCCCACATATTCACGCACTTGAGCGGCCATTCGTGGCCAGAAAAACCATTGCCGTAATCGGCCGAGGGTTTTGGCCACGCCACCATGCGCACTCAAGGGTGGGTCATGAGCTCCCTTCACTAATTCTGCCGTCATTTCTGACGGCACCCACAACTTCCAGGCCAACTGGTCTTGAAGTCCGTTTCCGGTTGCATACTCAGTCCGCTTGTACACGAACCCGTCTACAACTTTTAGGTCCGGCAGTTGGTCTTGTTCTGCCTGGACTTTAGCCGCTAGCTCCGTATAGGAAGCACTTTTGAAGTGTGGCGACTCTAAGTCTAGCTCCATTGGAGTCTCCTCGCCTTCTGCCGGCATCAACGCCTCGGCAGAAAACATGCGCGACAAAGAGTCCGGCACTACGTTTTGGCTTCCCTTTCGGTGGACGATGGTGAAATTAAACCCTTGAAGTTTAAGGGCCCACCGGGCTAAGCGACCATTTAGATCTGGTTGGTGCATTAGCCATTTTAGGGAAGCATGGTCGGTCACGATTTCAAATTCGTGACCTTCCACGTAGGCACGGAACTTTTTGATTGCCAACACCGCTGCCAGACATTCTTGCTCAGTGACGGTGTAATTTCTCTGAGCGGGATTCAATTTGTGGGACATATAAGCGACGGGGGCTTCGTCTCCTTCTTCCGTCCGTTGCACTAGCACGGCACCTACTCCATGTTGACTCGCGTCACATTGGATGGAGAAGGGCTTGTTGAAGTCAGGGCTGTGCAACACTGGAGCCGAAGCAAGGCTCACTTTCAATTGCTTGAAAGCATTTAGCCTCTCGTCGGTCCACACAAATTGAGTCCTCTTCGAAAGCATGTCTGTCAGTGGCGTTGACAAAGACGCATATTCTCTGACGAAGCGCCGATACCAACCGCAGATTCCCAAAAATCTCCGCAGCTGCTTCGTGGTCGTCGGAAGAGGGAAATCCATAATGGATCTCACCTTGTCAGGGTCTGTCCGGATCGTTCCGTTACCAACAATGTGGCCAAGATATTTTACCTCGCGCAAGAGGAACTTGCTCTTCTCCACATTGATGGTAAGGCCAGCTTGTCGCAGATGGAATGCGACCTGGTGCAGTACCTTCAGGTGTTCGTCGAAGGCCTCGGTTATCACCAACAAGTCGTCCAAGTACACGAATACTTGGTGCTTAAGATGCGGAGGTATCACTTTGTCCATGAGTCGGGACATCGTTTGGGGTGCATTGCACAACCCAAACGGCATCACGACAAAGTGATACAAGGGTCGCCCGGGCACAGTGAAAGCCGTCTTCTCCCTTGACCGTTCCTCCAAAGGAATCTGCCAGAAGGCATCTTTTAGATCCAGGCTCGTAATAAATGTGGCCTTAGGGAGTCTGCTTAAGATGCCGTCTATCAATGGTAAGGGATAGGCGTCTTTCACTGTGACCGAGTTCACCTTTCGCGCATCCAAGCACAGGCGTACCTTGGAGGGCTTGACCACTAGGGTCACTGGCGAGGACCACGCACTCTTGGACTCTTCGATCACGCCCAGCGCGAGCATACGATCAATCTCTTTGTATAAGAGCTTTTCGACAGCTGGCGAAACAGAGAAGTGTCTCTGTTTAATCGGTTTCTGATCGCCAGTGTCGATTTCGTGCTCGATCAGCGCTGTTTTTCCCAAACCCTCTACGGCGAACGACGGTGAGAGAGGGTGGGCGTGATCGTCGAGTTGTTCGAGGCTACTAGTGGTGTTGACTTGTTGGGATGGCGCAAACAGGTCTGCTGCTAAGGCGAATTGACGCACGAAATCCACTCCCAGATATAAGTTTTGGCTGAGAGTGGGAATTATCCAGAGCGTCAAGGACCTGGTAACTCCCCTGAACGTGATGTCAGCTGACACTCGGCCTACGGCTTGATGTTGTGTGCCGTCTGCAGTCTTCAACCCGAGAGAAGCTCTTTTCCAATGAAAAGCGTTCCTCTCGAGGAATGACTTTGCCAGGTCAGCCGCCATCACGCTCACGGAAGCTCCCGTGTCGATCAAGCCTGCAATTGGTTGGTCGAACAGCAGACGTCACCTGAAGGCACGTCCATCAAAGTGGCACAGTTAAGCTGGTAACGCCAACGCCGAAAGCGAGAATAGAAAGCTCTCATTCTCAGCGTTGAGCGCTTTGTTTTGGAACGAATAGGTTTTGGTCGTGAAATTTCGGAATTAAAAATTCGGTCTCGGACCGCCGCATATTTCCGCCATCTTAGGTGGTATGGCAGAAAAGCCAATGGTGCGTGTTGTGTTATAGCTGGGGGAAAACTGTCAGGGCCGGTAGGCGCAGATATAGAAACGTTGGAGGCATCGTGAGGGTTGCCGAGAGACTTCTGCCTGTCCTCAGTCCTGTCTATCTGCTGGAATTCGGAGGGGGGTGTGTCCCACTGTTTGGGAGGCTCTTGCTGGAATTCGGCACTCCCGGTTGGCGGTTTTTTGATTGGCATACTGCGCAATGAGGTTTGTAGGTGTTTTCCTTACCGCAACCGTAGCAGAATACACGCCTTTCTTCCAAGCAGTTATCAAATCTGTGTCCCACCTTCCTGCAATTCCAGCAGGTAGGCAGGACTGTCGCAGCACATAGTGTTTCGTCTGCGGGTCTCTCACTCGACCGGCTCCCTAGCTCACCGTCTAACTCAGTCCAATCCGGCGGATCCGTCAGCGCCGACAGATGCCGGCGAGTCCCGAAGACTCTCTCTGGCTGGCCTAGAGCTTTGGCCAATCTCTCCCGCCTTTTAACATGCTCTCGAAGCTGCTGGGTGCTAATGAACTGGCGATCCACCAGCTGCCACTGCAACTCCGGGAGCATATTCCCCTGCACGATATCCAAGAGGTCATTGTCGTGCAGAGGGACTGGAAGGCTACTTGCCATTCGACGGAGATCTCTATAAAATTCATCGAAAGACTCGCCCACTTTCTGTCGTCGCTGGCGGATCCTCCGCATGATTTCGCTATTGGATGCGAAATCTTGGAATTCGCGCCTCATGGCGTCCCTCAGGGAATGCCAGTCGTGGAGCTCTGCTTCTCGATGGTATTGCCAATACCACTCCTCGGCGACACCTGTCAACAGGCTGTCAATATGTCGGGTGACCGCCCGGAAATCGCCTTGGAGTTGCTGACGTGTCAGTGCATTGACCCGGTAGAGGAAAGTCTCTACCGGCATACTTCCTGCCTGGCCGCTGAACGATAAATTCCACCCAGCCATTATTGTAGTGATACGGTCTGGCGTCAGACGCTCGTCTCGGAAGTTTCGAAGCCCTCCGCGAGGTGGTTCATAATTATGGGGATCTCGGTGAGAAAGTGGAGCTTGGTGAGGTGGCCTAGGGAGTGGCACAAAGGAGTTCGCCCTAGGATTGAGTCTGGGCGACTCAACTCTATCGGATGGTGGTGGAAGGCTCCGGTCAAATCCTTGGTTTAATAAGGACTGCATGGTCCGCTGCAGATCCAGAATTTGTTGTTGAAATGTGCTCAGCTCCTCTTGAACAATGGAGCGAACACCGACGGCCGCTGCGGATTCCTCCGAGGTGGGCTGGATGTGCCTTTTTGGATCTGGGGATTTACCCAAACTTTCTTCCCCATTTGGGTCTTCCATCGAGAAGTCCCGCATTCCTTCTTCCTGACGGTCCATACCACGGGTTCTTACTCCTCCTCTACCTGTTTTAGGACGAGCGCCTTTTCCGGAGGCTGCTCCTACCGAAGAGACCTGTACCGCCTCCAGGGGGAGTCTCAACGCTCCACGGCACAGCGGACAATCCTGCCTCGTCTTTAACCATTTTTCGAGACATGGCCCATGAAATTGGTGGCCGCAGGAGGTGGTAGAAGCAGGCCTGTCTGGCGTAAATGGAGCCTGGCAGATGGAGCATTGTTCCTCCACCTGGACACGGGACAGGTCCTCGTTACTCCTTGTGAGTGGCATCTCGTCTTGAGGAAAATATGAAAGTCTATAAACAATGAATAATATAAGAGTTGCGTCTGGCAAGAAGCTTAAACTAAAGCAGCGTCAAAACGCTTTGCTTTTCAAGTATCTTACTAACTAAGACGCGCGCGTGATCGCGTCGCGTATTCAACCAAGTGAATATCTCAAGTGCACGTCTGCAATGGACGTGTCTAACTATTGTATAATTTTAAGTTCTTCGCACTAAATGCGGATTCAGAAACAAAATTAATATATCGTATCAAAATATGGCCCTCTCATTGAGCTGAGCCCGATCCGTTCCTCCCCAATTCAGGTCCGCTGGCTGGCTGGCTTTTGATTTTTAAAAAACGCAAGGAAATGAAATTCTAATTATGAAATGTTAGACTGGAACAATGTGAAAAATGGTAGAAAATTGTCAAAGTGAAAAGTATTGAAAATTGTAAGTAAAAAATTTAACTCGGGTCGGTTCCTGAGGGGTACCGCCCAGTATGGGGGACTGTTTCTCCCACCCGAAATCCCTCGAAAAGAGAGGAGCAAGGGACCAAAAACAACTATGTTGCCGCTTGACTCAGCTTCAGCAAATGGTTCAAGTTTGGCCAAGCTGCAGGGACGTGTAGGTGGCACCACGCCAACCCCACGTAATCCACCACAGCTTGAACCAAACTCAAGCCAAAAGCCGAAGCTGGATCAAGACAGCAAGGATATGAAAAATTTGGGACAGCTTCCCAACATAAAGTGGGGCAGGGGCCCTTCGGTTGACCGGGACAGGAGCGGCGGTAAACCACCACAACCTGTTATCCGCGGCCAACCTCCAGGTTGCACCCAGAGTCAAAAAAACTCAATAGGACGAACACAACGAGAAGCTGCCCAAGAGGTAAACTAACTAGGAATTGAATTTAACCGGATAGGACTGGGAAGGATGTTTGCGGCTAGTAGGGAAGAGCGAGCCATGCAGGTCTTAATTCAAAGGGGTTTTGTTCTCTCGAACGAAGTATATCGAATCGCAATGGAGGCGATCCTAAGACCTGCTAGTGAGAATGGAATTATTAGGATTTAAAGACGTAAAGTCTTGAGGGGAGTATGAGTCGAAACTCATGAGTATTTTCTCACTGTGGTGTGGGTTGCCCAAAAACAAGTTTCGGGCCCCACGTTGGGCGCCATTTGTAGCGAATTTTAAGATGGGAGGTGGCCTTAGCACAACTTAGAACCAGACCGAAGTCCAGAACCAAGAGTGCTAAGGTCAAACAGTGGAATGGCTGATGCCATTCAAGAGGCAAAACAAAAAAAAAGAATTGCCCCGAGAGCAGGGTGCCCTAGAAATGGCCGTGAAGGCCCCTCGTCCGCATTAGCGGAGCACCCTTTTACCAACCCCGACGGATGCTGGGGTGCCGCTTTGCTAGCTCGCTGCGGCTGGGGTGGGTTCTTGACAAAATGGGGTTAGTTTGCTCTCAACGAAAACGGGATGCTACGTATTATTTCATCCGTCATAATACTGTAGCCGCAAACTGGTATATAAAATACCCAGGGACCAAAAAGGGGGCATAGCTCCGTAAAGGAAACCACCCATGGCTCTGCAACATGGGCTGACTAAGCAGACCCAGTGCTCGTGACAACGCACGGAGCCAGAACATTGAAAATCTAAACGGGAAAATAGGAAAGAAAATGCTACCTCTCTTTACAAGGAACCCGGGTGAGGCAGACAGCCCCGGGCCCCCGATGGCAGTGGAGCCCTGACCCCGATGGTCTGGGGTCCTCCACCCTCTGACACTGGCCATAAAACTTCAAAAAAAATTCAAAAATCTAACAAAATTCCGGAAACTACTCGTTTGGCCAGTGTCCCTCCCTTTACCAAAATGCTGAAAAATACCGAAGAAATTCACGAAAAACTATTTACATTATTTGTAGGCCAGCCAGGCCATGCGCGGACCCTGAAAAGAGAAAAGAACTTCTCGGGCTTTCGCCCAATAAGAAGGCCAAAAAGTTTAAACTTTACAAATTCATTATATTTGCTCTCATGCTTTGCTTTTACTGAGTGAGTTCGTCTAGTCTAAATTATATTCATAACGTTAAGTTTACATATTCAATCGGAAGAACCTGTTTATCTTTTAATAGATTTCATTAGAAAACTTTACTTTACATTATGCTGATTAGGTGCATCACATTCAAAAAAAACCTATAATATGGTTCCTAACTTTTTCCAACCTACTTAAACTTGATATGATGGTTGACACCAATGAATATTTTACTGGTTTTTTTTTTTTTTCCCGAAAACATCAGTACGGCGATTGAGTATTGACATTCCTAGCTAACGTCTCTACCCTTTTAACACGGGAACTAAGGTACCTTAATTTCAGTCGGTGTAGGAGGGGTTTATTTAGTTAACTCGTTGTATCAATCCAAAACTATTTCAATTTTTCATGAATGTGCTGTCTAATCGCAAAAGAGTTACAACTGCAACGGGCTGTATATCAGACAGGTATATAAACTCTATTCAATTCACTGTACAATGGGCTTCCAAAAATATTATAGAATATACTTTTCTTCAATATTCACAAGCATTCAATATTTGTACTTTGTAAAAACTATGTTTGTAAGCATATAAAAATTACTAAGACACATTGTGATACAAATTAAAGTCGTATACACATATCGTTTAAAGCACCAGTGGTAAAAAGTGTGTACTTGATTAAATATTATGCTTCTTAATTCTAGGTACAGGTGCGGCTGGATTCACACCTTTATAAAAAAACTCTGTAAGCGATTCCATCGTATAAAGTATAAAGCAATTCCAAAGGTATGTTGAAAAGAAATATGGAGGAACATTTAGAATAATCTTTCCGCCGAAATGATCGTTGGCGCTGCTCTAGATGACTTTTTTCACATTTAAATTGTAGAGTGCACTAGCGCACATTATACTCGGTTATACTGTTACTGCGACGCTTGGTCTAGGCACACCAACTCAGCATGTCTATCCGCGTTCTTGATTATATCCACATAATTGCCACCTCTGGCTATCACTTGATTGTTCTGAACGAATACACAACCGACAGGAACTTCTCCCCTATCGTTGCTTTACGTGCCTCCGTAACGGCTGCATCCAAGAAAACCTTCCATTGTTCATGAGTACAAAAAGAATCTAAACAAGCTTAAATCTACAAATACAGTTTACCACGTTTCGCCTTAGAGCTCGTTGCGAATATGCTTGATGAGGTCGTTGTCCTTGAAAAACTGATCGGCTTCTTCTGGTCAGTGGATATTGTACAAACTGCGCAGACTTGGAGCACCCGTTTCAGAAATTTCACATAGGGGAGTTGTTGGATAGTGGTTTGAAGCAGTCATTGACATACGATGCGACAGCGACCACTATGGATGGATTTAGTAACCACAACTCCGGATGCTTCTACAGTTCTAACCACGCGAGCCCGCCTAACGTTCCAGCTTGCTCGGCGCCCTGAGTCCCGAAACCGCGACAATTCAATCAGTTGAACCAAATCGAGCACAAGACCAAATCTGTACGTAGCCGATCAACAATTCGCTTTCACAGGTTTTCGTTTCGCCTACTTGCATCCCATACTGAAAACTACAAAGGATGGCGTCTGGTACAAGCAAAACCAGAGAAAGTTTGATCATCGAAATACAAATCCCGAAAGAGATTGAAAGAAAGCACGCGCGCTGCGTTGACAGAACCCGAAGCAAGAAAACGCCAATTAATTTCTCCCCAGTAATCCAACACACGCACTGTCAACGCGAAATAACTGTGGCCTGCGTCGATCAGTAACAATTGTCACTAAATGTTTCTGACTAATTATCCCGGGCAAACGTAAGAAGCAGAAGCGTCGTCTTCGTTGTCGCTGCGAGTCAAAATTTAAATGTCACCCAAGATGCACGCACAGCTACACTTGAATATGACCGCACTTTCATCGCAGATTGATGTATGTTGTATGTAGGTATAATAATAAAGAACAAACTACGAGTCGGTATTCGTAAAAACAATAAAGATTGATAGAGCGGAATTCGATTTGCACTAACGCAGCACCCTCGGATTTCCGTCGTTCTCTTTCTTGTCTTTGGCTGATATGTTTTAATTTCGTCGCCAGTGCCACAGCCAAACTTAATGAACTCGCGTCCGAGAAGCTATCCCGCTATGTACGAAACCGCTCAGAATCAAACCAAACACGATTACAGCCGCGTAAAAATTCCGAACGCAAAGTATTCAAAATTATGGCTAACGCTCCACATACACAATATGCCCCGACTGAAAAATTCACGTTTCCGAGCAAATCTTCAAATTATATTAGTTTTATTCTTATAGCATGAAACAAAAAGCACACCAGCAGCGGCCGCGGCGATTGCAACTCACCGAACTATCGACTGACGAAAACAACCCGTCGCTACAGCGACACCCAAACGACTGTCCATAGCCAAGCGCTGCATCCTCACAGCCCAGCCGCAGCATCGCAATTTGCCATGAACAATTTACCGTTGATACGGTAAATTAGTTTTGAAAAAATGAATTTTTCGAAGCGACATCGCTTGTGTTTCGATTTGTCGAAAACAAGGTGCCGTAAGAGGGCAAGTAGAGGACTTTTGATACAATGCGTATCAAAAGTCGTTTGCCGTGAATTTTAGAAACAAAATTCAAATGGGCAAATGCTACATATTATATATCTACTGATCACAGTTCGTTTACTACACTGGAAACACGATCAGCGGCAACATTTGCGATAGAGATCGATAGAGCGAATGCAACAAGTTTTTTTATTTCTTTGCCCGATTCTTCTTTACATTTTTCAAAAAAATTAACCCAACGCAAGTCTTCCCTTTTTGTTTTACTTGCGACAAGGTCATGCACTTCTCGCAGCAAACAGTAATCGTCGTACAATTTATCCTTATTTATGGGCTCATATAGAGAAGCACTCAGCTCTTTTATTTAATCAATTGTACAAATCTAGTGCAATTTACGATTTTTAATCATTAATATTGTATTATTTACAAGCATAATATATAAATAAAAATATAGAAATTCCGTGAAGGCAATTTTTGTTAAATTTCCGGGAGAAATTGACTGCATTCCGGGAGCCGGGAGATTTTTTAAGTGAACGGTATTTTTCCGGGAGAATCCCGGAATTCCGGGAGAGTTGGCAACCCTACTTCTGGGTATGCGAGCGTGTATAGCGGGTATAGCAAATGCGAATTTGAAATGCTGGTCCAAATGAGGTTAGGAGGAGAAATGGCAAAATGTGCAACAAGCCTAGGAAGGATCTTTATGATGGAGAGTTGTATTGGTAACGAACGTTGACCGTTTCATAATACCTATTGTTGTCTATTTGGTGTTTGGTTGGTTCGATCGAGTCGAGTTGGATGACCTGCGTACAATATGAAATAAATAATGCTTAATCATAGTCTAAGCTGCCGTTTTGTTGTATTTAATTGCCAGACAGTTCAGTTCCTAGGAAATTTTTTATAGAGATTAATTTCGAGTTTATTAATTCGTTCGATTCTATAGAGAGACTCGATATCAAAAAATAACTTCAAAAAAATTCATTTCATGATGTGATTGAAATTGTACAAACGGTTCAATTTAGCCATAAAATGTTCAATTCTACAAGCATATTCGATAAGATTACGAATGAATAAAAAAGTGCGAAATAAATATTTACAGTTAAGTAGCTTTATAAACTCAACAAGCAAATAATCTTTGCAAATTAATTTTAAAAACAATTTTAAATAAAACAACAGTCAGGAACAAATTGTTATCCCAGAATTTTAGAATAATCGTGGAAGAAAAGCCTTGGGTGATGATTTTTACCACCTCTATACGCTCTAAGTCAGCATAAAAATATACAAATAGACCAAGATTCCAGGGAGGTAAATTCATTTGAATATGATCCGTCGAAGGGAGAACATCAAAATTGAGAAAAACGAAATTAGAGCTGCCATTAAGTACCTATGTGTTTGAAAAAAAAGGTCCACCAAAGACAAAGACAGCGATTTCGTGAAAACATTAGGGGACTCTGCTCCTCCATATTTCACCATTGCTCGCTGGGCCAAGGAGTTTAAGGCCAATGACAGACACTTCGGTTTCACCGAAGCGCTTAACGCTTCGGTTTGGCGCGTCGGCTGACACACACATCGGTTTTCAGAAGCGTTTATCGAGTCGGTTCAGCTACAAATTACGTCGGAGTATCATATAGATGCTTGTGAAAAAAGTAGCCGTGTGTACATACATATGTATAGATATGCATATACATATATATGTAAGTATATATATGCATATGAATTTTGGGCAGTGATTCTATTACTAATTTTCTTTGAAAATCTGTGATTGCCTACTTTTAGAAACCAAGTGCCCACAAATGTTTCATTTGCCAATACTGTAGCCTAACCATTCTTCAAAAATCAATTTTCTTATCAGATTTTCCTTCCCCTATCCCATGCATTCATCAATGCATCCTGAAAATTTCAGCTCGATCGGACTACGCAGCATTGAACAAATCGAAAAACGCTCGAAAAACCGAGTCGGTGGGTCATTTCTCTCGTCAACCGACTCGGTTCCGAAACCGAGAGGCGGTTCGCACCGCGGTGTGTGTCATCACAATGCTAAAGTAATGCACGACTATACCGACTCGGTTTTCCTCTCGGGAAACGCCTCGCTGGAACCACCGTGTTTGTCATTGGCCTAAGCTGGGAACAACATTCACTGAAGATGAACACTGCGAAGGACGTCCAACAACGCCCCTCACTGAAGCCAACGTGAAAAAAGTCAAAAATGTGTCGGTAGATCGAAGAGTGACCGTCAGGCATGTAGCTTAGGTTATAGGGATCTCGTATGGCAGTGATCAAAGAACCGTTAGATCAAAGAATCGAATCATATGAAGAAGGTCTCTGCGCGTTGGGTGCCGAGAATGTTAGCCAATGAACAAAAGAAGAAACGAGTCGACATTTCGAGCGTGAATCTAGAAAAGCTCCTGGCAGATCAGGAGAATTTTTCGTAGCGTTTCGTGACCATGGTCGAAACTTAGATCCACTAATTTGATCCAGAAACCAAATAGCAATCGATGACCTGGAAGGGACCCTCTTCACCGACGCCGAAAAAATTCAAAAGAAACAATTTTGAGGTTTTTGGGCTTTTGAGGAAGAAAGACGCGGCAAACTGTGAGCTGGAGTGCTGTTTCATCAAGAAACGGACCGTTTCACAACGCTGCTGCTGCGATGGCTGCAATTCAAGAAACAGGATTCGAACTGCTTGAGCACCCACTCTATTCGCCAGATCTAGCTTCCAGTAACTTCTGCCTCTTACCTCGACTCGAGGAACACCTTCGGGGCAAGACATTTTAAGATGACAGCGAAAGTGCTGGCCGCTGTTGAGGCGTTTTAAGAGAGAAGAGGCAAGGAATTTTTTCTAAGGGTGTCCTGGGTTTAGAAAAAAGATGGAATAAATGTATTAACTTGTTAGGAGACTATATTGAAACCTATATATTTTACAAAAATTAATTATGTTCGACCTATTTTACTGTAAAAAAAATGTTTTACGTTTTTCAAATGTGCCACGAAAAACTGTAACTAGTTGATAGAATCAAAGGAATCATAGTTTACGCGAAAGTTCAATTTAATTTAGATTCAGGTTGACCAGTCAGAACTTTGTGTAAACGGTCAAATATGGATTTCGGCTTAAGCGCCGAAAGTTGGGCTAAAGTATGATTTCTCTGCGTGCGTGCACACAAGAAAAATTTGATATTCGGCATAAGGATTTTTTTTTATGTGTGATTTATGTACGGAATGGAAATTTGTATGAAGATATCAAATTCGGATTTTGGGAAATGAAACCCAATTTTTTTGAATTGGTATCATCTCCAACTCGAATTAAATTCCCTTGCAAACAAAAGCATTGCCCCTGAAATTTCTGTTCACCATATAGACACTCGTGATAAGTGAATACACCCACATAATGTTATGGGAATACTGGAAATATCAAACAGCACAGTGCCTATTACAAACCGATAGACATTTTCTACTTTTCTTTTTTATTACGGAAAAACTGTTCCGAGTGCTCGATTTTTGTGAAACAATTTATGGATTGGAATTAGTGAAAATTTAATCATAACTTTCGCATAATTTGATAAAGAGCAAAAATGTCGTTTATCATGGCGAATTGAGCGTTGTTGTCTTCAACCATGTTGATATTATCTAAACGATCCATTTAAAGTTCAACAAAATAAGACTGGGAAATTTTACCTACGCATTCATTTCGAAAAAAAAAACAATGACAATTTTCCAAACATACGTTTACTTACTAGTCAATGTTCAACCAGGATACTACCAAGTACGTATTCATGCATCCGAAAACTTCTAGAAGTAATCATATTAAATATTCCAGTTTCATCGAAACGATACGGGGAAAACAATTTCAGCACATTTTTGCTCATGGCCAGGACGAATCATTTTGAAAATCTCTTTAAATGTCGGTTTATATACAGAATTATATAACCTCGACCATGGCCACTCCATTGCCACCATCTCGCAACCACTGCCCCTTGCACGTTGTTCGCATGCAAAATCGAGCAACAACATAATGTTATGGTGATGGCAGTGATGTCAGAGTTCAATTGGGCATGTCTAAATCGAAGCGATGGGGTATGGGAACGAGGTCACAAATGCGTATATGTCGCAAGCAAACGAACTTTTCAAAGAATTTCAATTTGTTTCTAGGAGAAACGGCGCGTTCTGGCGCTGGAGAAAGGGAAGCTATAAATGGCTTCCAACAACATGTGCATACATGAATATTTCATACGATATGTCTGCTCAGCGAGCCGAAAGTGAAAATGCGGTGCGCCAGGTGAGGAAATATAATCATAGCTGGTGAATATTTTTCGGCTGCATTTCAGTTGAAGTTTATATGAGTTGAAGTACTGACGGGAGTACACAGCTCAACCTTCCAAAATGTACTTTTTGCGTCAGTGATTTCGTAGGAGCTTTCCAAGAAACTAGTTCTGGGAAATTACTTACAGATCTGTCAAACACGTCAAGTCGCTTCTGCTAAACATGCTACACTGTTCAAAGCCCTAAAAACCTTACTTCATTCTTGAATGCTATGATTTTCTCCGGTGCTCGGCTCTAATTATATTAGCGGCCCACTCGCTTCTAACTCTAAATCTCTGATTCCTCGAACTTTCGATATAAAACGTCAAGAATCGCGTGCCCTTGCGAAATATTATTATAGCTCCAAGGACATCGCTATAGATTACCTAAAATGTATCACTTGGCGTAGCAAAACAAACGCAAAGAGCTTGTCGACGTACTTGTATGGGTGTCCTTGGAATGCTATTTGGACGTGCTCCATTTCCAGATCCTATGTGTGAACATCAAAGTCTTACGAAGAGTACCTACCCATCGGGGGGAGGCGCGAGGAATAAAATAGAGCGAGGAGTACCTACTACAGACTGTATGGCAAGCATGAAGTTAATGGGGCTGATTTGTTTGCGTAGTGGATAGAAGGGATTGTTTCGAAGCAAGCGAATAAACGTACATACTTCGAACAATATCAGGGAATTTCGTAGGCCGTACTAAAGTTGTTATTAGGCTGCATATCGTTTAAATTCCAGATAATCAAACGTTTGACGAAATTGTCCATCTATTGGCAGGTGATTTTTATTCCAGGAAATACCAGATCAGATTCGTGAGCTGGCATAAAGCTGGAACCATGGTAACATTTTCGATAATATTTTCGAAAAGATTATTCGCGAGTGCTTTCGACGATTCTGTGGCGAGTGAATATCGGACTTGTTTTCAAACGCCACCTGAAGCCTGCTCCGCTCTATTGTTTTGAATAAATATTAATGTTCTCAGAAGGACCTCCAACTGATTCTTGGTGGATTGTATATATATTTTTTTAGAAAATATTGTCAAAAATTGTCTGTTTTTCACAAGCTCTGTAAACTGGAGATTGTAATAATTTTTAGCTTCAAGTTAAGTTGGACAAACTAGCTAAAACCTAAGGTACCGGGGAACAAAAGTGGCGTCATAACTCTGTGGTATGTCTACCGATAAATTGCCAAGAAAATTGCGATTTAAACTAATTGTTAGCAGTTGAATTCAAAATTCAATCACAAGCACAACAAGAATATCGCTGTAAATTCGGCAAGATATACAGTGAATTTTGGTTATTTGCAGTTACAATGGATCGAACTGTAAATTGCCTTGTATCCACGTATTATAAATTTCCAATTTTTTATTTATTCAGTTTCGGATGTTGCAATTCTCCATGAACTAGGTGGAAAAACCGACCAACTGAATTCAATGATAAACATGCAAACATTGGTATTGTCGAAAATATTGAGAGATTTTCGAAATTTCGAAAGAGAGTGAAACAAAAATTATTTTACCACTGAAAGAAGTATTAAATGCATCGAAGTATCAATCAACAAAGAATCGCTTGTGTTCTATTTAGCAAGGTTCACTGTGTTTGTAGTCAACTTTAGAAAAATAACGAAAACAATCAATATTCCTGTTAACTATTCAAATTCATCTTCCGATTCGACAATCAACTTGAAAACGGACTTTCATATTTATTTCTCCGAATTTATTCCTTTATTGGCTAACGTGCCGGTTACTTGCAGTCTTTTCTCCTCGCAATAAAGCAAAATATGTTGCGAAACTTTGTTTTTCGGGTTGTATCATTTGCCGATAGATTCAATGGATACATGCATCAGCATCATGTTTCTGACAATAAAATGTTTAATTTGACTGTGTATTTATTGGTTCAAATGGTCTAATGCATCACAATTAGATTCAACTATAGATTAGAAAATAATAATATTTAAAAATAATATATAAAAATAATATATGAAAATAATATATGAAAATAATATATAAAAATAATAATATATACGTAGATTAAAAATAATAAAAAATATAAATGTAAAAAAGAGTATTATTTAATGTTCAATGAGTTCAAAAGAGGAATTTTGCCCAGAAATTAATTGTGAAAAAATTAACTACTTCAAAAGTTTATAGGTAAGAATTAGCGTTACATTTGAGGACTTTTATTAAAGAGTTTTTTTGTGTTCAGACAACGTTATCAGTAGAGGGGCGAATTTTCATCAGCAAAAAATATATATTTTAAAGAGACAAGAGTCACAGCAGCTCGCCTATTTTATGTTTCTATGCTCGCGTTATCTCGGAGTCGAACGAAATTTTGTCGGTTTTACGTATCGACTCAAAGGGATTTGAAATAAGGTCTGGTGCTGGCTCCGGTAATATTGACAAACCGATTTAGTTTGCATACGAAATCATGGACAAGATGCATGAGTACGGATGGGTACAAAATCTCGTATTACAATATCCCGATTACAAAATCCCGCATTACAAAATCCTGTATTACAAAATCCCGTATTACAAAATCTCGTAATATAAAATCCCGTAACACAAAATCCCGATTTAAAAATCCCGTAGTTTTGCATAATATAGAATCAGGCGCGGCGCCGGGCAGATGGAAAAGTGTGCTCAGCTTTCCCCTAATTTTTCCGAAGTACCATGTGAAATTTCCACGGACTAACAAGTTGTGCCTCATACGAGACATAAGTTGTGCCTCAAGTTTGGAGCATTTACGTTCGCGCTCAGATGTGTACGTAGCTTAACCGAGTCGCGGTAAACTTTTCACGTTCGGGTACAGGCTGTTCGCTTGCCATCCGTGATTTGTTTGTTTTGATCGTTGTTCCAATCAACTTCGTTCACTGACTAGAAAGAGCCATACGAAGCTTACGTTCTGTCTCGGTTTGGTGCGTTCGCATTCGTCGTAAAGATAAATACAGTGGACTGTTCTAAAATTATCAGTTCGCGCACAATAACTGCAATTATAATGAAGAATTCAATTTTTTTGATAATTGCTTCCAATTCGTAATGTGAGCTAACCTCCAAAACGCTTATATTTGCAATCGCATTCACTTCCGCAAGGTCATCATAAACTGTCATCAGGATATTCGAATTAAAACTACGTATTTTGGATTTGTTCGCAATTAAAACATCGAAGCAGAATACTTTTTAATTCATTCCGATGACTTTTTTCAATGGAGCTCGAACTCAAAAGTTTTCCAAGTTCACTGACTTGCATACATAGGTAATTCTACAGTTGACTCGATGATTTAGCTACAAAGAGCGAATTGCAGTAGTCGGCTGGCAAAAGTTCTGCTATAAAGCAATCGAAACATACAAATGCTTCCGAATTTTCCACAACACAACAACAACACACGTCAAATAAATCGATCGTTAAATATTGCTCGAACAGCTGTTCGGTAAACTCGCTAAAATATTACGCTGCGGGGCAGTGAAGAGAAGCAGCGCGGAAGAACGAAATGAGAGCAACAAGCAAAAAGAAAGTCCAACTTGAAATGCATAGTCGTGCTGGACTGGGAACTTGATTGAGTGCTGTGAAGTATGTGGTATGGACAAATAAATGCGGAAAACAGTGCGGGAGTAGAACGAGGGATAAAGAAAAATTGACGAAAGATGCAGGTTTGCAAAAATCATAAATTTGCCAGTTGGGTTCGCCTTCCTGCCTCCTCGCCTTTGCTCAATAACAGACAGGAAAGCCTCTCCAGCTCCCCGTATGGGTTTTCACATTTTTACTGATTTTTCCTGTTTGCTTTGCTGTCGAATGCGAAACCAAGTCGCACCAAACTGAACTATTGGCCTCCACATTCATGAACCAAAACTAGAAAGGAGAGAAAACGAAGCAGAAAACGGCAAAAAATAAAACTTGAGCTGACTAGCCTATGAAAAGTTGCAGAGGAGTCAACAACCTGATGTCTGCTTTGCGCCCCAAGCCACCACCGACCGTCGCCGTCGTGCAAGGCATGCACATATGTGGACTTTTGTATGTTGCATTATGTTTGCTTGCTCAACTCGACATATTCCTTGGCTTGACGAGAAGAATGATACTTTACGGTGTTTTTAGACATGCGTCAATGCATCGAAGCGTTTTGCATTGACACGAACCAACCCAACTTTAGCTTTTAGAAAGCAGGGGAGAAGTAGAAGTAGATAGTTACGTAGATTTTTGTACCAAAGAGTTTACGATGCTTTTTTTCTGCTCATTGTCATATGTGGATGAGTGATATTTTAACCGATTTTCCGATAAAATGTGAAATGGAACGTTGATTTGTGCTCGTTGATTTGTGCCTTCCAAAAAACTGGTTCAAACGCATGGACGCATGTGTAAACTCTCCTTTACGGTTCGATGTATGTAGTATGTACCATACATGCATGCATGCAAGGCAGCCAGAGAGCCACGACCGACGAGGATGCTGTCGGTGACGATAGCCACTAATGATAGTTGCAATGCAGTGCACGAGGTATAATTGCAATTCATTGCCGTTAAGTTACAGCAAGTAGTTTTTTTCGCATTTCGTGCGATTACGCAACAAACAGCGATGACGAGAAAAAGTATTTGCAACTTGCTTCGATTTATACATATACATACGTGGAGACTATATTTCACTGGCAATGACCGATGGTGTTTTGGCGTTGGTTGTTTTTTTTGTGAATCAGGTAGCGTTGATTTTTCATAGCGGAGTCGAATTCGACAATTATAGCGGAGTCAAATTCGACTCCGACTCTGCTTTAAATATACAGGGCCAAGACTCCGACTCCACAGCCCTGGAGGAAAGACGAATCTAATGTAGAGGTTGCAAAGGAAGCAGATTCAGATAAAGATTCCTTACACAGGGAACATATAATTTGACTATATTGAAATTCGAAACCAAACCATTTGATTTTGTGCTTCAAATATTCAAAATCAAAAAAAAAAATCTTACAAAACTCCATTAATGCTATGCGAGTAATAGTTTTACGCTCTAAGAGCCAAAGTACATTGGCAACTTTACTGCAACGCAATGGAAGCTCATGGGTTTTATTCACAACCTCAAGCATCGCGTACTATTTGAAACCAGAACATACAGCTCATTGCAGTGCATTGAAATATACTACAAAGAACACTGAAGTGATCTTGCCTCAGTGCACGTTCCATAATGTGCGCGTACATCGACTAACAAGCATTACACAATTGATAGACATAAAAATTTTGCAATGAATGTTCCCACATAGCAACGCGGACGCTGCTCAACCCACCGTGTCATCTTGAGTAGAAAAAAAATCTTACTTATCCACCCGCTAAAAGGCCCAGAAATCTTTGTGCATTAGCACCACGTTAATCGCAGCGTTTTCGCCACAGAGCCTGGAGCTGGTTTGCATTGAACGCCTAAGGTAAGGATGTTATTTGTCTGTATGATTACTGTAATAAATTTGTTATTTAACATGGGGATGTTGTTTGTTTAATTTCTGTAATGGATTTATTTATAAAGTTCAATGTTCAATGTAGATCGGAATTCTTTTGATTTGTCTGTTTGCTTATTTGTGTTTATAGTGAGTAAGTTTGAATTGGAATGATTAAAGAAAGCTAGTTATTTTTATAGTAAATAGTACAAGAGTATTGAATTTATTTTGGCATGGAAATTATTGCGATTTTGCCATGGAAATTGTTGCGATTTTGCCATGGAAGATCTACTGCCGTAATAATTTTCACCTAGATCATTTGAAGTGAAAAATTTACCTTATGATTCGTGGTAACCTGGACGAATAATTTAACTTTTCTTTATTAATTTCAGTTTGTATTTAAGAAAAAGATTAAATTCTTATGCTACTTTGAAGTAGCTTGCGCAATTTAAACATTTATCAAACACTCAACCAAACTGTTGGAAATCGAATAGTACTCTGATGTCCTTAGCTTAAGCACTCTATCTGACATTTTTTTCATTTTTGAGTTATTTATTTATTTATTTCACCAAGCAAGGTATACAATTGCATATAAATGAAATAAAAATAAAAATTAAAAAGAACATTTAAAAAAAAACAAAACTAAACAAATTAATAACAGGCATGACATACACCTGAATTCAATACAAGTAAATAAATTAACATTCGATAAATAAACACATAACAGCAATATTACATGTAGGGCACAAAATTATTAAATACAAAAACGAAATTAAATATTTTATTAGTCAATGAAAGGATACTAGACCGGTAGACTGGAGAGGGTAGGATAAGAGAGCCTTGGTAACTCTGTTTTTGAAGGACGCTTTCGAAATTGTGGGGGAAAATTGTTGGCTCATGTTGTTGAATGTCTTGCAGCATCTATTTATTGGCTCATTATCAGCATATGCGGTGCTAGCATTTGTCGGGATCTAGTGACTCTCACGGGCTGGTTAAGCACAAATCTTTCCTGTATAGTCGACATTAACAGCGTCTCTAATGGCATCGAAGCTGAAGCAGGCAGATAACATTAATCTTTTGGATGGAAGTGGTGACAAATTTAGAAGTCTAAGGCGAGATTCATATGGCGGTAAATTGATAAAATCACAAGGATGGTAAAGATCTCTACGAGCAGATTTTGAACAGATTCGAATCTCTGGCTGTGAATTTCAAAAACCGGGCTCCAGATAATGCAAGCATCTCAAGAAGCGGGCGAACGAGCGCGGTGTATAGCGATTATGAAACGCAAAGGTTCTGAAACTCCCTTAAAGCGGAGTTTTTCATCCAGCACCAAACCGAGGTCTAATATATTGTCAACCCTACTAAGTGTCGTATTGCTTAAAAGGCACGTATAATGTATGAGCGTACTTTTTCAAGAGAAGCTAATCACATGACATTATGCGATATTGAGAGGTAGGTTGTTCACGCAGCACCAATGATCCAGGGAATTTAGTTTTAGTTCAACACCGGATTTGAAAACGACATACTCCATTACATCATTCTGCAAAATTTGAAAAACCTATCTTTTGTGGAAGTATGCTAAAATCAATATTGAAAAATTCACTCTCCTTATATCTCTAGCACAAATCAAAACACAAATCATTGAAAGCTACTAAAATGCAGATAAAAGGTTGATGCGAAGCACGACTGTACTGTCAGCTTTTATTATATTTGCTGGTATTTATTTGCCTACTTGATTATTTAACAAAAATAATTCGAAAATATTTGTGCTTCGCTGAGTCTGAAAGTCACGAGCCGCCACTGCTAGAGACATGTGTATGTAAATACCTATAATGAATTCATCTTAGTAAAAGTATTCAATTTATTTTGGGAGAAAATTGAGATTAATGTCCCTCTCTTTATGTATTTTTAAACTGACTTACAATTCGCTTCATTTTTTTAAGTCACTTTACAATTGTTTCTTCCATACTAGATACGAACTGAATGAAATCAAAACCTGTAAGTGTCCCGTATGATGAATATAGGTAACTCAATAACAGTGCTACTTGTAATGAATATATTGTGATGTTGGGAAAACTTGTCAATGTCAGTTTAACGCCACGAAATTACTAGCTACAAATTTGAGAGAGAGATTTTGGGTTTTCGCATCTAATATCACCAATATTATATAATATTATGAATTGGCTTGAAAATATTTGGCCCCAACATGGGCAAAGTAGCATATTCATTTTCTTAAAATGTTTGTGTCAAAGTTATTGTAATCAAGGCACTAGTGGCATGGGTAATCAAGGCACAATTATTCAAATTTGATAAAAGAAATTGGCATAGGACTTAATCTCTCGTGCTACATTAAGGAAATCTCGATTGAGGTGCTGTTTATGTCGCTTTTCACAAGATTCTTCAAGAGACACTGTGTAGTAACTTCACTGGAAAAACACATGGCGCCTGACGCAATAATTTATTGACTTCTGGCGTCATGTACATAGTTGATTTGGGGATTGTGAGTCCTCCACACCATGTACTATAGTTTTCCACGCTATGCACTATGGTCCTCCACGCCATGTTTTATGGCCCTCCACGCCATGCACTTCATGCAAACTAAAGCACCAAAATAAAGGTCTAATAAACAATTTAACAATATTTGCACGCATGCATAACATCAGATATGTATCGCATCATATCATTTTTTTTTTTTCATTTTTTTGTCTTTTTTTTCTTTTTCATAGTGCTTCCCAGACAACTAGTTTGTTTGGATAAGGGACAGCACAAATTTTTCGTGCCAACGTCACGTGGTATTCCCAAGCGGTCCCCCCATCTAAGAACTAACTGCGACCAACACTGCTTAACTTCGGTGATCTGACGAGAATCGGTTATCCCAGTGTGGTATAGCCGTATATTCAAATATACTTCAAATAACGACGAATATCTAAATTCGCTCACCTATAAATGAAGCCATACTACATGGCTCATGGTACTATATAATATGGCGTGTAGTGCCATAATTTCTGCGCCATGTAATTATGGCGCTGGAAGCCATACTGCATGGCTGAGAGTACTATGTACGTAGCGTATGGGACCATAAATAATGTGCTATGTTACATGGCTCTGGGCGCGATGTGAATTTTTTTCAGTGTTCTATCCTCTTTAAAATCAGAAGTTCTGATCATCTTCTTGTGCTTTGCGGACTTTGATATGTTTTTTGTTGAAGTGTCTAGTTACCTAAACAATCACTTTCCTCTTTCTTCGCCCTTATTATATAGCGACTTCAACTGGAATGATAATTTTTAATCCTTACTTTCATCCAACAACACTTGCTTGATTATCTCGTCCTTTCTGTGTTTGCGATCACTTTTTTGATTAACCTCTATTTCTAACAATAACTGTAAAATACTTGAGTTATCCCTTAAAACATTTCCTCTCACAATATAGCCGTTGAATCTGATTCCTTGACCTATGTCCTACGTGACCCACGAGTTTGAAAGGGCTTGTTGTCATCACGAGAAAACAGTAGTAAGGCGAGCTTGGCCGTGGTGAGACGGGCAAGAGAAGTTCTTTTTCGAGAATTCCACAATATGTATGTCCACCGTCAATGATTCAACTCCGGAAGAATAGAGATGATCACATATGAGGGCTTGAGTTAACTTAGCTGTGACATTAACCCAAAAAAAAGTTCGAAGAAAACAGTTCAATAACGTTCATACCATATGCCCGCTTCACAGTAGTTTTTTCTTTAACCATTTTTAGCTAAACTTTATAAATTTCCAATCCATTGCTGTGCATATATTTAATCATACCTATGAATTTATAAGAAGTCAAATTTCCACTATTATTGATCCATCTCAAATTAAATAATCCCATTTAACATCTTCCCACGAGATCACATGCTATTCCTCCAAATTAGACGTCTTTTGATCATATTTGGCCAAGCATAATATGTTCCCACTTACCTGCGAATACTCTTCCGACTCCCTACAGCAAATAGATATAATCGTATCTTCTTTAATTCTCACGAAAATCTCGCATGTCGAAAACTTGTGCAATGCCCCTCCTATAAATGAAATTTGGCAACACAAACAAATCTCGAATCATTCAGCTGCCACTCATCATCCCCCCGAAACATGCTCCGGCAACCCACCATTGCCAGCATTGTGAAACTACATTCCTACAACGCTCGTGTAAATACTTCGACGAGTCCTGCAAACTTTTCATCATCGAAAACACACTGTTATGCTCTAGACAGAAGAGTCTCTAAGCACTCTGTGAACTTGATTTTCCATGTTTGGAAATTTATATCCATAAAAAGAAAATCACAATTTCTCGCTCCGGGTCCCTCATCTCGTCCGTACCATTCACAGTGCTCCGTTTATGGATTTCTCGGCGTGTCCTACAAACGTCTGCCTGCCTCTGCCGACGTGCATACTCGTCAGTACTTTCTGTTTTGAGCTTGATATGTACGCCAGAAAGTGAATACAAAGTTGCTCGAAGCTTGGAAAATCATTAGGTTGGAAGCGCCGTTCTATCCATGTCCTGTCGGACCCCGTCGCACCTCTCTGTCGTCAGCGCGCTAAGCGAAAACGACGCGTCCTGGATCGATGAACTTTCTCGAAAACATTTTCAGTCATAGAAACCAAGGAACGAAGGTGAATCGGGGACAGACAAGTGAGCGCTAAGCGTACAGAAGGGACCCAAACGATCCCGATCTTTGCGAAAAGCATTTGTGGATGAGACAGTCGAGCAGGTGGAGTGAAGTTGTGTGGTAAAACGGGGCGAGAAAAGTGTGCTGCTGGTGACTTGTATACAGCTTCATTTTGAGACCCCCTTTTCGCACTCTATTCTCCGGCTTATGGAGAATATAATGAACGAATCCGAGGGGTGGCAACCGGAGGCGGCAGGCTGAGTCGAATCCGAATGGAAAGGAAAATTAAAAGTTATGTGGCTCGACATTTCAACAGAAGACCGCACCACAACAGAAGACCACGATAACGACGTCATCGGCGTCACCCTGGGAGGAGCAGGGAGCGCAAGGTTGAAGTTATTTTTGCTTTTCAGGTAAGTATGGTGGCAATGGGAGTTTTCCGAGTTTCCATTTCGTTGTTTTCGTTCTCCGACGTCGCTCATCTCCACCCCCAAAGTTTTCAAAATAAACGGGAGCCATTAAGCTTCGATACGAAAACAAAATATCCTGTCGCTGCGACTGGCATGATGAAAGATAGAGACTTGAATACAGGACGAGGTCAGCAAAGTGGCGCGGCGGTGGGCAACGAGATTGTCCATCAAGGTCGTCTCGTTCGCCGAGTACCACATGCTTCGCTTCCCCAGACCAACCGCAGTAGATGGCCCCACATCATGTCCTTTGATTTAATGGAAAACAGCTCCGAACACGAAGGACGAGGATCGAACGATCTGCCGCATAAACTTTGAGTTCGGTTTGAGTTATGTTCATGTCATAGATTTAATGTAGCTGGCTTGCATGGGAGGAAAGATGGTGACGAGGCCGGAGCGTAACTATAGAATCCTCGCCTCGTGCGGAAATGAGGAAAGTTTCGGATCAGAATTTTTCTAAGTTTAGTTGACTTGATTTAATTTTCTGCTGTAAAGAGTTCGATTTGAACTCGATGACGCTTTGTTCGTCTAGCAGAAATATCGTTCGTGAGTTCGGAAGCTTTTCGAGGGTAGTGATGTAGTGAGGGTGGTTGTTTTCGAGGTGGGTTGCGTCTGCCTGCACTGATAACTGCCACGCCAGAAAGTTCGAATCGTTGTGAATACATAGATGCAGCATATACTTTTTGGTAAGCGAGAAGAATTAGGAAATTATGTCATTGTTGCTTCCTTTTTTTTATAAGGGTTCAACTAATTAGTTGCCTCTCCGAAACTACCCGGCCAATACAAGGCTCGTAAATGCAATTAGTGCCCTGTCGTGTGGTGGAAAACAGGTGACAGGGCCGCAATGGCTCTGTGGTCAGGTGTGTTCGGTTGTGGGTGTGAGGACAGACTTGATGCTTCCATTTTCATTGCTCCTCGTCGGAACAGTCAATCCGACTGGAATTAATGAGGAACTTAAACTTTCCTTGACGGTTTGTTTTGTTATACTTGTGCTTGGCGAGTGTCGGTGTTCAGAATGTTTTTGCTTTTCTATTGGCCGGAATTAATGTGCGGATCGATTGATGGATATGCCGTTTTCATTTATGCTGGTGACCTTTCAACAGCACAAAAGCCAAAGGGTAAATATATTAGATGTGCTGGATTGGGATTATATGAATAAGTTGCTTGTGGTTTGATGAGAGCCAATAAAAATATATTTGCGTTAAAATTTAAAAAAAAAACTAGATTGTGTCTATTAAGACAGGCAGAGAAATATAAGCATAGCATCGTTCTTTTTCACGTAACGAATAGAGAGGCATATCCTGAGACTTTGAAATTAGTGAGGCGGTTAATATTTGAAGCTCGTGTAAGTCTAGTGAGCACATCACCGGCTCCTAGTGCGTAGGGCTCCTGGTTCGAATCAAGGTTCGGACGAGAGTCCGCATCGCGTACTGAGCCGTATGCTCACCTAGCTTACAAGAAATACCTGAGTTAAATCACGGGTAAAGTGAGTCGTTAAACTAACCACTCCACACTCGTATATATTGATTGTAAATTTGTGAATGAAGCTCTTTACCAGCTCCAACCTTTACACCCGCAACGGATTGTGGTGGCATTACTTTACTGTCAGGACTGTGGTTGGAACAAAATAGAAAAATTGAATTCTAAATCATATCGTTCGTTTGAGTTTCGTGCTAAATGGTCTCACGAGCACGATAATCCCTATGAAGCTCAAACTACTTAGTATTCTAGTATCTAAAACTCTAAGTCATTGAGAAAAATCAACGGATTTATTCTCAAAATATTTTGATTTACGATAAAATAAAGACCATTTCACGTCATAGTTAAAGAAACAAAGAACATTTTGACGAAATTAAATACATATAGCAGTGCATGTTGTAATTCTTTCTTAAATACATACATTTATGCGAATGCTGTAACACTTGCCCGGGTAAACATTTATCACATATCCACATGTGAGTATCGAAAAAAACATTTTATTTAGTAAATGCTGCCAAGATGACTCGGCGATTTGGCTGGCGTCCAAAATCAAAAATCTTCGAAATAGTTCCGCACTGTGTCGTCTGGATCCTTTACTCGACCTCCCTGTTCGCGCCATTGTGTTTCACTCTCCGAATGAACAGTTCGTTCCAATACACAACTCTCAGCACAGACACGTCCTATCTATTAACATAACTAAGAGATGCTGCCAAGCACAGCAGCATCGATGTAGCAGAAAACGAAAGCAAAATCGACTGACGACGTGGCCAAGACTTTTGGCTTTTGCCTGTTTTGTTTTCACTTGGCAATCAAGAATATTGCTATCGATTGAGTGGAAGAGCGTAACCCAATAAGAAACACGACGGAAGAAGCAACAATAGTAAGCGTTGCAGAGAAATCTCGTATTTTTTTGTGTGTCCGATTTGGATTTATGGATACTTCCTTTCGCCGCCAAAGTGCTTGACTTAGGGCAGATATTGATTTCAATTGATGAATATTTCGTGCGGAGAATCAGAAGATTTGATATCTTGAAAAAAAAAACAGGATCGTATCAGCAGTAAAAGCAGGAAGGGTCAAGGAAAGTAGAAGTTCATAAAACGTATCATTCACAAGGAACCATTTATTTCGACCAATGAAATCAGGTTCAAAGTAAAAACAACGATGGGAAGTCAGTTTTTGCAGAAATAATTCAAAGAACAGGAAGATGTTGCAGTTTAAATGGTCTAGCAGTAGTGGAAAAGCAAAAACCAAAAAAGTAGATTGCGCTTTGCAAAAGCCCTTTTGAATAAGTTTCTAAATTTTGGTAGCAGGTACATAGCTACTATTAAAAAAAAGCTATGTTAGAGTTATATTACAGATTCTATTCGTTGTTGAAAGCAAATAGGTATAACTAGTACGAGTACAGAAAAATACATATTCCTAATAACTGTTCCAAAAATACTATCTAGTATTTATCATTAGTCCGTGCAGCTAGTCAGTAACTTTCCAATGGTCGGTTACTTAATTGGCAAGTCTTTCTCCAGTATACGAGCCGTCTAAGGTAAAACAATCAAATTCCATCAATTTAATTTGATTTCCATATTATTATGTGCACAAAGCACCTCCTGCATTCGTTCAAATTGCCAAAGTCGAAAAACTTACGAAGATGTAACCAACTATTCCTGCTGCCAACTATATGACTTTTCGTCGATCGATCTCTGATACCAAGGTTTTCTTGGCTAATCTAAAGCAGTCGGTAATGGCATCAATACCCAAAATCAAAAATTACATAAATTTTCAATTTTTTCCACCATATCCAAAACATCCTAATCAAATATCTAAAGCAAATCAGTCTAAGTACGAGTCCTCAAATACAACCTTTTTTCAAGTATAATACTATATCAGCTGGTATTAATTACTCTCAAATATCAAATACAAGTACGCTATTAGTAAATACTCGCACGTACAAAATAATAACTAGTACGAAAATACTAGGTACGAAAGTACTAGCTAGTACGAAATTCTCGTGAGCATGAAATTATGAAATACGAGTACATATTAATGTTCGGATACTATACGTCGCTGTTTGATTGAAATGAATCAAATGGAAAAAATGTATTGAGTAAATTCTTATTGAGTAAAAATACACGTACCTAGTATTTTTGAATTGGATACTAGGTACTTGCTGTTCCAAAAAAATGTCTGTTCTATATACCTGTTCCAGTATATAGGCTTCATCTCTAATAACAATTAATAATTAACAAATTAATGGAAAATTAAGTCGACGTTAGCCATTGTATTAAAGAAGAATATGATTTCATTGCTCATTAATTCTGTATTAGGCGCGTTTTTTGCGTCTCGATCAAGATCTGGTGAGGGTAGGTAGCACTGAAAACAACAACAATCCTGCTTCGGTTGGTGCTGTTTTCACGCTGTCTATCCTAACCAGCTCTGTCTATTCTAACCAAAAAACGCACATTTTAAGTTTCATGGGCATTAAAGCTACTGGCGAGAATTTAATCAGCGAACCCAAAAAATTTTTAATTTGGTTAATAATAGTAATATTGAGCGGAAAACAATCGGTTACCCCTCTTCTATGTTCACTGAAAATTCGATGTTGTATTCGTCTCTCCAGGAGATCTGCCACTAGTTTGCTTGAGTTTTTGGCCCAGATAGCATCCCAGAATTGTATAGATTCCCAGGTGAGATTCAAACATTTTGTGGTGAGGATATGACCATATCGAGAAAAGAAATATTTGCTGCCGTTATGCAGCTTGATAGTAAAAAAGCCTTGGACCTAACCTTCTTCCTCCTCCTACTCCTACTTTTCTGATTAAGTATGTGAAACAACTGATCTCGCCCCTTCATATTCAATAATTCTCCGGGCTATTTCTATTGTATTGGACATCTTCTTATATCACACCATTTATAAATGTGGCGGGAGACGTTTTATTCAAAATTATAGAGACATCACCATTCTATCCGCAGTTCCCAAACTATTTGAAAAAATCATTTACTGCAAACTCTCTCCTTTGGTCGACGCTTGACTGAACGAGCAGCATAATGGATTTGAAAGATCGTTCTACTACCACTAATCTTATGCTGCTTGTTTCTTATGTATTATGCAAAATGGAGAAAGGTGATTAAATTGAGATAGTCTATACAGACTTTAACAAAGCATTCGACCGAGTTGATCACTCCACTTTGATCCCCAAGCTGCAGCAGCTCGGAATTGTAGGATCTGTACTAAAGTGGCTTGGCTCCTACCTGCACAATCGCTATCAATTCCTGAAATTCCCAGGTCTTATTTCTAAGAAAGTCCACGTTAAATCTGGTGTACCTCAAAAAAAGTCGTCTTGTCTCTCTTCATTTTTAATATTTTTGTATCAGACCTATCAGAGGTTTTATCTGACATTCCTCATTTACTATATGCCATGTCATCAAGTCACCATCTGACGCTTCCTTTTTTCAGTCAAAACGGAACTCTCTAGACCATTGGTGCTCAACGAACAAGCGCCCTCTTAATATTGCTAATTGCAACGCAATTAGCTTCTCTCACAAAATTTCACGCGTTCATTACACGTACCGCCTCACCAATACGGCACTCAGTAGGGTTAGCAATATATTAGATCTCGGTGTCCATCATGAATGAAAAGCTCCGCTTCAATCTAGGTACATTGCGAAGTGCTTTCCCGAGTAAATAAACATCTTGGCATCATTAAGTGACTAACCAAAAGTTTAAGAAACTTACTAAATCCTTTTATACTTAATTCGTGCGTTCAGAACAGTTTTCACTTTTCGCTCTGAGAGATCTTTTCAACCCTTATGATTTGCGCAATCTGCCACCATACGAATATCGCCTTAAATGTATTAACTTGTTACACCTTGCGTCGAGAAGATTAATGTTATCTGCCTGCATCAGCTTTGATGTCATCAGAGACGTGGTTAATATCCACTACTCAAAGTATAAGCTTGTGCTCGCTCAATCAGTCATTGACAGTCACAAGATCCCGGCGATTGCTTATTGAATACCAACACAACGCAACATATGCAGCAAACGAGCCAATAAATAGGTGCTGCAAGTTATTCAATAGTAGGAACCAGAACTTCTCCCCTATGATGTCTAAAGCAATCTTTAAAAATAAAGTTCTCTCATCATAGTCATCCCTCTTCCCCCATCATACTAATTATACATGTATTGCATATTTACATTTATTTAAAAAATCGTCTCTTATCCAAGCCATTTATACCCCTCAATTGCTTTTTGTAAAGATGATATTTAACTGTTATTCAGTTATTTATTATTTTCGTAGTTATTTATTTGTTATCTATTTGTAACTAATTTATTTATGCGCTATTTGTTAGTTTTGTATTCATTTGTAGTTTTTTATTTTGTTGTTTGAATTTTTTTGATAATTTCAACTTAGCCTGTGCGCTTTGACTTAGTCTTTATCGGGCTGCCATCGAACCAATGCATTATGTCGAATGCAGGTGCAGTCGCTCACTCTCAAATTCGTAATTGCATAAGGAAAGAAAAATCATAAAAATCTCATCTTTAAAGTAACAATTTTCAAATTCACACATTTCACTTTCACGTTCGTAAAATTCCATGGAACTGAAAATTTCCCGTTAACGATGCACGATTTGTGATTTAATTTGACGAGTTAGGACAAGAAAAAGCAAATTCTGCGGAACATAGAAAAGTTGTTGCAAATCACCGTGAAAATGGAAAAACTTTAATAGGCTAAGAGAAATATTTCGGCTGTGCAATATGTTATTAAAAGATACGAAAGTGAAAATAGAGTTGATAATAAACCAAGAAATGTTAACCGAAAACTTGAATGAATCGGCCGTAAGGATGACATTGAGAGAAGTTGGAAAATATCCAAAAGTAATTAAAAATAATTACTTGGGAAAATATGTAAGTACTGGAACACTTCGCCGCGCTTTAAGAAAAAGGGTTTAACGGAAGAGTAGCCGGGAAAACCCATTCATCAATGAAACGAATAAGAAGATTGGCCACTTGAGGTCTGGAAGCGGGTAATATTTACTGGTGAAAATAAATTTACTATATTCCAGTGAGACGGAAAACAGCGAGCGTGGAAAACAGTAAATGCTTATTAGAAAAACAGAATCTTCAACCTACAGTTAAATACGACGAAAAATCTCTTATGTCATCGGGGTGCTTCTGTGCTGCTGGTACGGGGAAACTATATTTTATTGACTGCTTTGGATAAAATGAAATATGTAAATATTCTTGAGGAGAATTTAAAAACCAGTTCCCAATAATTGGGACTCGAAAGTGATTTTATATTTTATCAGGATAATGGCCCGAAGCATAGGGATTTTCTAACCAGATAGTAACTGTTATAGGACTACTCAGTTGCCGGATATTAATCCAATTGAGCACCTGTGGGGCATGCTCTAGTAAAAACTGCGATCCCACGAAATTTATAATATTCGGGAGCTAAAACAAAAATTGGAGCATGAATGGGCAAATATTGGGGTGAAATATTAGTCAGATCAATGCCAAACAGATTAGCCGATGTAATATAGAGAAAATGTTACCCGAAAAAATGTTATTCTCACCTAAAGCCTAACTTAAAGAACAACTTCTCAGGAAGACTAATTTTGCGAATACGAATATGAGCTAGAATTTTGAATTGTTGTTGTTTTTGTGTGTTTTACTTTCATCTACAAGAACATTTCAAACTGTCTTTAGGTCACATTAATATTTAGAACGCAATGAAGATAATAAAGTGAAATATTAAAGTAAAATATAAGAATATTCGAATATTTTGGCATTTTTTCTTTAGCTTTGTTATTACGAATACGAATATGAGTGTCTGCACGTCGTACGCCGAAGTTCCAAGATAATCCTGAAATGTAAGCACACTTCGCTCCCAATACCCACCTCCATTCACTCATCACCGGTCTCCATTAGTCCCTGCTATTTGTCCTCGTTACGTTGCATGAAACTCTAATGTGGCAAATACATATTGGCCGAGACCAGCCGAGCCGAAGTCAGACGAGACCGCGAACATGTGGACGGCATTTGACTGCTCGTTCGAAATCGCTTTGACTCGTGCTGAAAATCCATTCCGATCGGATGTGGCACGAGCGCCGGCGAGCCCTGTCAAAGTCGCTCGTCTGGACCGTCCACACACTCGGGCTCGTCAGATCTCGCCTGGGCTCGGCCAATATCTATTTGGCACATAACAACGCCAGCTGTACGCCTCTCTCTTCCCCCTTTCAAAGCTGCCATACTGAAGCACGTGAATGGATGTTAAAGCACTATTCTGTACTCGACACTCTTCATTTCTATGGTGAATCAGCTTTTTGCATCAACGACATCTTTCGGTGGCCCCATACTGTGCCTTGAACCGTACGAGCGTTCCACCCACGTCGCATTTTCAGCCCCCTCTCTCATGGGTCCTTGCTGTTTTCTCGTTTGTTTTCTAGACTGCAACACAGTTTAATACAACTTGCACTCCTGATAGTAAGTGAGAGGGTGAGAGGACTCTCTTCTTGAATTATGCGAGTCTCGAAGGGTGAGATAGCATTGTCTCGTTCGAATGAAAAGGCTTTAAGAATAACTCAGGGGATGCAAAATGATTTCAAGCGATAGGAGCAGGAAAGTTGTGACTGGAGGGATATCGAAATTGGAGCGGGGCTTGGTAAAGGAATACTGGTCGGAAATTCTATTTTTAGCTCGTACGTTTCGAATTGTATGTTTTTCTTAAGGGGCAGTGATGTACTGGCTGTGGGTGATACCAATTTCCATTTCATCCTTTTGTTGCTGACGATAATGGAGCTGAAGGAAACTATTTTAATTGGATTGGGGAAAGGTAGACTGGATGGATGGGCATGTAGTGTGTGTGTTTTTGTGCAATGTTGTCTTTAATCCTTTGTCGAATATATTCCTTGCCTGATGTGTCGAGCGAAGGTCAGGGCGATGAAATTGTTTCTACAGAATATGATGTGTAGGTATAGTCACGTGGCGAAATTTTGAAATGCTCCTTCTGATTTAAGTATTTTGTTGGGTATTCGCAAGAAAGTGTGCTGGTATTGTTTTCCTTTGTCAGATATAAATAATAGAGTGTTTGTTCACATTCCGAAGTATTGTGTGTTTGTCCATTTCCTGACACCATAGAAAAATTCCCCAGAAAATGGCACGAATACTTTTCCGAGCTCAGAGACATAAGTGTCTTTTCTAGGAAACTTCTCATTTGTGAATTAGGCAATATGCTTCATTATCATCCTGTTCAACTCAATTACTCATGAGTGAACTGGCCATTGTCTGATAGAAATTGAGATGATTTTCTAATCGACAACTTAACACGATGTCCCACATTGGAAGCCGGCTTAAAGTTTCACTGTAATGCCGAAATAGCCTCACTTGAATTGAAAAAAAGTTTTTTATTTGTTTGTGACTTATGCATTGTATTCAATGTATTCAATGTCCGAATTAGATAGTCTATAAATGGTCTAACAATTTTCATAATTTTTTATCTTTTTAGACTACTATCCTCTCATCATGGATTACCTAAAGAGATCACTGCCAGTCTGCAATGCTATTCAAAGCCAATGTAAGTACATAGAATTTGGTGTATTGTAATATTCTAGTCTAGAAAAGTACTTCGAACCTGATGCAAGTGCTGTGTACTTTGAGATATAGTATCTTTGTATATGATGTGATTGTTAGAAATCGAACGAACGCCGATGGGATATTCACATGAATTTTGATATTCAATTTCGGCATATCCGGAATCATTCATTCCTGGTTCTCCTCCTATATTGTCAACCGTACTTGTCGTGTTGTCTTCAATGGCTACGTTTCTTCCCCTTTTCATCCTACATCTGGTGTTCCACAAGGTTCCATCCTCGGGCCGCTCCTATTCGTATTGCTAATCAATGATCTTCCCAGTTGTTTCAACTCCGTTTCCCTCCTCTAAGCGGATGACCTTAAGCTTCTACATACTATTTCTTCTTATGAAGACTGCCTGCTTCTTCAACCAGACCTAACTGCTTTGAGTGATTGGTGTGCTGTTAACTATCTCTCCCTTAATATTCCTAAACGTGTTGCTATGTCCTTTACTAATAAATCAATTCATCTCTCTGGTATTATGTTGCTGCATTTAGACCAGCATAAGGACCTTGGCGTTATCTTTGATCCTCGTCTGAAATTTGATCTGCAGGTTCAATTCATTTCATCGAAAGCGTCAAGAGTGGCAGGATTCGTTCTTCGTTGTTCTCGTTGTTCATTTAATATCTCAACTTGTGTCCGTCTATTCACGCCGTTATTACCAAGCATACTAGAATACTGCTCGCAAGTGTGGTCTCTTCATTTTGTGTTCTTGTCAGATGCAGTTGAGTCCGTCCAACGTAAGTTTACAAGTTGTCTTCTGTATAAGTTTAATTTCCCTACTGTCCTTACAATGAACGCCTAAAATTTTTAAAGCTTTCCCCGTTGCACGTCCGCAGACTGGTCCTTGATGAATGTTTCTTGCACAAAATTTGTGTTGACCTTTGTTTTATAAATATTTCCGTTGTGCGTTGCGCCGACCGACCTGTCAGATCCCAGTCTTTTTTTTCAATCACCAATACTGAGAATGCTGGGGAATCATAATGAGCGTCAGTTTGGTTCTTTTTCCGAACCTTTCCTTAGTTTTAAGAGACATATTCTTCAAACATTGTCAGAGCTTGTTCGCTTATAAATTTGCTTATGTTTCAATTTTCTTTTCTTATTTGTTATTACTATTTTTCATCTTCACTATTTTCGATTACTTTTATTATTCTATTATTAATTTTATTTTTCTGTTTCTATTTCTTAATCTACTTCATTGTAATATTTTCGTTGCTTATTGTGTTTTGATTATTGAATTTTCATGCATATGCTTTTTTATTTTTGTTTTTATGTGCATATATATCTTTCTTTTCCATTTTATAATTGGATGCATATTTGTGAAATGCATATTTGTGAAATAAAGAATTGTTTCTAAATATGGAAACATCCAAATTAAAATCAAGTATATTTCATGAGTATTGAAAATGCTGTGCTGGTTTTTTTTCATTTAAGATTTCTATTATATTAATAGTTAACAATCGTATAGATATAAATTTATCCATAGGCATGAAAATATTAATATGCATAGTTTTAAAATTGAATTATGATTTTTTCGGTCAAAAAATCCATTTCAATATTATAATGCTTTCGAAGGCAATATCCGCAAAATGATTCATATTCCTGTATCTAAATATTCCGCGGTTAGACAGGTTGCACACTCTATGAACAACATTTTAAGTAGAAGTTCTTAAAAAATTGGGGTATGTTGGTTGATAAGGAATGAAGTAGATTACAAATGGAGGCGGTTGCAGTTAAAGCATTCACTTTTTTCTTAAAAATCTGTAAAAACTATTATTTTTAGTACAATGTCGCAGTATGCAGTTCGGTCAAAATGCCAATTTTCATATAAATATTACTAGAGGTAAAATAGCAAAAATGTAGCAAATGATTTCACCAAATTAATACGGAGTTTCGATGAAAAATGATAATGTGGTGCAATATATGGAACTTGTACAAATAAAATCGATTAATCGCATGTCATGACGGAATCGATAGACAAATACAATTAAAATTTCTAATAATGTAAATATTTTTATTTTTGAAAGTACTTGTGCATTCCAAATAAATGGAACACACTTTTTACAAACTTATAAAGTTTATACGCCTGCTGAAAAAGCAAAAAAAAATCTTTCGCGATTATAAATTTTTTGATGACTTTACATAATCTGATACAACAATTATGTTATAAAACAAATTAATAGATTTCAAAAAGTTGCATTATTTTGGGTAGCACATTCTCTCATCAGAAAAGATGAAATCTTTTCAGAGTTTACTTTGATAAACATTAAATAAACACTAAAAACGTGAATTTTTGTTTCATTTCGAAACTATACGTTAATTTTCATATTTCTCAGTGCTTTAAAACTTTTAATTCGCTTTCAAGGAAATTAAAAATAGCGAAAATGATATCCCTCAAAATTCAAGTAATTATGCACACTGTTCCAACTTATTCAAAAGCATTTCTCAGCAGCACCCTTATTTAAGAACATTGAGATTACCATGACAGCAGTTTTACAGCTAGTTGTTGGTTTACTTTAATACTGCCTTCTGTTTTTTCCATACTCTAGCTAGAGTAATTTATCCGCTAATGCACATACTAGCTACAATTTCAACTTTTATATGCGTATGTGCACATGTATGTATACTAAACCTATTCTGCTATGGACTAAGCAATATTTACTTTAGATATGCCCTGAAATTCACCGCTCCTATTTATGGAATAGAAACTTTAGCCGCTTTTTTCGTCTCTATCGAGAGCTGGTCAGGATAATAACATTAAAAACAACGACAATCATATCCGAGTTGTTGTTTTCTATGATATTATCCTAATCGTATATATAGGCGCAAGGAACGCGGTTTTTGGTTGAGTTTAGGTAATAGTTTTTACTTGCTTTCGTTCCAGGAGTAACCTCTTGATCTCACCGCTATTTAATTCCCCATTAAACAAGCTTTTCACTATTTACAGCATTCCCCTAATTACAGCATTTCACTATTTACAGGATTTCACTAATTACAGCATCATACCTTAATTAATTTTCACGAAAAACCACTACCGAATAACTCGAAAGAAAAACATAATTTTTGGAGACAAAATGGCCGCGACGGTCTTACAATCGAAAGTGCTGGAATTTTAATTTGTGTTGAAGCTTACTGAAACAAGAAACCATACGTCCACTTATTTAGATATCTCACGTTGAACTAATAATTAACTCTTCATTCGCATCAATCAAACACTTGACCTACGCGTGATAAAGTATGTAGTTCATTTCGATTGCTCTCTTACTTAAAGATCCTGAACATATTCGTCGATATATCCACACTGCAACCGCGTTTACTTCCGCGAAATTGCCTTATACGGCCACCTGCTAGACCTAGACAGCCATGATAAGAGATGCCCTCTCTTCACTGCACTTCACTGAGAGGGTTGCGCCGTGTGCTAATTTTAGAAATCAATCGGTGATCAGTTTCCAAGTGCAGTGTGACAAGTTTGTGGGTGCCTTCTGTCTTTGGTCGCGGATGTTTTCACTTTTTGATGCATTAATTTCAATGTGAGTTGCAGTAAAGTTTTATCCGAAAATTTTGTGATGTGGTAGTGTGCGCCAATAAATGTGGGGAAGGTTTAATTCGCGAAATTCGGGAAAACAGGTAACAATAAGTTTTCATTAAATCCTTTGGAGCTGCGGACAAGAGGAACATACTGCTCTTTTGACTTTATGATATCCCGCCAAAAAATCATTGCCATCCATCATATTCCGAATATGTATGGCTGTATGTATTGCCAGAGCCGATCATTTCGTGGCTTGTGTGCGCCGTCTGCTTCTGGCAGTGAGACGAAAAAGAGATTCATGATGTGATCTCGTTCGGAAATCCGAATGTTTGTAGATTTCACTTGATTTACTCGGAAGAGAGTGATCTGCTCTCAATAAAGTCTCTCTCATACTAGAAAATCTTTTTTGAAATATTCTGGAATTTTTAGGAAATGTTACTAAAATGTTAATTTGGAAACGCTTCACATTTAATAGCTGTAGCGATAATGGCGCTTGCTTTCGAGCACAAACGAATTAAACGAACAAAAAACGAATTAAACGAACAAATAATCATTTTTGAAGCGATTGAATAAATTCTCGAATTATGAAACATATATGAGTTCTTTAGTTGCAAAACGAGACTGAAAGGTTTTTGAAAACTTTTCAGAAACAGCAAAAAACTATATTTTCTTTCCTGGTCAATATATCAAACCCATTTTTTTTTTAATAAATTGAAAATAAAAAACTACACAATATTACAAATTTTCATAAACTATGGATTATGTTAAATATTAATTAATTCGCATTTACAGTTCATCAGGTCGCGTTTTGGAACAAAATCGCCTTCAGGTGTGGTTTTGGAACGAAACTTCATGTTGGAGTCGGGTTTTGGAACAAAACAAAAACAATTATGTTTATTTTAATTTTTCATTTTTGCCTGTAATTTTTGTTTTACAGAAAGTAGGTGCCTACCTTAGAACATAACTTAAAAAAACAATTATACAAAAATAAGTTTAAAAACATGGAAAAATAAGCAGCAAAAATATTGTGTTAAACATTTTTTTTTTTCGTCAATAATTACTTCCGCATCCCAAATATCGTTCTCTGTAAGATTATTATAATCTATACGACGATAAAAACACTTGTTGGATTCATCAGATTCATCAAACATAATCAAATTAAAAAGTAGTAAACACACAACGATAAAAAGATAAACAATCAATCAATCAGCATAGAAGCAAAATGACACAACTTCAGTCAACGCACACATTTAATATGTCGGCGCACGATTTCTAAGAACAAACATGTGAAGTCGCAATCAGTATGGCCAACTTTGAAATATTTCTTATCATTCTAGAAAAAGCCCGCTTAATTTAAAACAAGATTAATAATAAAAATAACCATTTAAAAATATGTGACGAACAGAAGTTTAGCCTTTTCTTAAAGTTGGAACATTAGGTTGGTTTTTGGAAAAAATAACAAGAACCGTTTCCGACATTGCTAAGGTTTGAGTCGCTTTTTGGAACCAAACCGTTCAAAATGTTAGACGCCATTTTGAAAGAAAAAATCTCTGTTCAGGTCGCGTTTTGGAAATAAGGCTGATTTTCAAATCACTTTTTAAGGTATTTAGACTGGGTTTGGGATAAAATAAAGTGCACAAATCGATTCCTGAGAAGATTTCCTATAAGAAATGGTGTTTAACTCAGTTTCGTAAAAAATCGCTTGAGTCTCATTTTGCAACTAAAGAACTCATATGTAAGCAGTGCTTCGTGCGAAGAATTGTAAAATTGCTTAATTTTGATAAATTTAAAAGACCAACGACCAACAAAAACACTTTAAACGAAAATTGATAAATATAAAGTTATTTTTATGTATGTTTAATGATAACATTTTTATTTAAAATTATTGTATGCATTGCATGCTCGTGAATTCTATTTATTTATATCTATAATTAGCGAGTTTTAAAAATTTTGTTTCACGATTATAAATGCTTCTCTTGTCTATTCGAAATCTTCTAACGATTTCCAAAATTAATTTATAGCTGCTATTTTATTTCAAACTGCTTGAAGTATCGGTTTCAAGTGGAAGATGAAGTAAAGAATTGTATATCGGTAGGAAAGCATAAACTTTGCACGCTCCTGATCAGTGAAGGTTTACATTACAACTGCTTCGTACTGAATAAACTTGCTACCAAGAAGATAAATCGAGTATGCAAGGAGATACTTCTTTGAGTGTGAACAAAATAGTACGGGGAAGATATTCTGGAATTTTTTTTAGCATGTATAGCAAAAAAATAAGTCTGCAAACGTGTTGTATCTTATGAAAATTATAGTAACTATCGTCGACTATGGAATTAATCTTTAAATATTTGTTTGTAAGTATTTGATTTTAATGAAATCGCGAATCTCTGAAAACATGAGAAATGAAATGAATCCACGATTTTTTACGAATCAACATACTTGTGCAGTGTTTTCGAATAAACATCTTTGAACCGAGATGTAAAGGCAAATCGACAAACTCTCAAAACTATGTAACAAAATAATTCTCTGTAGGATAATTGTTCCTAAAGTTTGCCTGCTGTAACTCTTTTTGTCAATCTTTTCTTGTCTCAAAGCATTGATCAAACTCGCTAAAAAGGTATTGGTTATTGTTCCAAGTATTGCACTTTTATTTATTTCGTTTTGACGAGTTTGATTCTTGTTAGGAGACAAAAAAGCGTTGGGTGGTCGACTTTTGTAGCATGCTGACGTTGGAAGTACTCATTTCTGTTACGGCCGACGAAACTGTCAAGCCGTCATCAGTACAGCATAAATATTTAGGGAAACAGTTTCAATTTTGCCCTGAGTGCCTTTACCCAACTAACTCAGTCTGCTCTTGGACGTTTGGGCTGATAATTAGCACGCGGACAACACAATATAAAAACACTCACACAAACAACTAGTTCTATACTGAGCTAATTGGTTGAGTAAAAGCACGCAGGGCAAAAATTTAAGATAATTCTCTAAATAATTTATGTTCCACTTATGAAAAACTCGATAGAGTTTCGACGGTCGAAACAATGGAGAGCTGTTGCGAAGACACGTTATCCACACATCGTCGATTCATGTGAAATGCATAGGCGAGGAAATCCTCTGCATTATGTTATCAGGTTTTTAAATACCCGATTCATTAAAATGGGAGTTATAGTTTGAAATGTACATAGCTAGAATGAAGCGGCTATCATCAGTTCTTGTGTAAACTTTATAGTTTTAAAGGCTCTCTTTTCTTGTATGGCGAAAATATTTTACATGAATAAAACTGTGAAAACTTTGAAACTATGAAGTTTACACAAAACTGATGATAGCCGATTACTATTACTCCCATTTTAATGCATGGGATATTTAAAAACCTGGTAAAATAATGGAAAATTTACATTGCGCCATCTATTACAATCTATTATTACTTATCCGTTTTTTTCTCGAAACTCCGTATTAATTTGAAAAAATAATTAGCTAAATTTTTGCTTTCGCTTTTACCTCTAGTAAAATTTGTATGAAAATTTACATTGTACCGAATCTTCGTACTTGGCAACGTAAACGAATTCAATTTATCATTTTTTTAAATGATACAATAATATCCACAGTCTTAATCATTTCTTTACGGCACAGTAGTTTTTTTTTGCTAATACCCATCGATAAATTTGAAAAATTCTAAATGTTTGAAAGTTGTAAGATACTTGACATGTAAGAGAACACCTAAAATTACTCACTTATTCACATCGACATTTAATTTTACTTGCTAAACTCACAGGCTAAACACAAGTCAGTATATTCTTTGGAAAATCTTTAGTAAACGTCTCAAATGTATGGCTTATGTTAGAACAGCCTTCAGCCTTAAACTATTAGAATTTTGCTGTATAATCATCAGCGCTACCACATTGAAGATACTGTTTCGAAACAACTGCATTGGGAGCGATAGCATTCGGCCGTCCTCGAGACCTTTTGCCGCGAGTAGTAGTTGTGAAACCTTTTCCTTTTAAATATATGAGTTATTGGGATAAAATTGAGAGCTATTGTTGAATTGAGCGCTACCATATTGAAGTTGTTTTTGGGAGACTTGAATCAAATAATCGTTTCGCCAAAATAGATTTTCGAAAGTTTCTACATGTAAGCGATTACTGTTTTGTACTTTAATATAGGAAAATACTTAGCTGTACGGCGCTTGTAAATGTTATGATTTACTTGTGTATATTCCGAAGAATTGCTTTGCGTCACTGATCTCCTAGATAAAACTACATTTAGAACAAGCGAAAAAAGTTTGTATCCATGAACAAAGGTTGTTTTTTCACCTTTGTTCAGGGATACAAAATTTTTGGACTAAAAAATGTTACCGTCAAAGTTCAAAGCAGGCAAAAAGAATATCAGAAGGTAAACTAAAAATTCTGTCTGATTCGGTTGAGCCTAAAATTGAATAGAATTCGAAGAAACTGTAATAGCAAGGTGGCTATCATTTTCAGTTGAAAAATGAAGTACATAATTCTCTTTTAATGGAGTGAAGTGTGAATCGTGATTGTAGTCAGGAATGGAAAAAACTGATCGCAACTTTGAAAATACTTCTCCGATTTTCATTTTATATTAAATTGTCAAATTTCAATTGCTTCGCTTTTAAAAAAGTTGCCTACTGTTTTGATTTTCTCGATTCATTTTGCACTTTTTTGCACGATTTTATGGTATAAACTCACGATTGCAAACTCTAATTTTCACATTTTCAAACTTCAACGCTGCCAAACGAAAGAAAAAATCTCAAATATGAACCGGGCAAATTCCATACTTCGATTGATATTGCTTGTGTTTCTCTAGACTTACATTGCGAACCGAAAGGTTGTTCCGGTGTATACAGAGAAGAATCACATATATTTTGATTGATGGTTAGCCTAAGGTGCCTAACTTTGAAAAGTATTTGCATTTCAGGATAGCTATGTTTGTTTATTTTTGAAATCAGAGTCGTCTCTAGACAGCCTGTGGATTTGCTTATTTCTTTTTGGATGTGACACGCTAGCTGCTAGTTTGGTAGGCTAGCTTTTCAGTTGTACTGATGTTTCACATTCTCTATCCGGTCTTGTAAAGTTCGCCTGTTGAAGACTGTTAGGCCAACAAACGAAATTTCATACTTTAATTTATTTTTATATATTCTTTTGATTAATTCGGTATAATATAATAGCAATATAGATACAAAATAAATTACAATCTTTTTTGTTTAAATATCCGAAAAAATAAAATAACGGGACAAAAATCGAATCTAATATAAATTATTCTCAAACTATCACAATCAGGTCTATCATCTCGCAATCAAACTGACACACGATTTCCTCCACGGTAATCACTATGAATGCTTTGGAGTCCACGAATAGCACACCAAGGCATTTGACCTCTTAAAGTGTAGATATGAATTTTTCCCGTTTTATCCAAATGAATTGCGCCCAAAGGAGTGTCCGAACGATGGGAAATATTATGGAGTAAATTCCAGGCTACGGTGTCGTCTTGGGCTTCGGCTAGCCTGCAAGCAGCACAAGACATTGTGAGATGCCTACATTCACCGGAAACCGTAACCGCTCCTTTCTGGTTCTCCGCATACAGTCCACATCCAATTAAGTGCTCACCGCAAATACTTGATTCCAGTTTGTTCACGCAGCCGCCAGTAGACACTCCTGCAGAAATGCTCCCATATGTATCCATCACGACGACTCCAACTCCACCAATGCACTCTTTTCCGAAGCGACGCGAAGAACGTTGTCGGCTAATCGATGGGTGGCAGTTGGTATTTATCAAAGACATACTTTTCTGGGTGGTGTTCGCATCATCTTTTTTCGTGAGAGTCGGGTCCTCGGTGATACCAAACACTGATCTCCTGGTATTAATCACAGGAACTCTATTTCTCCTGGCAAACTCCGTAGCAGCTTCGCCAGCCAGAAAACAAGTACCATTGGCCCTTTCCATAATCACTCTTGAAATTGATATTGGATGTCTTGAACCATTTACATTAGAAACACATCCAGCCTGTATCCTTTTTCCATGCATAATCGACGCGTGATTTTCCACATTTCCGTTTTCATTTACCACAGACCCAAGGCCACAGTTAAATATTGAATTTGCCTCCAAAAGTTTGATCGTTTCTTCGACAACGTCGATTGCATGAAGTCGATGCTGCAGCATTGTGAAACCTTCTTTTGCGACCTTTTTCAAGGACTGCATAATATCTGTGTAGTCAAGAAAAAGAAATGTCGCTCCACCACGTATTGCAATGCAGGGACCTGCGTTCGATCGCTTCGATAGCATCCGATTCACGAAATTCGATGCCATATAAAATTTTAATTATTAAAATTTTTTAAGAAAATTACATACTTTAAAAACGTTTCGTAAAATTTACAATTTATTGCCGAATGACAATCAAATGACATGCTTGTGATTTTCGGACTAGTGCTGGCAGGTATGATTGGTGACGTTATTTGACGAAACCTGATTTGTAATCAATTCTGTAGAATAGCAAAGTGAGGTGTGCCTCGGCTAGCAGATTAAATTGTCCCTGCTCTAATTTTGGCTTTCCAATTCCCTGGGCAGCTAGAGACTCTTGGGCTCACTTCTAGATTGTAAGAACCAAACAAAAAAAATAAAAGTCAAGTACGGAAAAATTGCGGAAAAATTGACCAAGTTCGCAACGCTCGCACCGCAGAACGGGAGTATCTGTTATCCTCCGGATAAGGACCCAAGCCCATCAGTCAGTGCTGCGGAATTGGCACATCTGGATTTAATTTGTTTACTCCCAAAAGGAACTGATTTCCTTCGAATTACAGTATGTAGAAATTGATAGTTCGTCACACCATCTGCAACCTTTTCAAGCTTAAAAGCCAGTCCAAATCATCCGAGAGTAGATAAATGAGAACGCTAACTTTTTGTAACTTTTAATTGTGCAGACTAGCATAGATTTAATGTGCCACGTGATTTCAAACTCAAATTGCCGTTTGTCTCTGCTTAGATCAGATTTATTTTTTTTAGTTAAATCATTCCAATCCATTTAACTTCTCACTAATAACAACTGATATCGTTATTATATTGAAATTTAGAATAATTCATCAGCCAAACGTATGTATGGCAATTCTGATTGTCTATTTCGCTCAATAACACCTTTTAAATTTTCTTGATTTCATATAGATACAATACAAATTAACAACATGAGCACTTTTCGGACGGTGTGTTGATCGGGTGTAGACCAGAACAAGCACAAAGCTGTAACTTTAGTTTTGAAAGGATGCCCGGACAATACAACTCGTTTTTCAATATTGATTTTAACAAACCTCAACAAAAGATAGGTTTTTCAAATTTTGTAGAATGATGTAATAGAGTATGCAGTTTTCGAATCCGGTGTTAACTCAAAAATGAGAAAAATGCAGATAGAACGTTTATGCTTAGTAGGGCAGTAAAGTAGTAATCCCTATATATCGAAATGTCGAGATGGATACGTATGCTTTCATGCTTGTGCATAGGATATTGAAGGAAAAGTAAACATAACAACGGCGAAAGAAGTTGAATTTAATTCAAACCGGGGTGAGATGGGAAAATAAATAATAACGTAACGATATCGATTTGATACGCATGGTGCGAGTGCGGGAATTACGTTCATATCTAGAAAATGAAGGCCATTAGGGGTCATTGGTGAATGCTCCTAATGTCGGTTTGCTCCAAAAATTAGCCTGCCCCAAGTCGGCCAACCAGCTCTCTTTTGCCTGTACAAGAATCAAAATCGTCAAAGCGATGCAACATTTGGAACTACATATGTCACATTTACTGACTTCAGATGTCGTTTTAGGCAAGTTCGATCCGTGTTGTGAGACAAAAAAAAAGCTTGACAAAATTGAGTTGGAGCTGGCTGACTTAAGGAACAAGGTGGCCGGCCTTTGGAACAATCACCCTACGCCCGTTCGAAGTGGAATGACTGGTATGCGTGGTATTGTAACGAATCGTCGATTGAATCTATTTGCACAGTTCTGCAAGCGGATGAATTCAATTTTATGGATAGTAAAATCCCAAATGCTCCAGAAAAGTGGAGAGGTCGCATTGCGGAATTGGTGAAAACTATATGTTTATCAATTAGAGGCTAATTTCGAATAGAACGTAGTGAAGTTGAGACAATGCCCAACACATTACATATCAATATCGGATATTCCACTTCACTCCTGCCTTCTAAAAACCGGTTTAAACGCATGGACCTATATGTAAGCCTCCTTAAGAGTTTTGTTTATGTTGTGGTTACTTTAAGTGGACGGCGTGTCAGTTGTGTTGTCTTCATATTACGTTTAAATTGAATTAGTACTTCAGTTGTCAAATTTGTCGTAAAAACTTTCGCGAAAAGAGGGCAGAAGGATTCATGTCGAGAAGCAAAAAAAGATCGTTAGCTCTCAGATGAGTGTATATGTAGTCTGAATTGAACGACTAAAGTGAGTTGGTTGCTTTATTGAACTTTGATATCTTGTGCTCTGTCGCATCAAGAAACGATAGGTGACGAGTAGTGATGTTGAAAATTTGTCGATTTATTGACATTGATTGATTGAATCATAAATTTTGCTATTGAAACTCTTTGAGCATAATCATAGATAAATCAAGTCAATTGAATTCATTATTTCAACCGATATAACCACTCTGGTACATTCAATTCGAATGAGATATCTATTTGAATTTCAATATTAGTACGCACGCAACAGTTTGGTCGAAAACCTCTAGCTTCGCATGTTACTTATAAAAATTGCATGCAGTCGAAGAATTTTTATATCATTATAAAAATGACAATCGTCGCAGAGACGAAAAATGCAACCTGAGACTAGATCACAAACGGCTAATTTCAGTTGCTCAGCCTTCTGACTACCAAATCTTCGTGTCTGTGGGCCCTTTTACGCTTTTGATAAATATGAGAATGCAAGAAACAATTTTGTAAATTATTAGTCACTGAAAGCACTCTGTGATTGCCTTAACCTTATCATAGATTAAGGTAACCTTATTATTCTTGTGTATATTTGGACTGTCCAAAAGCCAAATTTAAATTCAATCAATCGGTTGGTTGTAAGGTTTGCCGTTCAATTTTCATGTTTTGGTTCCTGCAAACAATTGCTTCTTATTTTAAAGCAATAGCTAAATAACAATTATAAATTAAAGTAAAAAGTTTCATATCACCGACTATTGTTTTATTATTCCCCGCTTTTGCGTTCGTTGCTTCACCCATCTGTGGCTCTGCGTTAAAAAACGACACGGTCGTCAAGAGACATGCCAGCAGGCAACGAAACGAACTAGTGAATAAGAGAATGGCGAGAATAGGAATAAAGATACTGTGCGACGAAGTCAAAGTGACGATGTAGTAGGTACACATGTAGCAGTCGTTCGTAAGCTTTTGTGTCGTGAGGAGAGTTCGTTCTCGCCGAATGGCAGCGAAAGTTTGGCAAACAAAAACAGCAGGAAAACCAGAAAATCTCGAGCAGCTAAACTTCCTAAAGTGAATGCATGTACAAGCGAATGTAACTAAGCTTTTCATACTCTTGTCGCCGTCTTGCAACCGTCGCATGTTTCGCCTCTCTCAGAAGAGTCTCGAAGTCGTCGTCGTTAATGTCTCCCACGGACTGTTGCCCTTCAATTGAATTAATGCTTAATGCTGTTTCAAGTAATTCGGTCGCGGGGTGCGTATGTCGTTAACGTTGTTAGTTCGTTAAAGCTAAAGTTAATTTATCGGAAGCTGGAGAGTTGGGCTAGACGATTAATCCGCATTGTGCTATTGTGCATATTTCGCATTGAATAAGGCAGTACAGCCGAAGAATTGGTGATTTCATTGCTGAATCGCGATTTCGTGCGTGAATATCTGGGCTGTAAAGGATTATTTCAAATTTTCGCCAGGTTAAGTGTAGTTCAGTTACAAGTCGTGAGTGTGTGATGCATGTGGCACGGTTTATTTTGGCATGAACGAAAAACGCCATTCCTCAGGTTATCCATGCGAGCCTCGTTGTGGGATAGTAGTTTTCTCGGACATATTTTGCTGTGACGCATTTTAGTCAGTTCTCCAGAAATACTCCTGAACACTCTGCCTGTGTACTTAAATATCGAAGTGCAGAGCGAGAAAACCAGAGGAGTTGTCATCAATCCAGTCCGAAAAGTGCGGTCGGTTTGAGGTGAAGGTGAATAATCCGTCGAGTGACCAACGAGTGCAACGTGAAATGTGCTAAGTGCAGTGAATGGAGCCTAAATTTGTTCCAAAGCATTCCTAAAATTAAGAAAATAGCGAAAACAAAGCAAAAGTAATTGATTGTGGAGTGAGTGCAGCGAGAGCGCGCTGTTGCCAAATTATCGAGTTGAAGCGCCCGTGGAGTTCCGACGAACGCGCAAGAATTTTTCGTTGTCACTGCTCGGTTGAAGCGAAGTCTGTCGCGACGCGAGTTTTGTGTGTGTTGGAGAAGAAAGCGGGCGAGAACATAATCACTTGACAACGAGTGTGCTGCGACGCGAAACGACGTATTGCTCGACTACTGCTAACGTACCCGCTGCAAGTGATTTGCGTCTGGATGTCGTCACAATAATGATTGGTGGCGTAGAATGAAATATCACGTTCCTAATTCGATTTGGTGTGTATGTTTGCATCTTTCTTGAATAATTTTGTAATAATTACCATTCTGATTACGTCAGGCCACGATGATGGCTGTGAAGTGTACGGTGGTATTCGTTTGTCACTTGCTTCAATTATACCTTGAAATGAGCGAGGATGTGCTGTGCACTTTTAGATAATCCAATGTTAAACAAGGTGTATAGATGATAGTGCTTAGAATTGGAAAATGTGCTTGGGAAATATGGGTGAAACTGCTTGCCCTTCATTCGTGATAAGATAAGGAATTGTCTCGCCTAGGTGTGCGTAATAAAATCTAAAGAGGAGCGTACAAATATGCACAGGTATGCTCACACATACGTATCTGACCTCTACAGAACACTAGGCAGCTGTTGTTTTCAAAAAGATAATGGAGCTAGCGCATATTTGCCAGAGTCGATAAATTGGTTTGTATAAAAGAATCACATGGGACCGATACATTCGACATGAATACAATTTCAAGTGCATTCGAACGAAGCGAGTCTTGAGTTGATTTTTCAAGTAGTTTCTAAAAAAAAACAATGTGGATTTGCTGGAAACGAATCAAAGCAACTATTCTGAAGCAATTTGCTTCGGTATGTCGTTGGTTGGCGGTATCGAATCTTCTACTAGCTATTGTTTTTCTCCACAGAAAAGATCTCTTATGGTCTCCGCAAATTCTTATTTTCTAATTTACTATTCTCATTTAACGTTCACATACACAAATCATCAAAAACCAACATAAACGAAGTATCGAAAGCTCCAATTGCAAGAAAGACAAATACTTCCTTTTTCCAAATCCATTTACCTGCTTGCGAAAAAGAAACAACTCAATAAAAAATTTTCAAGGTGAATAATCAAGTCAGAAAATAAAGTGCAAACTTGAAATAAGTTCCGCATTTAACCAATCAGCCCACTGAAACCCATCTCCAATCCCTGCATTATCTCACACACGTCTCACATGTTATCATAAAACACAGTGTCCTCGTTCCGAGCTCTACTTCGTTGACAGTCTTTGCAACTTCCTTCACGGAAACCAAATGGCAAACATGTTCGCAAGTTAACTCAATGGATCAACGAAATGCGACCAAAGTCTCATATTACTGGTCCATCGGATGCTAATTATATTATCTGTTTTGTTTGTTGCATCTGTCTGTTCATGCGAGTATATAGACTTGTACTTAGATGGAACTTGCAAACACATACGGTCATATTGTTGATGCTTTTGTGCTTATGGACCGAAAAACCTGTCCGAATTCCGCTTGATCGCCGCGGAACTGACCTACCTTGAAACTGCCATCAGCTCGATTCCACATTGTGGGTAGTGTAATTTGTCTTTCTGCTGAAACCCAATGTTCCACTGACGCTTTCATCAACGCTGCTGTCAGTGCTGTAGCCAGAGCTGTAGGTATTTTTTGTATACTGAATCCTAATAGCCCGTCCAGACTACGGATACTTAAGTATCCGCATACATAAGTATCGTCCACACTTTTCATTGATTTTCATGGCAAGGGTAAAATGTATCTGCAGATGTCGCTGCAGTGAGGACAATACTTATGTATCCGGATACTTAAGTATCCGTAGTCTGGACGGGCTATAATTGACGAGGATTAGGTTGGTTTATAACGATACGTATCAGTCATTGCTTTCCTATACCATCATTGCGTAGGTTTGACCTTCATTTGAATACATTAATTTCCTTAAATGCTTGAGCCTATTGAGCTCTCAACAGACTACTCTTATTTCTTATTGTTTCTAAAATCTGATCTTTATACATATATTCTAAAGTAAATATTACATTAATGAATAACAAATTGTGTAGACGCAGGCGAATAAATATGAAGTCATATATTCAAATTGAAGTAGAATACAGGGTGTTTGGTACTCGGTGGATACTTTTGTTAGGAGGCATTCCTTGATATATTTTGAGCAAAAAATTGTTCTACAGGGTGGTCCGGTTTTCAAAATCTACGGAGTTCAAAATAGGAAATCATTTCACACACTAATATAAAAACAAAGAAAACACTTGATTCGAGTTAGTTTTTAAAAATAATATTGCTTCAATCAGATCTGACTTAACTTTTAACTTTTTTTACCCACTGTAGATGTATATAAGTACTTGTGCAGTGAATAATTAAAATTACGATAGCCTTAACCCTTTGGCGGCGGTGAGCATTTTAGTGAATTTTCAGGTGACGTTATATTTCTATGCAGAGAACATTTTTGTTAAAAAAAACGAGTATTTGACATGAAATTTGAGTATGTTTTATGCTTGTCCATGATAAAAAAAAAAAATGGAAATTGTTAACCCTATGTAGGCGCTGAGTGCCTAAAAGTAGACAAGAACTTTTTTTCAAATTTTGATTTGCCATAACTTTTGTCAGAAACATTGGATCATCGTCAAATTTGTAGAGCTGTGCTGCGATAGGCACGTGAAAAAAATCCTTCAAATCGTCAAACCCCTGAAAAATTTTTGCATTTCGACAAAAATTTCATATTATTGATAAATTTCAACCTTTGTCGACCATGTTAATTTGAAATTTTCAAATTTCCCAGTTGCATAAGAACGGTAGCCCATCACCAAATTGCTTCTATTTTCAGGACTCGAAACTTCTGTTCACGAGAACTGACGACCGGATTATCCGATCAGTATGAAATTTACAGGACATGGTGGCACTAAATAGGACCAGGTCTGATAGAAGTGATTTTGAAATGCAGGCGACCCTGTGGCAGTGGTGCCGTCCTGAAAATTTACTGCGGAAGCCCGAAAGTTATCCTCGGTCATCGCCATTACCTTGCTTTGTCACTGCCGGCCACTACAAGCTATCGCTCGTCTACACAATGGTGATGGCCGCGTGGGCCCTTGATGGCCCATAATATAGAGGCGACATAAAGTGTCCTCTGGGAGTGTTGTAATCTTTTTATTTAAATTGTTTTAATTCACAATACAATGTACAAAATAACTTTAGATCAAATTCAAGATGATTCTCGCTCAATCTCCAAGCACACTCTATCTTCTATTCTCTCTCTCTTCTCCTGTCATACCTTCGTTCTCGTACATTACTGCTCAAAACTTCAACAGTGGTGCGCTAACTTTCAACATTCGGCCACGCTATTTACTTGTCGTCCTCGACAAGTTGCTGCTGATAACTTGTCGGTTTCATCTTCACTAGTTTTAATCTATCGACCGCAATAATCCCTTTAAATAATCGTTGACTCTGTTGTTCGCCTTCGATATCCTGTATTAGATACCGATCATTCCCGATACACTTAACAACTTCGTAGGGCCCCTTGAATCGCGGTTCCAGTTTTCGGCTATCACCAGTGGCTGGAGGTTCTGTTTCGATTAACACTATGTCACCGACTCCATATTCTGGCGGCTTTTTACGATGCGAATCATACTGCTGTTTTTGTTTGAATCGATTTTCTTCTAATCGTGTAGCCACCGTCTCAAAAGTGTTTTCGGATTCCGCATCAGACCAAGACGTTGCGTTGATCTCGTTAATTTCTGTGGTAAGTGGATTTTCCATAAAGTTTCGCACTGGATATTTGAAGATGAGATGCGATGGCGATGTTTTCGTTACTCGATGTATTGCAGTGTTAATGGCGCATTGCACTTCCAATAGACGCAAATCCCAATCTACATGCTCGTGTTCCTCGCTCGTTATCGCCAATGCGGTGGTAATGACTTTGTTAACGCATTCACTTTGCCCATTTGCTCGAGGACATCTGCTGGCAATTTTGACGTGCTGGATATTATAGTTTTCACAAATTGCTCGAAATTCTTTCGACTCAAATGCAGCTCCACGATCTGTTATGATACGTTCCGGTTTACCATAATGTGCCATAAAATTAAGCAAAAACTCAATCGTTGAATTAGCACTCGTATCTGGCATGGCTCCCAAAACGCAATATTTGCTAAAGCCATCTCTTATGATGCACACGTATCGATTATTGTTGCTCGAAAGCACATAGGGTCCAAGGTGATCCATATGAATGGTTTGCATCGGTTGACTCCCTTTTTCCAGCGGATGAAGTAGTCCTGGCTTACGGCCGGTTGGTGTCTTCTGGTACAGGCATCCTATACAGCGATTTAATCGTTTAGTGACTTGATCCCTCATGTTAGGAAAATAATATGCTTCCTTTAGTTTTGACAAGGTTTTGTCAATTCCCATATGCGCTACACCTCGATGAGCTTCCAGAATTAATTCGTCAATTAAATCTCGTGGAACGTACAAACGAAACTTATTCTTGGTGGTCTTGTAGACTCTGGCATTGATCATTGTAAATTTCTCGTGCGTGTTATGATCACCTGCTTCTAACTTGTCGCGTACGCTTAGAATGTCAGCATCAGTTCTCTGTAAAGCAGCCACCCAATCTGTACTAATGTGTACATTGAAAATTGTTGGTCTCATTTCAGATACTTCACAAGCATTCTCCACCGGATTTCTGCTTAACGCGTCAGCCACGACATTAGATTTTCCTTGTACATGCTCGATCTTATAATCAAACTCAGCTAAGCGCATCAACCATCTAGCCAGTCTAGCATTCATATCCTTTTTTGTCGACAATAGCTTCAAACTATTGCAATCGGTTCTGATCACAAACGGTTTTCCAATTAAATATACTCTAAACCGTTCAAGTCCCGCCACTATGGCTAACGCTTCCAGTTCAATTGATGAATACTTTGACTCTTCTGGTGTCGTCTTCCGACTGTAGTATGATATTGGTTTCCATGCCTTATCTTCTTGTTCTTGATATAAAACAGCAGCTATACCAATCGCACTAGCATCCGTATGGACTTCCGTGTTTGCGTGCGGTGAATACATAGCCAATATAGGTCTGGAACTCAATTTATGTTTTATGATTTGAAATGCTTCTTCTACTTCGCTAGTCTAATCAAAGCTAGCGCCTTTCTTCAGCATATCGGTCAACGGACGAAGAATAACAGCAAACTGATACACGAATCGTCGAAAATAACTACATAATCCAAGAAAACTTCGAAGCGTTTTAATATCCGTTGGTCGTGGAAAGTATAACAAAGCCTTTATTTTAATTTCTCCTGGCTGTATCCCTCTGGCAGATACGTCGAATCCAAGATAAGTAATATGTTTGCGAAAGAAGTGGCACTTTTTAATATTCAGTGTTAGATTGGCATCTATTAATATCCTGAGTATAATCTCCAAGTTGTGCAAACCTTCGTCAAAGGTTTTACTAGGGATGATGATATCATCTAAGTATGCCAGCGCAATTGTGTATCGAAAATTACCCAGTATGTTATTAATGAGCCTTTGAAAAACTGCAGGGCTGTTCGCTAAGCCAAACGGTATTCTCCGAAACTGATAATGACCATCTGGGGTCACGAACGCTGTCTTTTGCTTTGATTCTGGATCCATTGGAACCTGATAATAACCGCTTGCGAGGTCCAATGTTGTAAAAAACTGATTGTTGTTAAGCTTGTCTATCTGATCATCTATCAAAGGAAGTGGAAAGTGATCCTTTATCGTATTCTTATTTAATGCACGATAGTCGACACATAAACGTGTCTCTCCAGACTTCTTTTTCACCAGCAAAATCGGGCTAGCGTATGGAGAAACGCTGTCTTCTATGATGTCAGCTGTTTTTAGGTCCTCAATTATACCCTTTACTTGTTCTCTTTCGGCATACGAAAGTCGATATGGGCCATAGCATACTGGTTTATCATCATACGTTAAAAGTTGCATCGATGTTTTTGATGTTCTTCCCAGCTCGAAAATATTTAATGATATACAGGATCGATATTGATTCAACAAAGCAATCAACCTGTCCAACTGATGTACAGAGAGTTCGGGAGCTTCAAAATCTTCCTTTTCTATCGGCTTTCTGACCAATTGCATATTTTTATCATTTATTTCCTTTTCCATCACATGGAACACTACACCTCGCGTGATTTTTTCATCCTTGCATATTGTTATCTGTTTGCCAGTTAAATTCACAATTGGAATAATAGTTTGTCCGAATTCGTCCGTTTTCACGACACCACGCGGAATAAGTTCACCTGTCTCTCGAATTCCACCATCAACCGATAAATCCATATTCGTTTTATTTGTTTTTACCACTACATGTCCGACATAATTATTCGCAATTACTGTTGCCTGTTCCGCTCTAAACGTACATTTTTCCTTGTCTTTAATTTCACTGTCAAAAACCATACTGTTTTCTACGCGAAGTCCGGTTGCATCACTAATTACTCTTACATGAGGTTTTTCAGTAAACTGGTGTCCCACTAACAATGAAAATGTTTGCGATTTGCCCGGAACAACTAAAATTTCCACCTCGGCCTCAACACCATCAATTTCCAAGTTCGCGATAAATGACCCAATTGCCATCACTGTACCATGACCGTACCCTTCTAAGGCAGTTGACTGACACGGTCCATAGCCAAACTGTGACGCATCACTTTCGCGCATGATTGTCGCGCTGCTACCCATATCCACATACGAATTTAATTCAATTCCGTTCACTTTCACGACTTTGCAATATTTGTTGTGTGTATTCAGCGAAGATTGCTGTTTAATTGCACTAACTTGAAAATGAACACGGTTATTAGTACCAGGTGACATTATTTGTTTGTCTCTGCAGTCTTTCGCTCGATGACCAGTTTGGCCACACTTGAAACACGATCCCGACTTATATCGCGGGCACTCCGATGACACATGTCCAAGCTCGCGACATCGAAAACATCTAACTCCGTCCCTCGTACTTGGTACAGCATATTTTGACCTATTTGGTACAACTGTACTAGCCGTTTGCTTCCGATCTATATACTCAGCTCCTAGTTTTAGATCTCGCAGTAACTCCGATGCAGTCTGGTAGTTACGTAGCGACCCTATATAATCCCGATAGCGATCGTTACCCAGTCCATCCATTATCCATTCAATTGCCTCTGCTTCCATCATTTCTGCACGATTGCACAACGCCAATTTATTGTAAAAATACTCCACCAGGTTTTGTCCTGGACGCCGTCGATAGTTTTGTGCGGCGAGTCTAACTTTTACATTTGATTGTGCTGCTGGAAATGTTTCCGATAACAATTCTCTAAATTCCAGCCAGCTAGTGGACACTCGAGATAACGAGTCACGCCATGTTTTTGCCACCCCGGCCAATTTCGTACCCGCGAAATGTAATAACGCTGTTTCGTCCCACCCGTACAAGTTGCCATATTCCTCCATCGTGTCCAGCCATCTGCCGATTTCGTCATTTTCGACTGGATCAAAACTGGGTAGACTCGAACACATGTCAGGAAACATTCTTATCAGATGTCGATCGCCGATATCTGGAAGACTCTGATTCCCGTCCAGCACACACGTTGCCTTCGCCTCAATGCCCAGGTTTACGCTCGACCCCTTTTGACTCATTTCCATGCAGTCTTTGTCGCTAACCCAGCACAAGCACGTTTTGCAAATGAATGAAACACGAAATTTTATTTCTACAGTGCCGACAGAATCTTGCGAAATCCAATATCTCACGATCGATCAACCACAATAACTGAACGAAACCTTTGTGTCCCCTATCCCACTTCTGACTTGTTGTAATCTTTTTATTTAAATTGTTTTAATTCACAATACAATGTACAAAATAACTTTAGATCAAATTCAAGATGATTCTCGCTCAATCTCCAAGCACACTCTATCTTCTATTCTCTCTCTCTTCTCCTGTCATACCTTCGTTCTCGTACATTACTGCTCAAAACTTCAACAGTGGTGCGCTAACTTTCAACAGGAGTGTTAATTTTTTATTCGAATGTGTAAGTAGGTAAATGTCCGACATCTTTATTGAGTCATTGTATGTCCTAGGCAAAATGTGTAGGAACACAATAATGCATGTTACTGAGAACGTAACGGAACAAAATAAACCGTGTTACGGAGGATACTTTCTTTTTTGTACACAAACCAACCATAAATTCCTTTTCTCATTATATTTCGCGACGTGGCGCTCTACTCAGCTCCCTTTTGTCGTTATACGTTCTTGTCGTCGTCGTAATCGGTTTCTTTCATTCTGATTTTCCTGTGCTACTCTGGGCTATGTTATTTTCGGATACACTTGCCCTGACTTCTAAAAATAAGCCAATAACCACACCAAGTGAAATGGAATCAAATTGTTCGAGTCGCAATTGAAAATATGTAGTGTTTTTTTCCATGTTGAAATATCAGTGAAACCGTCGCGGGCTGTCAAGACAACAGTAGAATTGAAGGGAACGGTTGGGCGCGCGCTCGCGAGTATGTAATTGAAAACGATGAAAAGGAAAAAAATATTCAAGCAATGAATCGTTACAAGTGTAGCATGCTTACTATTTGCTTTGTGCGTTGCGTTGGTACATTTCCTGGGCTATAATTAATCCCTTACATGACAGAATGCAAAGCCAGCAAACGATAAATACTTCTTATACCAGGAAAATTCCGTAAAATGAACAGCATAGTGGCACTATGTCGGCGGACCGCAGTGCGATGGGGAAATGGGAGTTGTATCGTGCTGCGCTATATTAATTCGAATTTAAATTTATATCAATTGTGAGAGGAGTGGCTATTGTTGGGATTAAGTTTTCAGCAATTTTAATACTTGCATAGAAATGTCAAGGTACTTACTTGGCCGGATAGAAAAAACTTATCTGAGCTATGTGAGTTTTCTGAGTGCATAAAGGCCTAAAATAACTGCGAGCTTACATTAAAAAAAAAACATTATATTGTTTATTTTTCTCAGGAGCTAATATGTTTTTGGATCGAAAATAGAATCCTGCCGTAGTTATTATAAAGGCCCTATCCGAAAATTTTTCATTTTTGAGTTAAAACCGGATTCGGAAACTACATACTCTATTGCATCATTCTACAAAATATGAAAAACCTATCTTTTTTGAAAGTATGTTAAAATCAATAGTGAAAATGACCGTCTCTTCTGCACACTGCAGAAAAACACAAATAATTGAATATCTCCAAAGTTACTAAAATGTAGATAGAACGTTTATGCTTAGGAGGGCAGTAAACATATTGGATATTTTGTGCATCGTACGTGTAAAGCAGTAGATATACTTATTTTAGTGAGCACTGAGTGAAAGTCAGCTATTATTGCTGACTAAAAACGGAGTCTCTGAATCAGAACTTTCGAAAAAGTATGGGTTTCATATAATTACCATCTATAACTACATAATGAAATCAAATAAACATCAAAGTGGAATAACTTGGCCAGGCAGAGGAAGAAAAAAAAGCTACTCCTACAAAATGAGAAAAAATAATTCTTTGAGCAAGAAAAATAATTCATGTTAAAACTTTCGATGGATATTAGACGCGAAACATAAACTAGCGCGCCTACAATTCGAAGGAGGGTCATATTTGAGGTCTCTGGACATCTAACTTAACCCTAGTACATGTTTTTACTAAAAAGAAGGCAACAATAGTATTATGTACATTTTTTATTTTATCAATAAACATAAAAATATTATATAGCTTCTAGCCTCATCGCAGTCAGAGTGGCCAACTGGCTGATGCGCGACGAAATAGAGACCGCACGTGAGTAAAAATTACTCATGGGTATCATTCTAGGGTTAAGGTCCGATGACATTGTACGAATACCAGCCTCACACCTTTATTTTTCCACCGTGATGCTGCTCAGTTGGATTTGATGCCGCTCTAATTTTTGTCTTCTTTTGGATGTGAAAACTAAAATTTGCATTCATGTGTTCTATCAGAAGAACATACAACTTCAGCCGTCCATAAGATACTCCTCCGAACATCAAGCGGCTTATTTACATATGTGCTCGAAGGCGTACTTCAAAGGGGAAAGTTTTTGTTTTATTTTCGGTCATATGTGGCACCTGCTGCACAGTTTCATTTGAATCTTGCTAGTACATATTAAGTTTTACATCTGATATTAATATCATTTGACATGTTTTTGTATGTTTTCAGAGTTGTTTTTATTTTGCTCTAATAATTTCCTTGTCTGTTTTTGCAAAATTTACCTATTTTCCTCCTCTGTCTGGGAAAAAATTCACATTTTAGTATTTATTTGCTAAATTATAGCAAAGTTTTTATTCCTACGAAACATCAAACTTCTCGAAAGTCTTGGAGCAAAAAGACCGTTTGTTATTCAGCAGCAATAGCTGATCCCCCTTCAGTGCTAGGTACTACAAAAAATCTCGAATGTTATGAAAACTGTACTAAAATAAGAAAACCCATTCCTTCACACTTACGGCGCACAAAATACCCAATTCTCTTAGAGCGATTTTTCGTACGTGCACAAATAAGAGTAAGAAATGTGCATGAAAATAATGTGCGCAAATAATTATGGCACCTTTTCTTTCATTAATATTAGTTTATCTGGGAGTGATTTCTTAAATTTTTGTTACTATTATGCTAACTTCTTCAAGTTTCAGTGATTTCTTGTTGATAATACGTATGAAAAAGCTATGCACACAAATAATTTTTTTACGCTCCGACAAATGCGTATTCTTGTTTGTTTACTTAAAAACGTTTTGTTGAACATCTGCTCTTACCTTGCGTTCCACTCGTTATTCGGATTTTTTTCAGTTTATCTGCCAAAAGATATTTTGTGCCTGGTATCGACCTGTATGTATTCAGGTGTGCATTATTGCTATCAATCGAGTGTTTTGCTTACCTCCTTTCATCCTCGTCGCGATTATCTTCTCTCTTGAATTTCCCCAGTGAAATCCCATGTAAATTTGTTGCCGTATCATTGAACGAAAAACGCTATGATTTCCACTCTGTTGCGTTTCCACTACGGTGTCGGACACAAACGGCAGAAAAATGGGCACTTGGTACGGAAAATTCGAAATGGGAGTCAGTAACGGTAGTGGTAAAATGATACCAGGCTATGTTTCTGCTGCTGGTACTGCCGTCCTCGTTGTTTACCAAATAAAACTATTGCGGCCAATCTGAAAGCAAGGCGAATTCATGTACGGGTGCATATTTTTTGTCATGAGCAGAGCACCTCTTTCAACTCAGCTACCCTCTACATAAATAGGAAATCGTAACGTTGAGCGCGTTACAACAGGTATTTTGACAAACGAATATACTGCCGTCCTCAGCGTAAACGCCCCATCTGACATTTTTTTCATTATTGAGTTAACACCGGATTTGAAAACTACATACGCTATTACATCATTCTACAAAATATGACAAACTTATCTTTTGTGGAAGTATGTTAAAAGCAATAAAAAAAAAATGTCCAATCTATAAAAACGGTGCCATTACTTAGCAGTAGATATCATTAGGTGCGTTTTTTGCTCCTCTATCCAGAAGAGAAAAGACGTATTGGAAACAACAACACTCCTGTACCAGTGAATTCACTAGTACAGAAATTCTATTCCTCATTGGTAGTTCACGTGCTGAACTATAGAATGTGCTGATAGAAAAAAGAAAAGCTCATGAGAAGTTGTCTTTTTTGCTGTGAGGTGGCTTTGGGTTTTTCATGGTTATGTTGAATGTTTTGGTAGTTAGGAAATTAGAAAAAGCTCTCATAATGTGTAGAAAGTTAAAAGAAGTAATTTTCTGTTAGTTCTTTTTCTATTTTCTATCGATTGTGTATATTCGTTATTGTCTCCCTTTATTTTCAGCTGTTGTGTGCTACCACAGCAAATACAGCAACCTATGTCAGTCTTAGCGAATGCACTGCTGTTTTATACTAGATCGTTGTTTTTGCGGCCTAGTTATATTCTGTTCTGTATCGGAGCAAAAAAACACGCCTATTTTTTCCTTGCATTTCCTACAAAATAGCGCAATCTGCTTGAAACCTACATATCTTCCGCAAATATTTTCAACGTGAAAGCGTTTGCTTCAGACGTACCTCAAATAAACGTATTTGTCTTGTCCAGACTTTCGTTCCGCTGGAAGAAGTGTGCAGCATTTAGAAAAACACAAATCATTGAATATTTCGAAAGTTACTAAAATGTAGATAGCGTTTATGCTAAGGACGGCAGTATACCGACAAATCAAGCTGACTTAGCTATGTGTTGTTTTTCCTGCTATTTTTCGCCAACTTCACCTTGAATTCAACTTGAAATGGGAAACGTCCTAATTCAAAACCACACTAAGAGCGTATTATATACGTACGTGTGCTTTATTGTTGAGAATGCGAACAAGCACACAAGTGTAGATAAGGAAAGTTGCTCGAAATTTGACCTTTTAATGTGGATTTTTGGAAGACATTGGAGATAGCTGGCTGATTGGATATCTTCGACTTTTATCATCGATCTGTAACCGATGGTGTAGTTCAGCTGGCAAATGCTGTGATTTGTGGCCAAATTATTATCAAATTATGAAATATTAATGAATTTCATCTTAAAACGAAAGCTGTTCACTTATTTGAATAGAACATATTTGTGCATTTTTATAATATCCTAGGAGACAATCCATTTACAGCATTTATGGCTTTTGTGGTCAAATATTGTTAATTTTCCCAGGCTTCTTCTATTGCTGCAATCAATGGCGCTTTGGCCCAGTAAAATTAGACTCTTTTACTAAAGCACATAAAATGAAACCTTTTGAGTTTAGGAAACTGGGGTTATTTTTTTTTTACTATGGTTTACCTCCCAAAGGTATACAAAAACTAAATTTTTAAACGTTTGAGTCGCTTAGTTTTGAAAATATTTAATTTTTCGATTGAGGCCCGACATTAAGTTTTTCACAGAGGCCTCATTAACGAATTCGTTGCTTTTTTCGAATTTTTTTAAAAAATCAATTACATTTTTACCTTTCGCATTGCTTTCCTTCAATACTCGTTTCATTTGAGCCCAGTATGGTTCTATTGGTCTAAGTTCCTGACAGTTCGGTGGGTTGGCTTCTTTGGGAACAAAAAGGACGTGGTTGCTTTCATATCACTTCAGTGTTTTCGTAGCATAATGACTTGATGCTAGGTCTGGCCAAAAAAACACGGACCCTTCATGGTTAATAATCAAAGGCAACAATCGCCTCTGCAGACTTCCTTCGATGTAAATCTGGGTATTGATTGTGCCTTCAGCTTTAAAAATAAAAATCGACAAATTGCCTGCCACACCATATACTGTTTAGGGAATTTACTGGTTTTCTTCGACTTTAATACTTCTGTCACTGTACTCTTTTCTTTAGCAGTATAAATTCATGGCCAGGAATCTGCCTGAATTAAACTTTGACATAAGTCTCATCATCAAAAAAGACAACGAATGTCGTTACGTATTGATCGTATTATTTTCGAGCCCTCGTTTTAGCTACTTTTTCTTTTTCTTCGGATTGGTCTGCAATTTTCTGCATCTTAAGGTAGGTATCCATATGTTGCATTTTCGCGTATCGTATCGCCGTTGCGTATCAGTGGATACGACAAACGTATCTTCGTTCCGTATCAAAATATGATACAAAGAAACGCAACGAACTCGATCGGTCACTTGGCGGTTTGTTGCCGTCGCATCAAAGGAATGATACGATACGAAGTGAAGTCATATTTGGAGAAGTTGCGTTGCACAGCATCGGTTAGTGAATAGAAATATCCGTTTAGTGAATGATACGCAACAGGGATACGATACGCAAGAAATGCAACATATGGATACCTACCTTTACATGTTCTCAGGCTGTTACGTATCTTCATTCGATCAGACGTTAACTTCGATGTACCAGCAACTACTACCATATCTCGAACGGAAATGTTGTTTTTGGCCTTGAACTTCCTGTCCTTATCTATATTTTCAGATTGTTACTAGTTTGACCGTTGAAAGTGACGTTTTAAGGGGCTTGGCAATATTTGAAAACTTGATTTCGGGATTTTCCATGCATTTTTTCTTGTTTCGACTCCATGTGTGGATGAATGAATACTAATATAGTTTTCTGTCCTTTATATAGAGGGTTACCATATGGCTTAAAGATCTGGAGCACGTATTCACACGGAAATATTCACAAAGATAAAAGGGTCACATTTTACTGGGACAGCCTTTAATAAAGGAAAATTTTTGTCTTTGCTTACTACATCCTTTCATAAGAATTAATTTAATAAGGCTTTCCTTAGTAGCTCATAATCAAAAGAATACCAATCCCGTCTTTTTGAATGCAGTCTCTCACTCTTCCGGAAACATATGATTCTATATTAACAATTAATCTTCTTTGAAACATGATTTTGAAAACTTCAAACTGTAGCAATACACTAGAAATTATGTCAGTGAATAAATCAAATCAACTTAGGAATTTCAAACTGAGCCTTACAAGAATACTAAACAGTAATTTTTTCGTCGCTCCCAAAATCATTCAACTACTGAGCCCCGTATGAAACATTAAATCTTCATTTAATTTGTATCAATTTCAAGCGCTAAAAGCTAGCGTGATCTACATTAAGTATAGTTAATATATTCAAACAAAGATTATGCTAATTATTTTGACAATTATCGTGGAGTAGAATACATTTTTTTAAAAAATTTCCGGGTGCATCTGAAGTTATCATAGTTTTAAGATAACATCTCCAATCTGGTGGGGTCAATCGCGTAAACGACTAGTCTGCTCTTAATCGCTTTCTGAATAGACAATATAAATTGAACACATTGTCGATCTTGTGGTTGGATGAACGTGTAGTGGGATGTGTGGAAACTGATGAGCTAATACAGTAAAATAATTCTCGCATGTAAACTGACAAAATTCGGGTGCAGGGAGAAACAACCAACTAGAGTGATTAATGATTAATGCATTCAAACAGAAAACAGTTGGGGTGCGCTAAGGATTTAGATAAAAGTAAAATTTTGATTGCAAGAAGCCAAAAAAACAGCACGCCTAGATCGCCAAAAAACTATAATTTAAGGATTTAAAAAAAAACTCACTAAGAATGATATATTTGTTACTGAGTCGAGTTGTGTGAGACTCTGATTAAATGTCAGTTTTTCTCAATTGGTTAAATTCAGCGCGGCGTTTGCTGCTTAAAAAATTCATTTCTTTCGGATGACCGTTATGCTTCCCCAACCCGCGATAATTGTTTCGAGTATTATGATGATATTTAGGTCGCTCTTTTGTCGCGGAAGGCAGCACCCATCGTTGGCTTTGCATCTTCTCAATTTTGATTGGGTTTCCTTTTTTTAATACAATTCCTGCCTCCTGCCTTCATTAACCTTCGCTTAGTCCACCAAGCCAATTACAATATTTTTCGCAGCCAAAATCAACTCATTTTTTCCCTCTATCTGTCCCATCTGAAACGGAACACACGTCAGTAAAAATTTCTCAAACAAAACGATGACCTTTGAATATTTTTTATTGAATGAAATACTTTTGCGAGTTTTTCTCTCTCGTGTGATTATCATCGTAGAAGGCGTTTTCGTTTTCTTCGCGGCATGTATACTAAATACGCAATCACATTTTAATTACCACCTTCAAACGAGTTTTTTTCCCAGTGCAGACCAAACACACTCACATTACTCTTATTAGTCGGTTGGCTGCCGTGTTGCTGTCGACGACAATAACAGTAAAAGAAATCACCCCGGCCCACACCAAATTCACAGAACTCATTTACATACGATTAACAGTTCGCTACAGCAAAAAAATCAGCACAACCACGAGAAATGGAAATTAAAAAAAAAAACGATTAGTGCGGAAAAACGAAATGAAAATTTGTGTGTGTATATTTTCACAATGCCATTCTTTCTTTGTTCGTTTTATATTTTGCGTACATCGTTAGTGTGTTTGTTTCGTCTTCGATGAAAATCTGCTCCGCCTCTGTTTTTCGAAAATATTCCAAATGATTTATGTGATTTTTGCAACAATCTATATTTAAAAATGGTGACCTGAACTGATGCCTGGCATTGATTCAATGAATTTTATTAATACTTTTTGGATAGAGGAAAAGAAAAGATTGCACGCACATTTTACAGGCAAAAACTGAATTTGAAAAATTAGCACGACTCACATGGCTTCGAAGGTGGTGGAATTTCGGAGCGTGGCGAGCGGGAGACGGAACGTTGTTTGGTAGAATATTTCATGCACTGTGGCTTAGCAAGCAATTTGTGAATTTGATGCTGACATGTAAAAGCCAATTTGCTTAGTAGACGTTTCAGTAAACTATTATATTTAAGAAAGGGAAATCGAAAGTATTCGTATTAGGGGTAAGGAAGAAATAAAACTATTTTTGCACTGTTTTGATGGGTTTGAAGCATCTTCTCTGCTGCAAGTACTACTCGCCCACAAGATCCGAGTTTTTGCATAGCTTTATATATTGCCATGAATTGAATCCGTTTTGATTGTTTTCTTGGGAGCATGCACCACGATGATAACGCTTCGCAGCCGAGGGGGGATAATCTTCCGCTTGTCAAAGAATTTTTCTAAATTCTACAAAGCAACCAAGAGTGTATCAATAGTTTGAATGATTGCATGAAGATGCCCCTGATTGATTGCATGAAGATGCCTATGTCCAATAGGATATCCAGGCTTCTTATTATCATCGATGGCGCGACAGCCCAAATCGGGCCTTGGCCTCCAGTAACGTCCGCCTCCAATCGTCTCGATCCGGCGACCTGGTTCTCCAATTATTGAACCCCAGTATTGACCTGCTGTCTGCGTCTATCGTGTCTTCCCAACGTTTCCTCGGCTTACCAGCTAGACGCTTCCCTTGGGCTCTACCTTTCAACGTTCTTTTAGGTAGTCTATTGGCCTCCATCTTTTCGACGTGGCCGGCCCATTGAAATTTTCGTAATTTAATGCATGTGGATACAGGTGGTTCGTCATATATATGGTACAACTAGGGATTCCAATCCCGAACCATATTTTCAATCCCGGGATTACGGGATTAAAATATCTCAAATCCCGGGATCCCGGGATCCCGGGATTTGAAATTCAAAATACAACACAGCAAAATAAGTCAAGTTTCTAGAAAACAGATTATATAATTTGCCATCATTTCAAAACTACAACAATAAGTAAGCTCAAAACTGTATAAAAAATTGCATTATTACTAATTTATATTATTGATTCAAATAAAAACAATAATTTTAATTATCCAAAACGTTGACAGTATGAAGACAGATATTAAAAATTACATCTATTACAAATTACAAAAAAAAATCACGACAAAAAACCACAACAACAAAACACAACTCTTAGAATTGAGATACATAATAAAGTAACATATAAAAAATTCGGCCAAAGTTCATTGAGTTTTTCGGAAGTAACATTGAAGCAATAGCATAGCATCTAAGGTATCATCTCCAAGCCTGCTTCTAAATTTATTCCCGATTTTGGACGCCTCGGAAATGGTCGAGAAATATTGGTACGCCTGCTCCACACTATGCAAGTGCTACCATTTTCGAAAAGATTCATTTCTTTTGCAATGGTTTTAATTAGATTAGGTTCTTGCGGCATTTCATGATTGATTATTTTCATACTTTTGCAGCTCTTCTTGTAGCGTTAATTGACGACTACCTTGTTCTGATTCAATATGGGTATCTACTGGGTTCTCTTCATTTCTTTGGCTACCAAGCATAGGGTTCAGCATCTAGACCATTGAAGTATTTTTTTTAATATTTGCGTTGCTTGGTTTCAAAACTAGAGATTTTATTTCACTTGGTAAATTTTCGCTGGTAGAATGTGGATTCTGGAGATAGCTTAGCATACCAGATAGCTCGGTACACTGACGCTCTTTTATTCGGTCCAATATTGCAATTTTCATAGCATTCAGAAGAATATACCGTTTTTCTCCTAACAGCCTAAAGACAAATCTTGATGAAGTATTAGCAGTGCATAAATTAACAAGTCCGCGACTAAAGGCCGTCACAGCCAATTTTACAGGGAGTAAAACTTCAATAATTTTCTGAATCGAATCAAACTCTGTTGCTTCTAATTGCTCTGAATATTGCAGGCCTATTAATTTATACTATTTTTCAAAATGGGAAACTATTCGAGCATTGTCAAGAGACTATTTCATATTGTTTTACAATCCATTTAAAGGAGACAGTTAAATGCCTTGCTCAGATCCGACATAGTTTTAAAGATCGTTATTATTTTTCGTTGGAGCTTTTTTAAAATATAAAACTACCTAACGAATTTTCTTCATGCATGCGCTGATGTCCTTCGTCTGATCTAGCGAGTCTTGCAGGCGACCGGTTTCAACGTAGCTGATTCAGGACCATCCAAATCTTCGTGGTCGTCGTTCAGACTATCAGCTGCTTCATCAACTCTTTAATCTGGAATGGACCTCATATTATAGCGAACATCGCAAACTGCCAAGTGGATGCTATGCGCCAAACAAATATGTTGCTCTGTACCAACTAGTCTGCCTACTTTTCGCATTTCGTTTGACCCATCAGTTACGATGGTAACAATGTATTTTCCTAGAGAAACATTAAACTCATATCTAGGTAGTTTCCAGCTGTCATTGATATTCTTACTCGCACCAAGCTCCAGTAAGAATTTACTAAGTAGATATTTATATTTATATAGCGCTTATTTGCAGTCAAGGTCCATTAATCAAACATCAAACTGAACCGTTCACCTGAGATACTAGCCTGTTATATCTTATTTTTTATTAGTTTCTTTATCCTGCTTGCATAGCCAACAACCTTTTTTTGATTGTTGTTAAGGATTTTGGTAAATCTGTGTATGCATTCGCTAGTACTAATTTCCTCAAATCATTCGATGTAACGTATGCACTAAATGTGAAACAGTCCATACTTATTTATTTACAAACCCCTTTGTATTCTCTTGTTAACTGTTACATCGGTTTGTTTTGCTCTATTCTTTACGCATTTTGATGTGAGCTAATTGTTTTCTCATAAATATGGATTCTATTTGCACTTTTCGACTCTTGCTGTAACTTGATTGCCGATAATGCTTGACTCCCGGCCCCGAAATCCCAGCCAATTTCTGATCCCGAAAATCCCGGGATTAGAGCTCATCAATCCCGGGATTTTCGGGACCAGAAATTGGCCGGGATCCCGGGATCCGGGATCCCGGGATTGGATTCGCTAGGTACAACTCATTGTTGTATCGCATTCTCCACTCTGTCACTTCTTGTATGGGGCCAAAAATTCGTCGTAGCACTTTGCGCTCGAATACGTACAGAGTCTTTTCGGAGTCCGTAGTCAAAGTCCAGGCTTCGCTTCCATAGAGAAGCACAGGTTTAATGAGTGTTTTGTATATGCGAAGTTTATTATTCCTGTGCACGTTCGTAAACTTGATTATGGGGTGTATGGAATAGTACGCCTTGTTTGCTGCATTTATTCACCGTAAAATTTCGTCCTTTTCACTGCGTGAATTATCAAGGTGGACTCCTAAGTAGATTAAGTTATCTACATTCTCGATGTTGTAGTCTCCTAAGGTCAAGTTTTGTCTGATTGGCGCCATTTTTCTTGTTTGGGTCATTAGGTTGGTTTTATCTTCGTTGCCCGTAGATTTATTTTCTTAGCTTCTGACTCCAAACTTAGGAAAGCTTCCTTTGCTTCTAGTATGGTCCGTGCCATAATGTTGACGTCATCGGCGAATGCTACTATTTGCGTGGACTTGAACAGTAGTGTGCCTGTTGTATCAGCTGGTATTTTTCTGATGACGTGTTCCAGAGCAAAGTTGAATAGCATCGAGGCAAGTCCATCTCCTTGCTTTAAGCCTGAGTTAGTGTGGAAGCTGTTGGTTAGGTCACTGTTGACGTTGACCTGAGATTCGGCGTTCATCATGGTGACTTCGGTCATGCGGACGAGTTTTGTTGGAATTCGCAAGTCAAGCATGATTCGGTAAATTGTATTTCTGTCTACACTATCATATGCCCAGTGAAATTCGACATAAAAAAGGCGAAACTTCGGAAAAATTAGGGGAAAGCTGAATTTCGGTGTGAACCTTGATACTGGAGTGTTGAACAAAAGTCCCCATAGATCCGAGTGCTGCGCTACTTTTTATACGGGGTCAAAGGTCACCAAAAGTGGCATTTCCTAAATATCTCAGTCACGGTCACGTCTACGGAAAAACAATGTATGAGAAAATTTCCAACAAAAAAGATTATATAGCTTTTTCTTCTAACCATAAACGTTTTTGAGATATATTGATCTAAACATTTGTAATTCACAGTATCAACTTTTCGGAGCACACTTTTCCACGGATACTATCAACATGCCGTTGAGAAAGTGGATACTGTGAGTTACAAATGTTTAGATCAATATATCTCAAAAACGGTTATGGAAAAAGCTATATAATCTTTTTTGTTGAAAATTTTCTCAGCTACAAATTTGTCATACATTGTTTTTCTGTAGACGATACCGTTACTGAGATATTTAGGAAAGGTCACTTTTGGTGACCTTTGACCCGTATAAAAAGTAACGCAGCACTCGGATCGATGGGGACTTTTGACATGTTGTTCAACACGCCAGTATCAAGGTTCACACCAAAATTCAGCTTTCCCCTAATTATAAAGCAGCCACATTCGAGTATGGAGTGGAGTGAGCTAGTGGTGTTTCCACATCGGCTCCACCATCCTCCATTCTGATGATGAGTGACCACTAGCTGTTGCCTTTCCACCTGTCTTTTTAACGGCCAACACAACTTGCCCGAACCGGAAGCTGAAATTGCCGTCCCTATCAGTTATTATGAGGCTGAGGTCTGGTCCCCTGCTAGAATAGCGTGGCGAATTTGCCTTTATTCTCCCTCATTATTCTCCGGGACTTTAAATTCAACTTGCCAGCTTCGCTACGTTTGGGAAGTAGCCAACAAATGTCTTGAGTTTGTGAATCAGGAATTCGTTCGCCTTTTTTCATTCAACTGTTGGTTTGTCTATTTAAAGAATGTACGTAGTGTCTACTTTGTAGGTGATGCTAAAGAAGCAAAAGGCAACGCTCATTCCTCAAAGGAGCAGCCCTTCGGGAAAATATCTTGGTATGATTACCATTTTTACACCATCAAGGTTTCAACATTATTTTTGCTGCCTTTTACTTTACTATGTTTTGGTGCCTCATTCATGCTACTTGTTTTCTTCGGTGAATCTGTCAATTAGAACCGCAATTAGTGATGGACTCACAAACGGCAAACAGTTTGGAAAAAACAGTTTGCCTTCAAAATACGAGCGAGTAGTTTTTCGAAACAGAAACAAAGAGTTTTTCTAAAGCGAACATTTTCGCATCGGCAAACTATTTGATAGCGACAAAATGAATCATTGATGAAAAAACTGATTGGCAGAAGAAATAAACAGTTTGGCAGCAAACAAATAGTTTTTTTTAAGCGGGAAAAACAGTTTTGGTATTTGGTTTTATTTGATATTTGGTGGTAGGTAGTGATCGACAGGCGAGTGATTTTGAAAATTCAGCCAAGATTTCATTCGAACAAAAAAGATTATATAGCTTTTTCTTCTAACCATAAACGTTTTTGAGATATATTGATCTAAACATTTGTAATTCACAGTATCAACTTTTCGGAGCACACTTTTCCACGGATACTATCAACATGCCGTTGAGAAAGTGGATACTGTGAGTTACAAATGTTTAGATCAATATATCTCAAAAACGGTTATGGAAAAAGCTATATAATCTTTTTTGTTGAAAATTTTCTCAGCTACAAATTTGTCATACATTGTTTTTCTGTAGACGATACCGTTACTGAGATATTTAGGAAAGGTCACTTTTGGTGACCTTTGACCCGTATAAAAAGTAACGCAGCACTCGGATCGATGGGGACTTTTGACATGTTGTTCAACACGCCAGTATCAAGGTTCACACCAAAATTCAGCTTTCCCCTAATTATAAAGCAGCCACATTCGAGTATGGAGTGGAGTGAGCTAGTGGTGTTTCCACATCGGCTCCACCATCCTCCATTCTGATGATGAGTGACCACTAGCTGTTGCCTTTCCATCTGTCTTTTTAACGGCCAACACAACTTGCCCGAACCGGAAGCTGAAATTGCCGTCCCTATCAGTTATTATGAGGCTGAGGTCTGGTCCCCTGCTAGAATAGCGTGGCGAATTTGCCTTTATTCTCCCTCATTATTCTCCGGGACTTTAAATTCAACTTGCCAGCTTCGCTACGTTTGGGAAGTAGCCAACAAATGTCTTGAGTTTGTGAATCAGGAATTCGTTCGCCTTTTTTCATTCAACTGTTGGTTTGTCTATTTAAAGAATGTACGTAGTGTCTACTTTGTAGGTGATGCTAAAGAAGCAAAAGGCAACGCTCATTCCTCAAAGGAGCAGCCCTTCGGGAAAATATCTTGGTATGATTACCATTTTTACACCATTCAAGGTTTCAACATTATTTTTGCTGCCTTTTACTTTACTATGTTTTGGTGCCTCATTCATGCTACTTGTTTTCTTCGGTGAATCTGTCAATTAGAACCGCAATTAGTGATGGACTCACAAACGGCAAACAGTTTGGAAAAAACAGTTTGCCTTCAAAATACGAGCGAGTAGTTTTTCGAAACAGAAACAAAGAGTTTTTCTAAAGCGAACATTTTCGCATCGGCAAACTATTTGATAGCGACAAAATGAATCATTGATGAAAAAACTGATTGGCAGAAGAAATAAACAGTTTGGCAGCAAACAAATAGTTTTTTTTAAGCGGGAAAAACAGTTTTGGTATTTGGTTTTATTTGATATTTGGTGGTAGGTAGTGATCGACAGGCGAGTGATTTTGAAAATTCAGCCAAGATTTCATTCGAACTGTGTGTTGTGTGTAAGGTAGTGGTTGAAGCGTTAGAAATAATTGATGCAACAAGTTTCAATCGGCATAACTCATGATCGCGTTATTCGATTGAACTGAAATTTTCAGTAAATGCTGATAAAATATAAGGAGTAGGTCTTAATTTCCAATTAAAATATCTTCAACCCTTCGAGGTCGATTCCATCATAAGATAATTTCAAAGATTTAACCGATATTCAACTCCCCAATTTATTCTGTTCTTTTTCCCCATCCGCTTTCTATGTACGTATTGTAAATAACATGGTTAAATTTATTGTTTATTTTTGTAAATCTCTTTAAATGAACTAAATTGAGCAATATTTCTAAATAAAACCTGATTTCACATACTCGCAAAGTTTGTTTCGTTACTAACTTCCTGTTAATACAAACGGTTTTTTCAAACAGCTTAAAAAACAGTTGTTGTTTTTTAAACAAACAGATCAGTTTAGTTTTTTTTTGGAAACAACAAAAACGTTCATCAGCAACTGCAATACGGGATTCATCGAACAAATAAGGAGTGGCGCTATCGAATACTGGTGGCATTTCATTGATGTTGCGGTTGTGAATAGCTTGGCTGCTCGTAGCTGCTGATATGCCAATGCATTCAACTTCAAGACAATGTGTTTGCGATCTATTTGCAGTTCAAAAAAACAATCATCATGGACTAGATGGCCCTGCTTGACTTGTGAAGTTGGGAAATGCTTGACGAAATAAAAATTTGCTTCCGAATATTTCATCAAAAAATTCATTTATTCTGAAAATTTGTCCAAAAACTATAATGCATTTGTAAATGTAGCCAAACCTAAACAAAATCTATGTGAATGAAAAAATCATTTTAGTGGCATAATTCACTAAAACTCATGTCGTTAAATTAATTTAAAAAAAAACTTCTTTATTTGAGATGTTTTAGTTAATACACGGCTCCTAAAATGTATGCTAAAACGTGAAAAATTGAAAATTAATTTTCACAAAAATTAATGTCTTACGAAAACGTTGTCATCCGAAAAATGTACAGACCTTAGAAATTTTAAACATTGTTTACTTATTTTCATTACAAATATTCGCGATGTGAATACTAAATGTTAACATTTATTGGTACGAAAATAATAAAAACGCCTCGTGCTGACAACCCTTTGCTAGCATCTGTCACATCTGCCTCACGTTGAAGTCAACCTACTCTGCGAATTTCGTATTGATCCGATGACTGCATTGGAAGTTATAGCGATACCAAGAAATTTAGGGTTACCACCCGCAAAAGTTTTCAAATTTCGTAGATCGTCATATTTGTTGTTTATTTTCACTACGAGATCACTATGATTTGAACATTTTATGATAAAATCGCTTATTAAAGATATGCAAAAAAAAATACAAAACCAACCATAGCTGGCACCCCTATCATTGTTTTTCCAATTTGATTTCTGCTGGGTATTGCCTACAATAAGTTTGATTTACCATATGAATTTCGTTATGATTCCATGACTGCACTGGAATCTAGAGGGCAAAGAGCTTTATTTTCCTGAGCGAATTTTCAAAATTTAAGACTCCAAAATTACCATAGCTGGTAGCTCCAAACTATTTTTTCAACCAAATTTCTAGCAAAGGTGATTTCGAGTAAGATTCAGCTATTGTGTGAATTTAGTCAAAATCTGGTGACTGAATTGGAATTTATAGGGCAAAAAGTAGTTATTTTTCTTAGCGCTTTTTCAAGATTGCACCACTGGCACAGAACCGCCCAAATTTCAAAATCACTTCTATCAGACCTGGTCCTGCTTAAGACCAATACATTCTGTAAATTTCAACTGTATCTGATTATTGGGTCGTGAGTTCCCGTGAACAGAAGTTTTAGATACTAAAAATATGGGTAAATTGGGAAAGGGTTGCCGTTCCTATCCGGCATGGAATTTCCAAAGTTTTCCTTTGACTGTATAGACAAAGTATAAGATTTGTATATGAGTTGCATTTTTTCTTAAAAGCGAAAATATTTCAGTATTTAATATTTATTTATAAAATATTTCATTAAAATATTTTATACAACTTAGTAACATCAATATGTTCTGTAAGTTTTGTAATGATTCAATAGCTCTGTCAAAAGCTATCGTAATTGAAAAAATTTCAAATTTTCCCAAATCCCATTTTAGATACCTAGCGCACACAAGAGCTCAAAAATTTCCAAAATCTTTTTCAAGCACACGTTCGAAATTCATTTTTTCATTCATTCACTTAATTTTTTTTAGAAAACTATTTATGGTAGAATAATAGGCATATCTAAAATATAACTAAAACGGCCGCCGGCGTCAAAGGGTTAAAGATAATTAACATTTGGTGAGACCTGGACCTATTCTGCATATACACAAATGTATCCTGAAAGTTTCAGCTTAATGGGATTGCGCGTTTCCGAGAAATAGTCACTGAATTTTTTTGATGATATATATACACTACCGCTCAAAAGTGTTTAGGCACTCTGTTTAGCAGCAAAAATATATGAAAACCCAGCAATAATGTGATAATATTTATTTTTTATGTACGTCTAAACATACGTTCATAAAAATACACTAAATAAATGCGAAAATTAAAACGTTTAATTTAAATATTGCATTCATCAGTGTTACCTCCTCTTGACTTAATAATTGCAGCACACAATCGAGACAATCTCGCAATAAGTTTTGCCAGAGTTTCTTGTGCTATTGAAGTCCAACATGACTGCAATTTGTTCCACATGTCAGTAGCTGATGTTGGAGCCGATTTGCGTACTTCCCGATCCAATTCTTCCCATAGTAACTCGATCTGATTCAAGTCGGGGCTCTGGGGAGGCCATTCTATAATTTTGAGAGTTCCTTCCTCTTCCATATGGGGTAAATAGCCTTTGTACAATTCGGAGGAATGTTTTGGGTCATTATCTTGCTGGAATATAAAATTTTGACCCAAAAGATGAATTCAGGAAGGGATTGCGTGGTTCTCCAAAATGTCACGGTAGCCTTCTTTTTTTAATACACCGTCAATTTTGACAATGTCCCCTACACTACTACCAAGAAAACATGAAATAAACTTCGCTAACGAATATCCTGTGAAACCATTCATGAAAGATTCGAGACGTAATCCAGGCATTTTTTGAATAGTCGTAATGAAGTGGGTTTTCGAATCCTGTGAAGCATCTTGGGTTTTTGGCTTTGCCAATTACTAATGGCTTAAGCTTGTGCGATCCATCTGTATTTGCTCCAACAAAAAATAAATACGTTCCTTTTGTTTTTTGAAGCCAGGTGCCTTTCTTTCACATGCAGCAACATATGTTCTGTCCGGTAGACAACGAACGAATAATCCGCATTCGTCCACATTATATATTTGTGTATCCAATAAACCCATTTCAGCTACCTTTGCTCGTAACCTCCTTAAAAATGGTACGATTTCGTTGGTATCATTAGGGAGAATTTCGCCACCAATTTTCAAATAACGACTGCCCTGGCGATGTTTGAATTTCGCGAACCAACCATCACTTGCATTGAAACCATCTGCACCTTTATCAGGATAAATTTCCACGAAAAGTTGTTTAGCTTTCTCTTTTACGATTGGCCCAGTCAGTGTAATATTTTTCTGACGTTGATTTCAGAACCATTGATAAAAACGGCTTTCCATTGCAGGATATTCAGCACTGTGCAAAGATTTATTGCGAGATTCCTGATAAGTCGAAGAAACTGCAGTTAAAACCGCACCTTTTTTGATTTTATATAGCTTATAGTAGCCGATTTAGACACATTGAAGTCATGCGCTAGGCGATTTGCTTGAATGCCTTCATCAAACTTCTTTAAAATTGTTACTTTTGTATCTAGAGATAAAGTGTTTTTTTTTACGTTTAAAAAACATTCTTTGTAATTCCCTGAAACTTTCAAAAGCAAATCGAATTAAATATGGGAAAATTACGCGAATTAAATTGCACGTGCACACTGATCAAACAAAATACGCAAATGGAACCACTACTCACATAATCACGTAGCTTCCCTTCCAAGTTTAATTACACGAAGCATAATGAAAACGAATTCACCGTTTGGTGGCGAGAAAAAAAGAAAAAACAAAATAGGTCAGAAATTAGAACCAATTTCTGGAAGATTCTAATTTCCGAAAGTTCTAATTTGCGAGCGTCCACTGTAGATATATATATATATATATATATATATATATATATATATATATATATATATATATATATATATATATATATATATATATATATATATATATATATATATATATATATATATATATCTATATATATATCTATATATATATATATATATATATATATATATATATATATATATATATATATATATATATATATATATATATGTATATATGTATATAATGTTCTTCGGACATTAGTAAAAAATGTATTTCTTATCGATGATAAATTCCGTATGTAGGTTAAATAATCTATTGTTGCTGATTTGCGTATTTAACACGTAACAAACAACAAGAGCTATACTAATGAGAAACTAGCGCATCAGAACCGCTAGAAAACTAATTTTCGAAGAAATTGTCTTTGAGTGACAAAAAATGTGGGAAGACGTAATACACTTTTTTGTACAACCATTCCTTATCCCAAGCAACAAAACTCAACTATAACACAAATTATGAAAATGTTCAGTGCTGGCAATACTTTCCCAATGAAGCAGCAATAAGTTTACCTTAACAAGCTCATACTTAAATCAACTTATCCTTTGAATTTCGTTCTCATCGGAGGATTTCATCGAAAGTTTCAGCGGTTAAACGTTGTTTGAGGCTGCCATCCGAAAAATGTTCAAAACTCGGAAAAGTTAAAAATTGGTTTCTTATTTTTATCGCAAATGCTTTGCATATGAGTACTTAATTTGAAGCATCTGTTGGTGCAATATTTACGAAAATGGCTAATGTCTGTGTCAGCAGCAAAACAAATCTGCTTCACGTTAAGTTAATCCCGACCAGTAAATTTCGTTTCGATTGAATCACTGCGCTGGAAGGTATACGGGTGAAAAGAATTTTAGGGTTACCACCCTCAAAACTTTTCAAATTTGTAAAACGTTAATATTTGTTGTTAATTTTCATTGCAGGATCATTCTCAGTTGCAAATCTAATGACATAATCGCTCAGTAAAGAAATTCCACAAACTTACAAAAATGGTCATAGCTGGCAGCCCTTTCATGATTTTTGTACGAAATTCCTACGACATTTACTTCACATTAAGGTCCATTTACTGCATGAACTTCGCTTTGATTTCTACACTGGACCGGAAGTTTTAGGGGAAAAAGCTTTATTTTGCTGAGCAAATTTGCAAATTTAGTGAGACAAAAATCACCACAGCTGCCAGCCCTATACTAATTTTTCAACCAAATTTTCATCAACATAAAGTAACATCCAAGTACTGTGTAAATTTTGTTAACATCTGATGGCTGAATCGGAAGTTATAGGCCAAAAAGTTGTTTTTTTTCTCAGTTATTTTTCAAGATGGTACCACTGCCACAGGGTTGCCCGCATTTCAAAATCACTTCTATCAGACCTGGTCCTAGCTGATACCAACATGTTCTGTGAACTTCATTATGATCGGATAATCCGGTCGTCAGTTCTCGTGAACAGAACTTTCGAGTGCTGAAAATAGAGGTAATTTGGTGATGGGTTGCCGTTCTTATGCAAATCGGAATTTTGAAAATTTTATCTTGAGATGAAGGACAAAAGATAAAATTTATCAAAGATTTGAAATTTTTGTCAAAAATCAAAAATCAAAAAAAAGGAAGGTCAATGATTTGAAGGATTTTTTTCAGCAGCCTGCCACAGCTACAGGGTTACCCGCTTTATGCTGAAAATCTATAAGTGCCAAATTTTAGTCAACATCAATACGCTCTGTAATTTTCACGATGATCCATTGTTTTTCTTACAAGTAATGACAAATCAAAATTTGAAAAAAATTCCTTGCCTACTTTTAGGCACCCTGCACCCACACACGGCTCAAAATTTCCAATTCTTTATCATAGACAAGCTTAGAACATAATTAGTTTTCATTCCCAATACTTTTCTTGAACAAAAATTTACACTGCTTGGAAATATAGGAGTTCTTCAAAATTCACTAAAACGCTAGCCGCCGCCAAAAGGTTTAGGATATCTGAATTTGAAAAAGTCATGGACCTACCTACTATATACATCTACGTTCTCCGAAAATTTCAGCTCAATCGGATGGGCCACTCCAGAGATTATCTCCCTTAATCATTTTGCTGATATATATATATATATATATATATATATATATATATATATATATATATATATATATGTATATATATATGTATATATATATATAAATATATATATATGTATGTATATATATATATATATATATATATATATATATATATATATGTATATATATGTATATATATATATATGTATATATATATATGTGTATATATATATATATATGTATATATATATATATATATGTATATATGTATATATATATATATATATATGTATATATATATATATATATATATATATATATATACATATATATATGTATATATATATATATATATATATATATATATATATATATATATATATATATATATATATATATAAAGAAATATTAATTTTCGGCGAAACGAGTTTAATACTATTGTTCTTCGAACATTAGTAAAAACCATAAATACATAGCTCGTTCTAAATTACCAAGTTAAACTAATAAAAGCATATTCGAAGCAGAACACAATCATATTAAATACAATAAAATGAAAAATAGCGCCATACGAAAAACCTCGAAAGCATGGTAAGCATTATTATTTTATCTAAAACCGTAAAAAAATAATGCTCGAAATCGTTCTCCTCCTCTCCCCCCGGAATATGCCTTCAAATGTAGCTGCTAATTATAGCAATAACAGTGTAACAATGGCGGCCACGACAAAAATGACGAAGACGACAACAACGACGATGAACCTGAAATATCTGTTAAGCCGAAATTACACTCTCGGCAAATGTTGGCGAGCCGAGAGTGTAAATGGTCAGCTCGTCTATTTTCGCCCATTTTTAACATGCCAAAATATGGCAAGAACGAGACTGTAAATGGCTTCTTCGTCGGCTCTCGCCTGTTTTATGGGTGCTTAATGAGCGTTCTATTAGAGTATCCGAGAGTTTATGAGGGTGTCGTCTTAGTTCGTGGTCGCTCGAAATGTTGTCGGTTTTTCGTATCGACTCATAGGGATTTGAAAAAAGTTCTGGTGCTGGCGCCGATTAAATTTACAAACCTATTTAGTTGATCCATGAAATCATGGACAAGATGCATGAGTACGGATGGGTACGAAGTACACTTTTCGAATATTTGTAAACAAATTTCTGAACAGAGAAACTGCTACTTACCTACACCACATGCATATCAGCGCACTTAAACTTCACACCAATCAAATTTTCTCAATGCGGACATTAAAAGTTTGATGGCGTACTGAGATAAAGAAGAGTCTATCGCTTAAATAATCAGTTTCGAGTGCAGACTTTGAATACTCATCAAATGTCTTGTGAAACAATTTCCCAAGTTGCTCGACGAAACGTTCGGCGAGAATGTAATTTCGACTTTAAAATCGCCCGCACAATTGCCCTGGAGCAGTGATAATTTGGATACAAAGCACATAACACACAAGATGGGCGACGACGAATCCAATTTATTCGTCCATTGTGGCGAAGACTGAGAATCCAACTCGATTTGCCCCATCATGGGCCTTCACTGAAGTCTTGAGCCGCGTTTATATTCTATTTTACTCATTTCACTTTGTTTTCAATTCGCTTTGCTATTGTTTATTAGCATGATGTTATTTGTAAGCGTTGGTTTTCCTTGGCGAGAACTAGCCAGTGGGAGAAGAGATATTGCCAGCAGTGCAAATATGTTAGCATGTATGTATGTAGCATACTGAAAGGAACATATCAAGCGCAACACAGCAAGAGACTGCAATGTAAACGAACCGGATTGGGGTCAATGGAAATTGAATGTGTGCACGCGGTTTTGGCTTGCGTCATTATCTCGCTGGCTTCGCTCATGTTATATATTGGTTGCTAGCATTATTTTCGGTACTTTTCTGTTTTTCCCCCCCCATTTTTTTCACAGTTGGTTGTTGCAATGCTTCTAAAATTGATTAGAAAGTAATAATTAACCAAAATTATGATGGAGAAACACGTTTAAAAAAAAAAAAAAATTTTTAATTTTTTTTTTTAAATTAATTTTTTAATTTAAAAATTAATTAAATTAATTTAAATTTTAAATTAATGTCACATAACAGTGAGAATAAATTTTGCTCTATTTTTGACGTCTTACCTTTCCGAAGCTTCAACGCAATTTACAATTAAGCAATTATTACATTATATTATTATTATATATTTATTATTTATTTTACAATTTATTTTACAATTATTTTACAGCAGGCCTCCCCAACAACACATTAACTTTTGTAAAACTCATTCTGCCACATAAAAATGGAAAAAAAATTTAAAATCGGAAAAAATTTTTTTTTTAAAAAATTCATTTTCCCATCTCAATTTTTGTGGAGTAACACTTTTTAACCCATTTCGAGCAGTTTCCATTAAAAAAATTAAATAAAATGGAGGGGAAAAAACAGAAAAGTACCACAATTTATTCTCACTGTTATGTGACATTAATTCCAAATTTAAATTAATTTAATTAATTTTTAAATCAAAAAATTAATTAAAAAAAAATTAAAAAATTTTCTTGTTTTAAACGTGTTTCTCCATCATAATTTTGGTTAATTATTACTTTCTAATCAATTTTAGAAGCATTGCAACAACCAACTGTGAAAAAAATGGGGGGGGAAAAACAGAAAAGTACCTTATTTTCTTTATATGACCATGCGAGTGTAGATGCTCTTCGTAGATACTCGTAACGATGAAGTGTGCATGGCTGTGCGATTAAGGGATCATATTCGCGAAGATGCTTTTTTGCGACCACAGCCCTCCGTCTCTTCGCGTTTCATTATTGATCTAGTTACTACGGACCGTGAAGAGAGTTCAGCTGGCATGGCGCGACCGCGGCACCACGTTTTGAATTTCTCGTCGAGATTTGTTGCAGCAATCAGTAAAATCTCGGCAAATAGGCGTTGCTTTACTACTTGCTCGCTTGACTAGTCAAATTTGATTTTGATGCAATGTCGTCATTCGATTTATTGTACTCTACTTTCTCTACTTTTTGTAGAGAATTCCCCTTGATTCTTTCGTCTCTTGCCCAAAAAACCGGTTTGAGGAGTGCATCAAGAATACAAGTGTGGAAAGGCCCATTTATTTCCTTCATGGAAGCGTATCATTTTACCAAACTGAGGCTTTGCAGGCTTTTATGAAGGTAGCTATGCTGATTTAGATGTGCGTAGTTATCGCCGCGTATAGATCTGAGCATTAACGCGAACGCGGCAACGGGTGCACGCATGAGCATGCAAACGTGTACGTGTAACTAAGGAGCGGTAAACTGTTCGCGCTGGGGCCGAGGCTGATCGCTTGCCATCCGTGACTTGTCGATACTCCAACTAGAATTCGTTTTCGGTGTGGACGCTATTTAAACGTTTTGTATTGTTGTGACGGGCCTGCCATGCTTTCCGAACGCACGAAAGCAAGTGAAGCACTGACACGTTCGTTGTTTCAGCCGACTTGGTTCAGTGCGTAGATAGAGTCATACGAAGCATAAGTTGTGCCTCAGTTTGCCGCGTTCGTGCTCAGATGTGTACGCGGCTTATGGCGTAACAAATGGAAAATTCCGTACTATATTTGTAGCGGAATTATTTGTACTATAAGTAGCGTATGTTTGAACTAGTTTTATTAGGGATGATGTATCGATAATTGCGCATTGACAGCAGAATAAATGATTGTTCCAGTTGATTGGGATGATGAGTGTGTAAGTAATAGGATATCCTAAATTGAGCGATATTACTTAATTATGACAGTCGCAATATTTGTCGCGAATCCATTTTATCAAAATATGATGATGGTTGAGCAACAAATTGTCGTCGCACTACCTGCCGTTCTGGGCGTTACTAATCTCAATGTACCGCCTCCAAATGCATCCAGCTTTCGCTTTTGATCCTACAAACCCAATTTTGGTAGAATTTTGGTTTGTATTAAAATTTTTTGAACCGAATTCATTTCATTAATATTAATAATTATAATAATTTTTTGAACCGAATTCATTTTGAAGTGACTGAATCTACATTCAAACGAACACAATTAATCTTTAATTGAGAGTGAAAGCAATCATTCAATGAGCTTTTAGACCTTGTACATCGCAGTATTGCGTCCGAAGGGGACTCTTTTGAACAGAAGTTGCCAAAAATTTGGCTCTTGCGTGTAAAAAGGCCTGTTTACTGTAGAACGCATCTTGTATTCTCTTTAACGAAACAGAATTTCTTCTTCGGTCAATAACTTTTCATTAAAGGGATTTAAAAATTTCGTGCATCTTCATAAACTACATATTAGCATAGAATTATTTGCATATAATGAGCATGTAATTATTTGCAAATCATCACTGATCTCAAAATGCTCACAGGCCGAATAAAAGATTTTCAATATATTCCAACTAAATCACGTCTAGACTTCAGAAAGAATTATCTGAACTCTCAAACCATATCAGACTCAGCACTACGAGAAAGACTCTCAAAGCCTCCCAAGTGCACCAGTGCAACAATTTAAATCATTCTCCACTTCAGCAAACGTCGACATTCAAACAAATTTTTCTCTCCCTTATTCTCATTTTCAATACGTCCTAGGCCACTTCAAGCACGACTCCGAAACCTCGACTATAAATCGCAAAATACGTTGAACGTTGTTAATGAAATTTTCCGCGTTAATTTTTTCCTTCTCTAGATTTTGCTATTTTTATACAAATAATGTCCACCTGCACTCCCTTTCTGTCTTTCTATCTCTGCGTACCCATAACGTCGAAAGTATATATATAACTTCACATTTCATTGCTCGACAAAAGCGAGAAGCTGATTCGTGGTTGACGAGAGGAAGGGATCCTGAAGGACATACAGGGGTTGATTTCCATCGATAGAGACGGCAAAATACGTTTCTAGCCAAGGTCGTGTGGATGTTTTCGAAAGTAAAAAGGATGAAAGAAAGTTTCGCTATTGTGTTGGCTTATAAAACTTTTCTTGTAGCAGGAAGAGCAACTACAATCATCCTCCTCTTGTGTAGGATACAACTTTTCCAGGAAAGTTTCTGGCGATGATTTTGGTCCACTGTCGTAGTTAGTGTTGTTTTGTAGTTACTTTGGAAGCTGTCTAAGGGCTAAATGTAGTGGTTGTACCACATTAGCTTTTGCTGCTAATATCGTCCGATAGATGATTTTAATGTAAATAGTATTATCTCTTCGCGAGAAAAGGGGTATCAGAAAAACGTCGAGTGCTCTTGTTTATTTATATAGAACCTTGTTTATTTATATATCTATAGAACAGATATGGATGTATCTAAGGAGAGTGGCGAAGTCTGACTAGGATGTAGTTCAGGAGTGGTTGCAGATCGGAAGAACTAGAGATGGTTTGAAGGATAGAATATCCGATAAGAATAGACACACATTTTTCCTCTCAGCGGACCATAGAAGTTGAAGTCCCGCGAAGATCACCCTTATCTCCGCTCTTGTGCAATCTATTTACTACAGATAACCCAAAATTGTCCATCTCAAAAATAGCCCTGTTCGCAGACAACTCTTGCATCTTCCACACCGATGATTACCAGACACCGTCACGTCAACCCTGCAATCTTCCACCAACAAGATTCTGGACTACTTTCACAAACGGAATCATTTGACTTCTCCTCGTAATCTCTTCGTTGCGTTCCCCACATTTTGCGAGGAACAAAAACAAACTTTTAAAGTAGAACAAAACTGCCCGGTTAAAAGGGGTTGATAGTGAAATATTGAAAGCGTTTGGGAGAGGGAGGGAGGAAAATGCATGCGCTTGTGGTAATTCGATTCGGGAAAGTTTTTGAGGTAGGTTCCTGTCGGTAGGCAGTAAGCTATATTTGCTGGGATACAGTGTCGGTGACCAGATGAGTAGCTGCTAGTGGAGTATATAATGATTTGATCTAGTGACTTTCAGTCCGTTATTAGTTTGATTCGCTTTTTTGGTCTTGAGATGGGGTTGCTTCATGTTTTGCAAGTATAACTTTTGGATTGAAAATATAATACAAATAGTACTCTAGATAGAAAAATTGAAATTGAAAAACTGTTGGGAAGAAACTGCTAAAACTATTGCGTTTCCAATAATTTTGATCAACAGTGTCTTGTTATTTGTCTTCATAAGAACTTGCGGTGGGTGCGCCGACATTCTTATAGTTGGTTTTCATGCGTTCGAACTGACTAAAACAGGTGTATAGAACTCGATGTAATTACCTCTGAAGATTTTCTTGAATTGATCAGTCCATAGAGTTCACTTGTAATAACAAATGCATTGTGAATGGAATAAATTTTGGTTTTTTTTTTTTCAGGGATCGGCGGGAGTTAGAATTTCGCGAAATGGAGCGGCACAAAGATATAGAACGCGAGAGATTAGAAAGAGATCGACTGGATCGTGACAGATTGGATCGTGAACGTCATCAACAGCAGCAGCACCAACAACACCAGCACCAACAACATCAGCAGCAACATCATCATGCACAGCAGCAAGCTGCTGTAGCCTTACATCAACATCATCAGCAACAGCAGCATCAAGTACCGCATCATATTCAGCAGCAACATCAAGCTGCAGTTGCACAACAAGCTCACGAACGTGATCGCGAGAGGCGTGAAAAGGAACAATGTTCAAATGTCGAACAGGCAGTGTCGCAACATTTCGAAGAATCTCTACGTCGAGTGACTACGAGGGTAAGTGCTCTTTAGAAAATATGCACATAAAATATATTTTTACATTTTTTATTTATGAATATAAACTTGATTAAACCAACCAAATAGAAATCGTATCTATAAAGTGAAATTGCATATACCTAAAACAAATCGAACCTAAGTAAAAAGTGTTTCTTAGCCGTCTTGTAAACTGTGAGGTAAGCGCCAAAAATGTGTCTTGGGAGGTTTTTTTTTATCGCTCAACACGAACTTAATATCCTTCCGTTTTTTTTACCTTCAGTTTAGGGTATCTGAACTTCAACAGCACATTAAGAAGGGCAAGCTTTAAATTTTAGAGATTTACCTGAAATATTGCTACGTGCACTGTTGGTCATTTCAGGAGCCCGAACTATTGAAATTACTTTTTGTCTCTTATATGATTTCTTAGCCCAAATGAAAACCTCCTGGAAAGCTATCATGCTTCACATGTTTAACGAGAACATTATTGCCAATAAGTTTATCAAGAAACCATAACATTTACTGAGATCGGCATCAATTGAAAATACGTCTAGTGCTCCCATCCAATTTATTACTAATGTTCGAAGAAGAACATTAGTATTAAAATCACTTTGGCCAAAAATTCATATTTCTATATATATATATATATATATATCATCAAAAAATTTCAGTGAAAAAATCTCAGGAACGCGCCATCCGATTGAGTTGAAATTTTCAGGACACATTGGTGTATATGCAGAATAGTGCCAGGTCTCAGAAAATGTTAAAAATCTTTAACCCTTTGGCGCCGGCGGCCATTTTAGTGATATTTTTAATATACCTATTATTCCGTACACAAATAAGTTTTGCAAAAATAAAGTCAACAAAATAAATTTTGAACGTGTTTTACATGTGAATCGGATAATGTTTTGGAATTTTTTAACCCTATGTGTGCGCTGGGTGCCTAAAAAGAGATCGGGAAAAATTGAAAATTTTTAAATTGCGATAACTTTTGACAGAGCTATTCAATCATTACAAAATTTTTAGAACATATTGGTATTATTTAATTGTAAATTCGTGTAGCTTTTGATGAGCGTGCTGGCAACCCTGAAGCAAGGGCAAGCACTGAAAGTGAAAACTTCCAAATTATTGTCTCTCTTGAAAAAATGCAGTTTCTTCAAAAAAAAGCCACTCATATGTAAATTTCAAGCTTTGTTTACATAGACATAAAATAAAATTTGATATGGTATAACGGGCACGCCTGGTAACCCTTGCCCAATTTACCTATATTTTTAGCATCAAAAACTTCTGTTCACGGAAACTCACGATCCGATGAACAGAATTTATCGAAATTTGCAGACTGTATTGGTCTTAACTAGGACCAAGTCTGATAGAAGTAATTTTGAAATGCGGGCGATTCTGTGCCAGTGGTGCCATCTTGAAAAATCACTAAAAAAGATAACTGTTTTTAGCCCTATAAATTCTGATTGAATCGTTCGATTTTGACGAAATTCACACAGTAGCTGGACCTTACCTCAAGCCACGTTTGATAGAAATTTGGTTGAAAAATTCGGTTGGAGCTGCCAGCTATGATAATTTTGGTGTCTTCAATTTGAAAAAATAAAAATTTGGAAGTGAAAACATTCAAATCATCGAATATCCTAAAAATGTCCGTTTCTTACAATAAAACCAATCTGTATACAAATCTTATGCTTTATCTACACGTTCAAAGTAAAACTTTGGAAATTTCATGTCGGACAAGAACGGTAACCCTCTCCCAGTTAACCTATATTTTTAGCATCAAAAACTTCTGTTCGCGGGAATTCACGAACCAATAATCAGATACCATTGAAATTTACAGAATGCATTGAACTTAAGTAGAACCAGGTCTGATAGAAGCGATTTTGAATTTGGGGCAACTCTGTGCCAGTGGTGCCATCTTGAAAAATTACAAAGAAAAAAAAAACTGCTTTTTGCCCTATGAAATGTGAATTAGTAACCAGATTTTCATGAAATTGACACAGTAGCTGCACCTTACTTTAAACTCTGTTTGATGGAAATTTGGTTGAAAAATTCGATTGGTGCTGCCAGCTATGGTAATTTTTGTGTCTTTGGTTTTGAAAATTCGCTCAGGAAAATCAAAATTTTTTGCCCTATAACTTCCAGTGCAGCCATGAAATCAATACGAATTTCTTACAATTAATGGAACCTATTATAAACATTGTCCAGGCCATATTTGATTGAAAAGCCACGATAGGGTTGCCAGCTATTGTTGGTTTTGTGTTTGTTTGCAATATCTTTATTAAGCGGTTTTATCGTAGAATTTTCAATTCGTTATGATATTGTAGTGACAATAAACAGCAAATATTAAGCTTTCGATTATTTGAAAAAACTCGCTGCAGGTAACCCTAAATTTCTTTATACTCCTATAACTTCAAATGTAATTAAACAACGTGAAGCAGATGTGATATATTCTTGGCTTTGATACTGGCAGAAGGTTGCCAGCACGAGTCGGTTGTGCTACTTTTGTCTCAATAAATGCTTACAGTTAGTATTCATACCGGAAACATTTACCTGTACAATGAAAATAAATAACCAATGTTTCAATTCCCAAAGTTCTGCACATTTTTCGGATCGCAGCCCCAAACACCAACTTCAGTTACAGTGCTGCAGGCACTGAGCATTTTCTTCATTGATGTTATATGAGATGCTGCTTTCAAAGTTTGGTGAAATAAGCAACTGATAACGAATATAATTAACAAGTGTTTTTCTTTCATAACCCATGCCAGTGGTAATATCTGAAACCTTCTACCATATGAGTTATAATGCGTTCTTGAGACCAAAGTAAAACGTGGCATTTGAAACAGTTTGGCCGTAATAAGCAGCTCATGTGGTGGAATATGCACTCAAAACCTGCACGATTCTTCTACTGTTCTTCGAACATTAGTGTTTCTAGCGGTTCAGGTGCGCTAGAGTTTTTTAATTTATGTTAATAGTTTGATAAAAACTGGGTGGTAATAATGAAAAATCACATGGCTTCACAGTAACATTCTCGAAATTTGAGAAAACAAATTCCTGACATCTATTCATGCAATTCTTAATAGTATATACTACATTGCGTCAGATCAAGAAAAGAAAAGGCAGCAATTAAATAACTAGTATTCAAGTTATTAGAGCTACTTGGTCAGTATTTCGGTTGCCAACTCACCATAGGAAGACTGTTGTCACCAGTTACAATTAAATTTAAATTCGAATGCGGCTTCGTGATGTTTGTTAAGTCATCAGTGTGGCTACTATAGTTGTCAGCTGAGGTGTCTGGTGGCAAATCGTAGATAAAATAAACTTTGTGCGGCCGGTTTCAATGGCTATGAACAGCTGCTCGTTGTTATCGAAAACCGCAATTTAATTGTTTAGAATGAATACTATTTCTAACTGCAATACGTACACCTCCACCGCAAGTTCTGTCTGAATTAAATCCCGTCGGTAAATGTTATAGTTATAAAAAGCCATCTTGTTGGAACAGTTTTGTTTTTTGAGCCAAATTTCGCTGAAAATGCATACAGCGAAGTTTGAGTTGAGTAGATTGGTACGCAAATTGAATTCTAATAGCGCACGAAAATGACAGTGCCAATAGTTGAAATGTTTATATGATTAAATATACATTCGTTGTCGTTACAGCAATTAATTTAATATATTAACCATAATGCGCAATATTATCCAAAAATTTGGCCTCGATCACTTCATTATTTGCTCACAAGCACAGTATCCAGCCAAGATCTATCAAATTAATACAAGCATCTTAAAAATAATATGAGCCGCCGACTAACCCCAATATCTAACTAAGCTATTACCAATTCAACATATGCAATAAATAAAACAAGTCAACGTTCATTGGAGGCTGAAAAAATCTCAAAATACTGGGTGTATCGGAACCGAATCATAAATCAGCAAAAAATGCCAAACCATAAAACCGGTTCATCACGTTTTTCGTTACTTTGCAACTTTACTCTGCACGAGCAATCTTGTTCGCCGGATGACTATGTTTCAGTTCATGATGATTCCCGCACCATCATCATCATTATCTTTCATTCTCACTATTGCCATCCAATTTATTTGCCTTCGATTTGGTCATTTCTTCTTGGAACGTTATAAAAAAAAATTACAAAACGAAAGCGAAGCAACTCATGCCCGCATCACAAAAACATCTTGATATTTGTTTGTAGAAGTTTGTAATATGGAAAAGATGGTTTATCCGGCTAAAGTCTTAGCAGACGAAATCGGAAGACTGCAGCAACAGAACCCAGCAGATCATCATTATCCCTATCGCCGTCTTCATCAATGGCATGCAATTCACTATATAGCGACAAATAAGTAAAGCCCCGTAACACACATATGGTTAACGTTTCGGGAAGACATTCGACGAAAAATTCGCCGAGACGTTTGACAAGGTATAGGGTGAAGATGGTTTATCTTGTGAAAGGATACCTACCTACCTACACGATATGCATATTTTCGCACCCTTCTGCATGGTGCGAAGTTTAAGTGCGCAGATATGCATATCGTGTAGGTAGGTAGCATTTTCTGTGTTCAGAAATTTGTTTACAAATATTCAAACGGTGAACCTTGTACCCATCCATACTCATGCATCTCGTCCGATATGACGCAAACCAAAATATAATCGGACCAAGCACGAGACCTTTTTCTAATCGCTTTGACTCGATACCTAAAATCGACAAAATTTCGAGCAACCCCAAGGCAAGAACCTCAGAAACCCTCATAAAACTGGTAGGCGCCGGCAAGAAAACCATACACACTCTCGTCCTGTCTTAGTAGATGGAGTCGACCAGGAAACTATACGTACTCTCGTACTCGGGCATACTTGTCATGTTTCGCCAAGAGTCTGGATCGACCTTAAGGGAATACCAAAAACGACCAGCAAACGTAGCATCGCACGTAACACAACCGCCTTTAGAAAAGCAAGAAACGAGAAACAAAGCGGAGCACCCAGGTTTATGCATTGCAGCCAATACGTACGAAAGTTTTAATTTCTATCCTTGACTCGAAGAGCAACTCACCTCGAAACCGGTTTCGAACTCAGTTTTATTGCGGTTAAGTGAAATGTCTGGGTAGTTTGGTTTTGCATCAGTGAAAAGGAGAAAATTGGAAATACATAGATAACCTGAAGCTATTACTTGTGAGCTATGCCTTTTTGGCTTATAGCTCGAAATTCTGACCTTTCGGAGGTTTGTTTATTTGAAGTATGGTTCGTAACTGAGCTTTTTAATTGCTTAGTCAACATGGATGTTAAGGGATGAGAAAAAAAGTCGATTCGTTCCTAGTGAAAATTTTTAGAGAGATGTAATAAAGAAACATTCGTTCAAACCAAACATGTTCACTGGGAACTTCATGTGTAGTGAGTGAGTAGCTCATTGCATATGAGCTATTCATAAAATCAAGGTATGATCGTCAAGATCCGATGAAGCGTTTGAAGAATAGGGTTTAGATGCTCTCAGGCACGACGAATAGCATTGTTGCTTAATTGAAGGAGACAAAAGGAAAGAGGCGTAATTTTCGATTTTTGATATAGGCTACTATTCCGATAATGGTTGACCCTATAGTAAATGGAGGTGACATTTCGAAGGATACGGCGTTCGAATTTTGCCAGCTTGATTTTTGGCTGCAAAGGTACAGATATGGGCTCTGTGAATGAAAATCGGTATAATCAATTGCCGTCGTCCGCCATTGCGGCAGGAGTCAGAAAAAATTTCAATACAAAATGTCTCCTTTAGACCAATTCAAAAGTTAAACTAGTTACGAAGCACGCTTCCAATAAATCAATTATATATAAAAATTGTTTCAAATAAATATTTTCATACATAATTGCCAGTCTTAAAGTGCCGAAAGTAAAATTTTCAACAAACACTAACCTGTAGCTCCAGCCACGCAACGAAACACAAACCTAGCTCAAACCTTTAACGAGGTAAGAGCAGTTCAAAACTGTTTATGTGAAATATTCGATTTCACGAGAATTATGTATTTACATACAAGTGATGCCATAACAAAATGGCCAGCGAAATAAGTACCAGCTTGTGGTTTACCTTCGCGCAGAGCAAGCAAGCAACAAATGCAACAAATCTCGCATAGAAATAAACAACTCGAGAACGGCAAGTAGCAATAAATAAATCGAGAAATGAGAAATAGTTTCAATCTGAGGAGCTATAGGGAAGACGAAGTCCCCGCACTCGGTCGCCATGGAGCGAAAGAAAATCAGTTGAGTCACCTTCAACACCCACCATCATGCGAAAGCAAACTTCTTGGACTTGTGCTTTGTTGTTTTTTTTTACTGCCTCTGTGCCAGATTTGAAGTTAGAAAGGAGAATGGTCGTTCCAAGCGAACACGAATGTCAATGGAGTTGTTAATAAAATGCTCGTTTAATGAATCATGTCCCACAATGGACGCACTTTATGCGTTGGTGCAAGAGATCGATCTTTGACGGTGCTACCTCATATCCGCTCACCGCTCATAGTCATGGTGGCTATTAACTACTCATATCTGTTAACGCTTACTTGCTTAGGGTAGTGGAAGCTGAGCGACAGGCATGAAAACAATTGAAATTTATTTACAATTGCTTTCGAAAGAATAGAGACATTATTTTGAGACCCGTGAAATGACACATGGCAGATAAGTGGACGTTGAGGAATGGTTGAGTGATTTCAAGAGCTGGGTGTGATTTTTTTTAATGTTTTCTTATTGGTTTTATTAAAAATAAAAGCGAGTAGATGCGTTTGGATTTCTATTTGGAAACATATTTCGTAATTTCAAAATTGTCTCTGGAAAATTAATAGTCTTCAAATATTTTCTCAGCAAAGAGAATATAACATTGCACATCGCCCGGCTAAATGATTCAAATTATTAATCACAACTGGCATCACAATCGTACTAATAAAAATGATGCCAAAAAGATTTTTCTTCAAATAAAGCCTATAAAATTATAACTGTGTTTTATACAGTTTAAAATATATCACAGCTTGTATTTTATACAGTTTAAAATGTATCTCAGATCGCCCCAGACAACACCACAATTCAAGCAAGAGACTTTAACCACAGTCTTAGATGAACTCACAGCACAAGAGTGGAGCGGTTTTCCGTCATCGTGGTTTTGGCAAACTATAAAGAGGAACCCCTCATCTCACTAAAAAAAATACCGGTATATTTCTCGGAATGGCCCTGAGCTTCGGTATCAGAAACAAAAACGCTAAGATTTTCACCAAACCATAATCGAGGCTTCGTGTAAATTTTTTAACAATAATTTGAGTATTTGTGGGCGGCAATATTTCAAGTGTAATCGTGCTGTAGCGTTCCGTAAAACACAGGTTTTTGTCACCCCTTTTCGTGGAGAAAACTCCGGAAGGTGTGATGGCTTTTTAACGACATTTCGTCATTTTTTATTCAGATCTGTCGTGGTTTTCGGGGCACTTGTATTTGGAATTCTCTTAATAGTTTTATTCTATTTGCCACTTCAGGCGCTTTTTTAATATTTTCAATGCTTCGTTCTCGAGCAATTCCTTTTTGTAGGTCTTTAAAAAAATTACGACAGATTATATGGTAAATACTGGTCTACTATATATTCATGTGCCAATTTTTGAATGTACGAGCAATTTTTTGGCGTTTTTCTCCAATATTATAATACGATAAAAATAAATCTTTTGTTTTAAATAGTGCTCAGACTAATAAGTTGATAAACAACTAAGAAATAATGGCATTATTGTTTTGTTTTAGAAGCTAAAAGAGTTTTAATTAGAGCTAATGTGCTAACACGAGGACCAGTAACAGTATTATCAAAATATTATTATTATTAGTTCAATTCTGACTATGACACGACAAAAATGGATTCCAACTGCAGCCATTATAAATAATCCTAATTAATTAAGTATAAATCAATCTGCTTGAATGTCCATAATAATACGCGTAATACTCACTTATGAGCATATAATGTTTTGTCATTTCATTCAAAAGCAGTTCTCATGTTTCATGTCAATTATCGTGTGAGCGCTCGTATATTGCGGCATGTATTTGTACTTGCCGTATATAAGTATGCGATGATGCAATAACAGTTTTTTACGAATTCGCAGTTCATCTCTCTCCGCGAATGCTATCAACACAGATATGAAAGAATATGGATACGAAATGGCTATCCGTGTACCCATACGTGAGTGTCTTTTTTGATACACGCACAACATTGCTCTCTCACAAAAATTCCGCTCAGTACGCCGCTTTCTACCGCACACACAACCGAAAAGCCTTAATGCCGTGTCTTAATGCTGGAAACACCAGATCGGTGTAAAAGCGTGCAACGGGCAACACGGAAAGAAACGTCAATGTCAGTTTGATTTGTGTACCTCATTCTCATACCAGTAAGTAAAAAGTTGAAAATTGGCACATTTCTCTCGGTCGATTTCTAATCCATTCTCTCTTATATCTGTGGCTATCAACAATCACGAATTTGCCATTCAATTAACGACGTGTTCTACTCGAGATTTCGTTTGGAGGAGAAGAGCACGGGAAGAGCGGCTGACAAAAAACAGGTAGGCAGGCGGACAGGTAGATACTTAACGTACCCGGCCCGAGGCTAAAAATAAACGACCACTGAACCAGACCGAATCGAATCGTCGGACCGTTTGAATTCCAATTCCCTGCGAGCGTATATTGACGCAAACCTAGCTCTCATGTCAATTACACATGGTGGACACGAATGAATCGGACTCTTTGGGGCCGGCTGGCAGAGTGGTTCTAATTGTGTCGTGAACGGTGCGCAAATAATGCATGTACTCGACACACGCAATAAAAGGAAGGTATGTAAATGCCGAGCAACTGAACAAGTTGCTACGACTAGCTGGGATAGTGCAGCGGAATAGAGGTCAATAGCCATTTTATGCTTGGCTGGCAGCTGCCAGTTGCGTGCAGTTAAAATTGACTGGTGGATGCATGTGCCATAGTAGTGGATTTTCCCCGTTCCACCCTTCAAACAGGTGCCGAATGACTGATCCACTCAAGTTAAATGGGTGCAAATGCACATACATGCATCAGTTCAATGTTTTTGCAATTCAGCAGATCCCAATATAATTCAGGTTTTGGTTGAATTTTTTTTTGAATTTTTTGCCACGTAAAGAACTTGATGTTTCGAATAGTTAATACTGCGGGTTTTATGTAGCCATCGAAAATTTTTCAGCGGTCGGGCTTACACACAAATCCCCATATTAACAAATTCCTTGCATGTACAGAATCTATACACAAACGTATAGAAATTTGATTTAAACCCACAGTATTAGCCGAAATCCGAATTTTGCCGTTTATGCGGCATTCTGACAGGCCGGATCCCAAGTTAAATTAGGATTTTGCAATTTGAATGAACCTCACGACTGCACATTCCATAGTTTGTGGTTGCTTACTATTTTGCACTACACTCTAAAAAGTGGGTCTATAATTAATACTTTGATAATAGGAAATATATTCATTTTTTCGTTTAAAATAACGAATCATAAATTTTTTTACACATTCGATGTGCATTTTTTGCTTTTACGTTATATCAGGTGAATAATACACAGCTTTTTGTAAATTGAAGCAAAAAGAGTGTAAATTTACTAGTTTGTTATTCACCTTTGCGCCAAAGCCATAAAATTGCATCATTTTTTTAAAGTAAAATTACACGATTTGGTCGTAAAAAAAATATTCTTTTTACGCACTTTTGTAAATTTACATCTTTAATAGTAGGAAACCAGTTTCCTACTATTATAAGGGTAAAATTCAACCAAAATTTTTTTGAGTGTACGGACGTTGTTTATCAACCACGCGTCATGGTACATAAAAGTAATCAGCAATTTTCTTATGGTTGTTTTAACTATAGCCCGTAGTTGATGCAAAAACAACTAAGGAAAATTGTTGATTTTACCAAGAAGAGTTTCATATGCTACATGGCAAAATTGTGTTCGGTTCGCTGTTCGATATAATTCATATTCATGTTATGCTGTGAAGCCTTTATATTACGTTGTATGACGCTTTTTATGTAATTAATGTATGCATGTAAATGAAACGCATTGCGATGCAGTGCAGCGCCAAAGCAGTGAACGCACACTGAAAGGAAAAGTCGTGGTTGATTTAACTATTATTGTTAGTAATGCAACAATTCATTGAAATTTGTCGAATGAACTACGGAAAAAGGTTCCTTCTGCTTTGTTAAAATAGTTCATTTGACCATACCAAAGTAGTTGACTTTGTTGATACAACAAATATGGAAACCTTCGAGGATTAACACAGTTGAATCCTCGAATTCATAGTTCCAATAAATAGTTGATCTACAGGAAAATAAGCATCAATTCATTTGACAATACAAAATATTGAATTATCAACCATAATTCCACACCACAGACTATAGTCATTTACTATTTCGTACTATGTATATTGTTGGAATATCATTGTTTGTGGTTGCGTACTTTTTTTGCATCACGGACATTGTTTATCAACCACTCGTCATGGTACAGAAAAGTAATCAACAATTTTCTTATAGTTGTTTTAACTATAGCCCGTAGTTGACGCAAAAACAACTAAAGAAAATTGTTGATTTTACCAAGATTTTTCTTTCAGTGCATAGATAGCGCATATCATATATTTACATATACGCTGTAAATATCAGATATACGCTGCCTATGATATTGTAGACAGGAAGGAAAGAAACTGATCGTAATTCAGCAAAACTTCTAGTTAGCAGTTCGAACACAGGTCGAAATGGGGAACGTAATTTCTCAGCTAAATTTTCGCACTGATTTGAAACATCACTTAAGTCTCATAAAATGTTGCCCGAATTGGGTAAGTTTGTTAACGATGATGGCATCGAAATGTCAAATAATACCGAATACGACTGTCAGATGATCAGTTCCAAATAATACTTTTGTCTATTAATTAGTCTTATTTATTGAAAATCCTATAGCTCAGCTTTCCTCACATACACGAATGAATCTTCATATACTCACTGAAGTCTGCCAGTTGAACGCTAATCTGCGGATCTCGGAGCTCAATCCGAGAAAAAAAAAACATTTTTCCACGGAACAATAGAAGTTTGTTGGATATGGTATATGTGAAAACGGTTCGAAGGCTCAACAACAATAGATCATCACCTACAGAGCCAGAAACTGGCCAAGACAATTCGCGAAATTCAACTAGGAAACTCCCAAGTCTACAAAAAATAATTTTTGTGTGATGTAGGTAATCCGAACAAGCGCAAGAGGCAATTATGTGAGGGCATTAAACTGAAACACTATCCATATCGGTCGCTACAGCTTACCGTGACCATACGGCTGAAATCATCTTCAAATATAGATAACTGCACGGTCGGTGCAGTTCGAATGTCATTCAAAGACCACATTGCTTGATGTGCCTGCCAGTCTGAAAAATGTAAGCCCCATATTTCCGCTAAGATTATTTGACACTTTCTACCCATCGAGACTTATCTACAGCTACATATTTTTGATCCTTCTCCGCTGTTCAGTCGCGAACATTTCCCATTTGGAAGCTACATATTTAAATGATCTCGCCATCATCGACACATAATAATAAGTTGCCAGCCAAACGAACCATAGTTCTGACGTAGATCACTACTGCCTCAAAATTGGCGGCCAAAATATAATAAAAGAAAAACATGACACGACCGTACACACAAAAACCCTGCAAGATCATAAAAGAAACTCGCAACTTTTAATAAAACATAAAAATAAGACGAGAACACGTCTTCGCAGAGTTGCTGAGTAATCATATGCGTCTCCTTGCCTCTTTGAGATCGTTGGAAAATCGAAACCGATTTTCGAAGATTTTTTGCTCAACAGTCCTATTGGTTTTTTGCTTTACAGTTCCAGATCGTTTTCTCCATATTTTATTACTCGCACTTGTATGTTTTTTCTTGTTTGCTTCGCCGACTTTCAATACTTCAACTTTAACTCTTTGCTTTTGTCCGACAATTGTATTGCCCCGTCTCTGCGTCTATACCCGTGGCCAACTTTATTGTTGATGATAAGCTAAGTTGGACACGACTAGATGCCAGCAGTCGTGCTACATAATCTGATTTTTTCGTCGTTTTTGATTTCATCGGGTTTTATTTTTCTGCCAGCTTAATGAAGTTAGTTTTTTTATAGCGTTTTGTATAAAAATGTGTATGTGTGTACAGCCCATTTGTTATTTTTAGATATGTACATACTTGAAATTTAAAATAAAGAAAACTTTGTGTTGTTTTGCATGTTTTCAACATGTGCAACATTTTTTGATTGTGTTCTGATGACTCACGGTTAATTTCATGGTAAAATTGTTTCGAGTCGAAATGAGATGATGATCGAGATGAATATAATGATGTGTTGGTAGACGGGAGCAGCGAAGGAGAGAGGAGATCATGAAGTCGAGGAGAGTTAGTAAGGAAAATAATTTATTTGATTGATAATTTTTGGCGTGTTCCATTTCGTTTATTTCGGTGTCGTGTTGATTTTAGAAAGTGGGGAATGATTGTCAGTTAGGTATTTACGGTGCGACGTGGGCTAAACAAAACGGGTTGAGTTATGTAAAAAAGAGTGATTGTAATTCGATTTGGAGCTGATTGTGTTTTAAGTGATATAGGATTGTTCGGATTTGGATAGGATTAATTGAATTGTGTAGCAAATATAAAGGTAAATTTTTAGATGACGGGGCTGTCAATCGTAGTAAAGGAGGGTGGCAGTAGTTGGATGACTTTGCCCAACGCTATAAAAGTAGTTAATGACCTCGCCATCATTATCGATTTTTCTCATTTTGAAATTCTAACTCCAGCTCCTCGCCTCCACTTTAAGCCATTATAAAGGAATCATCCGACCCCCTTTACATATGAAGCGAAGGAGCCCGAACTTTACTGCATAGTATGGCTTTCCTTTGCTCGAAATAATGTGAAGGGAGATAAATATAGTATACAAACTGGATCGACTTGGGCTGACTTGATTGAAATCGAAATGTCTGAAAGTCAAAGTAGGTTTTCGATGTGACTGGATCCACCAAATACAATTCACCTAGTTCTGCAATGATGAAGAATGCCGCATTAGAAAGTCACATACGTGAACAGAAATTCGCGACTCGAAAAGTGGGCTTCGAATTTTTCAATCCCTCGATCCCGGTATTTTAATGCCAAACTCAATCCGATCCGAAAACATTTCCCGATCGGGTCGACTAGTCCAATTCAATTCGGTACGGATATACAACACGGATTGATCGATCTTAATCTACTTTCAAATCATATTATATACGTAGCTGTAGTCTCTTCTGTTCTCTTTATCATATAGATGCCTTTTTCGTGTACTGCTACAGAAATTTCAGTTTAAACTACTGCTCGGTCGGGTTCATGTTAGGTCTCAAAATAAAAGCCTGGCGCCTTAACGCTCGGTCTCCATTTGCAATTTTCCCGTCATTTTGAAAATTAATAACTATCAAAATATAGCCAGGCTGATGGCCATGCAAATGGCATACCATTTGACATGTCATTGAATATGGCATGCTATAGACCGTCTCGACTAGCCATTTCCATGGCAAATGGCTAGTAGAGACAGCCTGTAATGATTTCCAGTCCACATGATCGGCCGTGTTGAGAGCTCGTAGACCTTTCGGGCTCAGAAAGCAGCACGGTGGAAATGATTTAAGCGCCCGAAGGCGATTATTTACCGGTTCAAACTTGATTTTGGGGTTTCAAACAGGAAGAGATTTCCTTGTAGTTTATCTATGGAAAAATATACGAGATTGATCAGAAGCCCAGTATACAACTTGACTTGAAAGTGGATTCAAAGCGGATTGGGATTGAAACGGTGGAATCGAAACCTTTGAGCAACCCCTTTACTTTCCATTGTTTCAATCTCAAATCCTAAATCAGTCCACGTTGTTTACTGGGCTATAGTGAAAAGGAACGAATTGGCTCTTAGTAGGACAATTTCGAAGAATTTTCATCAAGCAATAGTCCCTCACTGCATAGTAGTTATTAATTTACGATCGCTTTTCCTTCTTATCTATAATAGCATAGACATCGTACATAGGCTCTGAAGCCTTTCCAAGCAGAGAATATTTGATGCGGGAATATGGATCATTTTGCGGATTAAGCCTCCGAAAGCAGTATCAAATGGATTTAATTTTGTGACATGGTCAAAAATTGAAATTTAACTGAGGTCTTTTCCGACTGCCTATCGGAAAGTCTCGGACATGAAAGGGTGAGGCAAAAAATTTAGTGTCAAAGCAAGTGTCAGGACAGTAAGAAGTCTCATACGTGCATGTCCTCACGTAAAACGAAAAAAAAAATGAAAAGAAAACCTCCCCTAACGAAGCGATTCACAGACATGAGAATGAAATTTGCTATCGATCACGTGCAATGGAAGAAAAAGTGGAGGAAAGTTATATTTTCTGGTCTACTCAAATGAGAGAGATATTTAAGCAGAAGACAACACAGTGGTGAAAGTGTAATGGTGTGGGCTAGCATCGGATATAACGGCAAAACAGAAATAAAATTGATCAAACGAAGAATACATACACATGTGTTTAATTTACTTAGTTTACTGTGCGAAATTCCACGAAATTTTTCGCTTTTCCGTAATGTGCCTAATAAGTTGCTCCGCTTTTATATGCACAATCTTAGATAAATGCATCCTGGTAAACGCTCGTGTGTGATTATTCTAGAAATTCAATTTTATGGTTGGGATTTCCATAGGCAATAAAACCATTATCGATTTATAACCATTATCGAACTCAAAATTTT
>OX376373.1:217554077-217581965 GCA_947369275.1 Nemotelus nigrinus
TTAAAGGTCGGTCCACAGCTACGAACCTTATTGAATTTACTCATGCTGTGTCCTCGGCGTTAGATCGGAACTCTCAAGTTGATGCTGTATATACTGATTTTTCTAAGGCATTTGATTCTGTCAATTTCGATCTTCTGCTACTCAAGTTAAACCACTATGGCATCTGTGAACCCTTACTTTCTTGGTTATCTTCGTTTTTAACTAGCCGCACGTGTTTTGTCTCCCTCTCTGGTGTTTCGTCCTTACCATTTTCGCCCTCTTCTGGTGTACCTCAAGGTTCTATATTAGGCCCTCTATTATTCAACCTCTTCATCAATGATGTTCCTATGATTCTATCGTCATCTTGTTTGCTCTATGCAGATGACTTAAAATTATTTCGAATAATCAGTAGCTCAGATGATCATCTACTTCTTCAGGATGATTTGAACTCTCTTACTGATTGGTGTAACTCTAACTGCCTACCGTTAAATGTTTCAAAGTGTTTTGCCATGTCTTATTCTCTGAAGTCCCAAACTAATACCTTTCCTTACCAACTTTGTGAATCCGTCCTTGCCTCTGTGGATTATTTTACTGATCTGGGAGTAACCTTTGATCGTAAACTTAAATTTGATATCCATGTTCGTAACATTACTAATAGTGCCTCGCGGATTGCTGGCCTTGCTATTCGTTCCTGTCACAATTCTTTTAATATTCTTACTTGTGTCAAGATATTTGCTACCCTTGTTCGTTCCAAACTTGAATACTGCACTCAAGTTTGGTCTCCTCGTTTCGCTTATCTTTCCGATGCTATTGAATCTGTTCAACGAAGGTTCAGTCGCACCCTACTCTTTAAATATAATCTTCCTTATATGCCTTATTATGAACGCTTATTGCTCCTTAATCTCCCTCCCCTCGCAAAGCGCAGAGTTTACCTTGAAGAATGCTTTCTTTACAAAATTTGCCGTGGCCATCTAAACTCATCTGTTGCATCCCTGGTTAATGAACGGCATTGTGAGAGGCAAATTAGGTCCTCCGTTGTCTTCGATGTACCATTTGCCCGTACTGAAACTTACTTTCATTCTCCTGTTTTGCGCCTATTACGTACCCATAATGGCCTCCAACTTGGTCCTCTTCCACACTCTATTGCCACCTTTAAAAGAAATATTCGCAACACTATTTTTGCTGATGTTTAATCTTATTTATCTTTTTTGTCATTGATTCTTGTTTTTCATATCTTAATTTTCTCAATTTTTTTTTTTTTATATCATTTTAGTACTAAGCTAATCTATTTATAATTGGGCTTTTTGCCTGTTAATGGATTATTTTTAAATAAATAAATATATATATATATATATATATATATATCTATATTGGGAACAATTATCCATTCTGATGAAAAAAGAATGAAAGCAATTGAATATTTATGCATTCAAAGATAAAAGTAGGTGTTGTGGAAACACGCGGTACAAAACAGTCAACCAAAAGCAGCTACTGGTTGATGATTCGGAACGTGATTTGGCGTTGTTTCAGGGGAACTCTATAAAACTTTTGCGCCGATAATTCGTAACAATTGATGAAAGATGGATACCTTATTACAAATGTTGGCTTAGTTCTAGATTTTTCAATCCTTAATTTTGCTGCTTGTGTGAAATCTTGAAACCGTGCTTGGAAATCATTTACCACCTTGCACTAATCGGACCAAGCTATTTATGGACAAATCTGCCAAAAAAAATATAATCAATAAAAACGGGTAGTTGTAGCGGAGTGTAACCAACTCCTTAACACACTTTACCTCTTTCTAAACAATAAAAGACACTTTTTGTGTCTACTCATCTTATGCCTGTTTTACACATATGGCAAACGTTTCGTCGAGGAACTTGTGAAATTACTTCCCTCCATATCTTCGCATGTAAAAAAAACAGCCGAAAGTAAACAAGGGGACCATTTACACACTCGGCTCGCCAACATTTGCCATGTGTGTGTAACCGCGGCATTAGATAAACCAATCCAGTTATTTCTTACTATCATGTTTCAAAAGAAAAGAGATATAAAGAGAGCAAGCACCTTCTTGGCAACAAAAACAACAACAGCACTCACTCATCATTACGAACTTAAATTCGATTTGATTCTACTCCAAACCGGATTGTCAGCATAATTGCTTAGGGGAAGTTTACAAACGCGTGCATGCGTTTAAATTGTTTTTTTTTTTAGAATTCGGGAGTGAAATGAAAGAGAAAATTACTTTCACTTCATTCCCGCCTTGTAAACGCATGGACGCATGTGTAAAATCCTCTTTAAAGTTTTTCAGATATCGTTCTTGGGAAACATGACGCACACTCTCATCTATGGGATCCCGTTTTGGAACGAATGCGGCCCAGTATACATGCACAAGTTGAACATTGAACAATAAAAAAATATCAAGAAAAACTGGTCTTTGAGTCAATTTAAAAAGAAATCGGAGTCCAAAAATGGGTTAGAAATAGATGAGATTGAAGAAAGATAGTTTTTGCAGAGTTTGGATAACATGAAAGAAATAAAAACTCGTGTCGAAGTTTTTTTTGGGAAATCATTAATGGGATTCGGTAAAGTGACAAGTGATCGAACAGTGCTGGCTAAGATAGTTACAAGAAGAAAGATAATAGATTTTTCAGAAATATTACACTCAGAATCGAGCGCTGAAGATCAGCTGTTGTCTGATTTAAATACCTTCATCGGCCAGAAAAACGTGATTAACCTTCGACATACAACGTGGGGTTATTTTAACACCATGACTTTCAAAATGCATCAAATATTATGTATAACACAACCAAATAAGCTGAATTTCACAGTAGCTAGAGGTTGAATATTGGCCCATAAATTGATATTGCTGAAAAAGAACTGCACAAAACTATGTTTTGTATGCCGAGGGTTAAGCAAAACTATAAAATCATACAGACAAAACATGCAAAATCGACCGTTTTCACCAAGTAGATATATTAATCAAAAGAATTTTGAAATCAGAACTGCACAAAATTCCATATTTCTAAAAATTCTGATCTTCTTCTGATGACCTCGACGTACATTCTGTTACGCCAAGCCCATTAAAATTTCCAAATCATTCTTGTCTTTGACCTGTCTCGACCAAAACAAACAAAAACAAAAAAATACACCAAGAAAGTATAAAACCACATTTCACGCGATCATAAATCAACCGCTTGGGGATCGAATACCATACTTACATTCATGGCGTGGCCAGGAAGATGTAACTTGATTCCACCATTAGCGAATGGTGGCACTGCGAAAATCCTGTTCAACATGTTTTCCTTATGCAATGTTTTTACTGTCGATATGGTTCTGGATCAAATGAGCACGTACGTACCTGAGTACGTACAATACATACATGCTGGTATGTCGTGACGAGTTTACTCGCCGTTTTGAACGACTGGCATTGTTCATTTCATTTAAGCCTACCGATCACATCCTATGAAAAATCCGTAAAACTTCCTGGTTTGCGTGATTGCAGCTTATTTTTCGTGTTTGCTCTCTCCAGCAGCGGCTTTTCAGATTGAACATCTTTCGAAATAAGATCGCACATTTTTCTTGGCTGCATTTTAGAAAACTTTTCCAGATGAATCGATTCCTGCCGGACTAAGCTGAACTGGAACGGTGACGGTTTGCAAGTTTAAATGTGTCACCGATCGGTTTTAAAGAATATTTCGATTTTTTTTTATTAATCACATTTAACATTGTCATATGTGATCGTGAGTTTGAGGGCTTTATAACGAAAGAAGAAACAAAATCGTTGCAGTATGTAGTTGATTTTTTTTTTTTTTAATAGACGCATTTGTGAGGAGGGCGGTTGAAATAAAGTTGGACTTCATTCAGACTAATATGAATATATAGGACTAATATGAATATATAGCCGAAGTGATTGTGCGTTTGAGGTTAATTTAGAATGTCATAAGCCGGGATAAATGTATGATAAATCTCGTAGATTTGATGTGATATGTGTATGTCAGCTTGTAACCGACTGTACAAAATAATGTTTAAAGGTTTCATTCATAGCTTTTGAAACACCTCTTATTTCAATGGTTTGCAAGCAATAATATACTATAATATATATAACTTAATAATATATATAACCTAGGTAATTTTTCTAAGACTCTAAAATTTCATCACTTTTCATACTTATATAATTTTATCTTGGGCTTACTCAAGGATGGTTGGCTTCAGTATTTGCCAAAGTCTACGAAACACTATGCATTCTGCATGGGAACAAATTACTCTGAACGATTAGTTAGTCAATACGTTTACATCTAAGTCCTTATTTTCCAATGCATTAATCGTGTCAAAACTAGGTCCTGAAATTGTATCGGGCTCACTTCATTTCTAGCTTTTCATTTTATTGAATAGTAATAATGAATTACTAACAAAATATTTATGCATATTTATATTTTTTTTTACATATTTCACGTAATTCATGATAGAAATATGCAAGAAAGCGAAATAAATTCAAAATGCGATACGTACGTATCTGTCAAGCGCAGGGAAATGTCTTCGGTACTTACTGCGATTTTGTGCTGCCAAATTTTCAGGCAAAAATACTGCTAAACCAATAATATTTGAAATTGAGTTTATTGGCCTTGCACATTTTTTTTTCCAGCCATAAAAAGCATGCAAACCATCTTGGCTTTTGGCCAAGTGGGGTTGCATATTTTGGCATTCAGATGAAGACAGAGAAAGCAACAGGTTTTTAATAAAACTAAAATTTATTGCTAGATTACCAGTACGTACAACTCAGCTAAATCTAAAAGCTTAGACAGACAGGCATTAAATAAAATACCAATTTACTAAAGATCATTTATAACTAAATTAGTAATTTAAAAGGTGCCCTTGCGTAAATGATGAATACTGTTACTGAATGTCTGTCACTCAAAGCAGTTAGTTTTTGAAAAATGGAGAAATTGAAAGGGTGTTAAGTGTATGTTGCCTCCTTTATGTTCTGATAAACGAAGCTGGAGTACAAACCGCGCAAGAACTATATTTGAATTTTTAAATATTTTTAATTTCTTTTTCAATGTAAAAAGTGGCTTTGTACGAAGAGATTATGTATTATATTGTGTATTACATCATTTAAGAATAAATGACCAAAGTTTGATGATCATTTAGCGATATGCTAAATGATTGATAATTGGATCATTTAGTGGACAGCAGTTAAATGATCATTTAGACTGTGCTGTGTGTCTAGCATCTAAGCCAGGCAAACTTATTCCTATTTCTAAATTGTCATCAGTCTACCGCACCAGACGTTAATCATCTAAATTAAATTCTATAGCAATAACTTGAACAAATTCAACATGGCCAACAATAAATCGCAGAGAAAAATCTTGCATAAACACAAGTAAAGCTGTATACGACATGCATGACAACATTATCTAGCGTACGTTGAACTCAGTTTTTCATGATTTCTTAACAATCGTAAGCTTTGGACAAAGAAACTTGCGTAACATCACATCTTTCATCCATGTACTTATGTAGCGTGAACCGACATGTAGTATCTTCAGCTTGAGCCTTTCTTCGAGAATTTTTTCTTCACTGAATGCAGCATAATGTACATAGACACGCTGACATAGCAACATGGATCTACCATATCGCTAATTATGCTTCTTCCATCCTTCGCACCGTCATATGCATGACGTTTTGTTTCCTGGTGAAAGCAGCGAAAGTACGCACAGACTTGTTGTGTACATATGCACTGCACACTCAGCGCGGGCCATCGAAGCTTACGAACCGTGAAAATATAAGAAGAATATGAAGTTAAAAACAAAACAAAAACCGGCAAATGCACAGACCTTCATAAACTTTCACACAAATACGAAGATTTGAGAGTATTTACGTGTCCGTGGAGTAAATCAGAAAGTAAATCAAAAAATGGCGAAATCTTCCCCGATGCAATACTTAAGTGGGAAAAACTAAAAAAAACATTTAAAATTGAATTTGTGAGAAATAGAAGAATACATAGTAGATGAAACGAAAAATAATAAAATATTCAAGACGATGCTAAGTGCTAGGAAAAAGTATCGAACCAAGCTTCAACATGTAAGCTGAATGCTATTACCATATAAACAGCAATAACATTCATCGGCCCAGTTTGCTGTTTGTTTGATGTAACTCATTCTGTTCAGGTTCGCCTTTTTTACCATTTGATAAACATGTTATGGTAACGTCGAACCCGAAAAAATCATGGAACCTGCAGCAATAACAAGTAAATGGAAACAGCAAAAATGAAGAAAATAATGACTTAGCGGCGGTCACAAAAGTTTAAGCCGAGCGTTTTATGACCATCAAGTGAAACTTTGGTTTTGTATTTAGATTAGACGTACATGCAGACGGTGCCACGATTATTTGTGCGTAGCTTTTTGATACGTAACGTAACTTTTACAAGTAAGCATAATAGTATTGGGGCATGTAAAAAGTCTCCGCGGTTTTTCGTCACTAGATGGTGTTGATGCCGATATATCAGGTGTAACACTCACCGGATCATCTGAAACAAGCATATGCTTAAAAGGTGACATTTCAGTTTACATTTTTTGTGAAGATCTTTTTCTAATTCGTTGCTCGTGTAAAAAGTTATACTGATTTGAAAATGAGTGAAATATCTGAAGAAATACGCTATGTGATGCTTTTTTACTATAAAAAAGGTAAAAACGCTGCAAAAACATGCCGAATAATTTGTGAAGTGTACGGTGAGAATGCTTTGAGTAAACGAAGGACCCAGGAGTGGCTTGCTCGATTCCATTCCGGAAATTTCGATGTGAAAGCTGCACCTCGCTCTGGTCGGCCAGTCACTGAAAAAGCCGATGAAATTTTGCAACTGTTGGAGCAAGACCGACGTGCGAGCTGTCAGGAAGTAGCGGAGGCACTAAACATCAACCACATGACAGTTTGGAATCATTTGAAAACAGCAGGCTACACAAAGAAGCTCGATGTTTGGGCGCCACATGAATTGACGCAAGGAAATTTGATTGACCGAATTACTGCAAGTGAAACGCTGTTCAAACGCAATGAAATCGAACCTTTTTTGAAGCAAATTATTACTGGCGATGAAAAATGGGTGAAATACGAGAATATCAAACACAAGCGATCATGATCAAAGGCTGGTGACCCTCCACAATCGACTTCAAAGCCTGGATTGTCGGCAAAGAAAGTGGGATTGGAAGGGAATTGTCCATTATGAGCTGCTGCAACTTATCAAAACCATCAACTCGATCCTGTACTGTGCACAACTCGACCATTTGAACGAAGCAATCCAGAAAAAGCGACCAGAATTGGCCAACAGAAAGAGAGTTGTGTTCCACCACGATAATGCGCGGCCACACACATCTTTGATGACACGGAATAAATTGACGGAACTTGGTTGGGAAGTTTTGATACACCCACCGTATAGCCCGGACCTTGCACCGTCTGACCACCATTTGTTTCAGTCTCTGCAAAACTTACTTGATAGTAAGAAATTGGCCGACCGAATCGCAGCTAAAAATCACTTGGCCAAGTTTGTCAACGATAAACCACAGAAGTTCTACACCGATGGAATTATGAAGCTACCCGAAAAATGGCAAAAGGTCATAGATAAAAACGGCCAATATGTACTTGATTAAAATTTATTTTCAATAAACAAAATTTTTGTTCAAAAATGTACCAAAAAACCGCGAAGGCTTTTTATATGACCCAATATATATGTGTTGTTTTTTTATAGCAGCATATAACAGCCTAAGACAATATCGAACATCGAAAACTTAGAAAAACCCCAAACAAACCTAAATTAATGATTGAAGGTGTGCATATTGAACACAAAACTTAATATTAGCACGACCTGTTCAGTGGGCATTTAACTAAAGGTCCAAAGGACTGGTAGGAATTACAGCACATTTCGTTTTTCCTTGTTTTTATGAGTTGAATGGAAAAAGATTTTATTTGAAGTTCTTAATCTAACTTTAGTACTATTTAAAATAAAAATTCCAAATTGGCGGTTATATTATTTTGGCTTGCTTACTCTTGCCATTTTTATTTAAATTTTTATTTATCTTCTGATTTAATTTTTGTATATCTTTCGATGTTTGTATATCTTTTAATTTTACACGCTAATTTTCACACCCAAACTAGTAAAGTGGCTGGGGTTTTCTTGGCCACAGCCACTAAAATCTATCTTACGCTATGACCCAAGTCTAGATTTGATTTTACGCCGCACGTAAAGATTAAACCTCAGGAATTCGTGGAAGTCAACTCCGAAGTACCTTAGAGATGAGCTAGGAGTAATTTTAGAGGCAGCGAGTTTTTTCTGACTTGTTGCGAATAGTTAGGGATCCCCGATACTTAAAGCGCTTCTTCTTATAGATCCGAACCCTACAATTTGGATTCCTGTATGCTATCTGACGAACATACAACCTCACCTATGCAAAAGACCCTCTTTCAAAAAAAGTCCAGCGGCTTCAACGGAGGGCTCTTTTCTTTTTTCGGTTATATCTTGTTTTACAACGTAGGCTTATATGTTACTGTCCGCTGTCTTTATTGGAATCGCAAAAAAGCTATGCACAAACAATTATGGAACCGACTCTATGTATATTTTTATATAAGTAAGCAAGACGAGGAGTGTCCCGCGAGAATGGCGGCCGATGGTAATAATTTATTTGTTCAAAAGTTGACCGCTCAGAAGAGGTTGACCGACAAACAGGCATGAAAACATTTCTATGCCTGCCTGTATGTGTAATGGGGAGCTAGATGTGTTATTTACCGGCGTATACGATCGATGTGCAAAGTTTTCAGCGAGTCATCAATTAAGAATTGAATTGGAAATTCATTGGGAAAATTATCGTGCTTTTAAAAATAACTAGCAACTCATAGCGTACATGGCCCCATTTCGAGCACATCGGTACGACGCGGCTTAAAATATACATATGTATGACTGTGTTATGCGTGAACAGAAATAGATAAGTACGAGCATATTCGAAACGGTTATCTTATCACAGGAAGCTCGGAAGCATTATGCAAGGGGGAGATAATACTGCCGTCCTTAGCATAAACGCCCGAACTACATTTTAGTAAAATTGGATATATTCAATGATTTGTGTTTTTTTTTGCAGCAAATATGATATTGATTTTGACATACTTCCACAAAATATAGGATTTTCATATTTTGTAGAATGATGTAATAGAGTATGTAGTTTTCGTGTCCGATGTCAACTCAGAAATGAAAAAAAGTCAGATAGTGCGTTTATAATAAGCACGGCAGAATAGCTGAACTACTTGGATGATTGAAATGAATGAAATTCGATGATGCTTACTGTAGATGATGTTTATATATTGAAATGAATTCTAATCGATATTTTCGAGGTTATAATGCGAATAACATGCGAAATAGGAAATTACCTTTAGTCATAAATGTTCTCATAGTGTGGTGTGCGGTAGAAATTTTTCCATTTGAATCGCACAATTCTCCATTGTTCCAGTTATAGAAGGTTGCAGTCACACTGGCTCAAAGTAAAAGTCGGTCACTGAGATTTTTATTCCATATTTAAGTCCACTGTAAAATCTTGTGCGCAAAAAAGTTATTCAAGGTCAAATGTCACGAAAAACCTTTTGAAATATCTCGTCCACTATCGCCATGCAGAAACGATAGAGGATTATGCGCAGCATTTGTCGAATTTTGCTAGAAATACTATATTTTCTGATGCTATATTTTCTAATATTGTTCTTTTCTTATTGTACATAGTGAATAATACAAAACTTTACTCTGAGTAAAAACTCTCAAATGCTAAATATTGCTTATCTAATGTTAAATATTACAGATTGGTCCTTATGCAATATATATCGTCCCATAATGAAGATATCTCTTGTTCTCCGTCTGCTAATAAATATACACCCATTGATTCCACTTTAGAAAATACTTCTTAAGCTGATTATTAATTAGCAGAATACTGACAATCGTTTTAGTTCCATTCTGTTCCTAGTGTTTATTTTGGTGATGTTCATTGGTAAACTTAAACGAATTTTAATGACATCCAACCCTGTATGCATTTACTTAAGGCAAAAGTAAGATAGTATTAGGCCAATGACAAACACGGCGGTTCCAGCGAAGCGTTTCCCGAGAGGGAAACCGAGTCGGTTTAGTTTTGCACTACAAAATCGAGAGGCATCCAAACCGCGGCGTGTGTCATCACAATGCTAAATGAACGCACGACTAAACCGACTCGGTTTTCCTCTCGGGAAACGCTTCGCTGGAACCGCCGTGTTTGTCATTGGCCCTAGATACCACTTTGTAACATGTAAATATTTATTGTCCGTGTTTAACTGTTAAGTTATATCGAATGAAGAAATGGTTATTCCATCTAAAGAAGAAATCAAAAACTTCTTGCTACCTTCCCACAAAGCTTATTTTTCTCACATAGTCAATTATTATCTCACGCTCACTTGTTACGACAACACTAACTCACCAATCACCTCCAAAACAATCCTATACATTCGTATCGATTATATTCGCGCTACGAATGAGATTCATCAAAAGAAAATGGATAAACTTGTCGATTATATACTGGTTTACCATTTTCAGAGTTCGACCCGTAGACGTCGACGACCGTCTTGAAGATAACCGTCTTGCGAGGAAAAACTAGTCAGACACGTTACTATTATGAGACTATAAATTGAGGCTTTGAAGTTTTGTTGTATTTTTCATGTTGTCGAGATTTTCCTACTTCCGAACTCGTTTGAAACCCGTTTCGTTCGATGACCGGTTTTCAGTTGTTATCGCTTTTGTTTTTGTTATGATAATAAGCTACGTATGCAATTTGATTTGAATCCGTGTTGTATACCTGTACCGGATTGATTTGGATTAGTCGATTTGATTAGGATTTTTTTTCGGATCGGCTTGAGTTTGACATTAAAAAACCCAAATCGAGGGGTTGAGAGATTGGACAATTCGAAGCCCACTTAACTTGTATGTGACTTTCCAATGTGGCATACTTTACCATTGTATGGTAGAACTAGCTGAATTAGATTCGATCGATCCAGTCACATCGAAAACGATCTTTGACTTCTCACTTCAATCCAAGTCAGTCGAAGCCGATCCGGTTTGCATACTACTCTATAGGTATAATTGCATTTTGCACATTTGTAAAACTTATTGGAATAGAATGGAATATCTAAGACTGGTGTTGTGCGTATCTGTGGATATGAATGGAAGTGAATTTATGTAAATAGCGATGTAAATTTGTCAATTTTGCGCTTGCAGCTCGAATTAATCAGTTCACATTTAATGGTTATAGGCGAAGATAGACTTTAAAAACGTTATTGATTAAAAAGAAATAGTTTAATCCTTAGCGAACCTTTAAGCCTAGTACGCAGTTCGGGTAAAACGCCAATTTTCCACCCAAAATGTAGAAGAGTGTAAATCGAAATAATTTTTTTCTAATCTTTTGGTTTCGAGCTGAAACTTATTAGTAATAATAGCAGGCAACGCACTCCCTGTATGTGGATAGACTAGAATGCCGCTGAACTTAACAGGGAAGAGATGATCGAATCGCTCGTTTCAGGTTTGGAAGTGGAGCCTCTAACATCAGGACCCTAGCAGCAGTAGAGGCCACTGCTAACAGCACCTTGGGGTGAATTCTTAGGTCTTGTGAGGCGTCAATGCCCAAACGGAAACCGTTTCGTAGGAAAAGAAACTACTGAACTGCGACGCATTGCATGGCTTTGATTGTGGTTAGACATAGGTTTAGGTAATTTTTAGCAAGATCTTGCAAGCTGAAGTGCCAAAATTGAGTAGCTGTTGTAAAATGGGTCGTTGCACCACAATTGAACACCGCGAATTGGTATTAAACTACTTTAAAAAAGGACAAAGAGCTCGGAAAAATGCTGAAAGTGTGAATTTAAGTGCCTCTACAGTGCAGCACATAATTGAGCACTTCGTACACGAAAATCGGGTAGAAAATAAGGGCGGAAATGCACCAAACAAAATTTCCATCGTATCGGATGAACGATACATTGTAAGAAATGTGAAAGCAAACCCGAAGATGTCCACCTCAAAATTGGTTACTGAGGTTCATCGTGAATTGGGGAAGTCATGTAGTGCTGAAACCGTCCGATGAGTGCTTCGCGACCATGATTTCAACGGGCTAGTAGCTCGTAGGAAGCCATTCATTTTGAAAAAAAATACAATAAGCCGATTTGCCTTGCCAAAGAGCATGTGGGAAAGCCGTCCGGAATGTCATATGTCTGTCGCAAGGCAAAGCTACTGTGAAGCATGGTAGTGGCAATTTGATGGTTTGGGCCTGCATGTCCGCAGCCGGAGTCGGAAATTTAGAGTTTCTTGAGGAAACAATGGACAAAACAAAGTACCTCAATGTACTCAAAAACAATTTGCTGCAAAGTGGTGAAAAACTGGGTGTTCGTAACCAATTTCGGTTCTACCAAGATAACGATTCAAATCACAAGTCGGGAATTGTGCAGTCTTGGCTAATTTGGAACTGCTCTCATTTGATGTATCCGCCGGCACAGTCACCAGATATAAACGTCATTGAGAATCTGTGGGCTTTGTTGGATAACAACATTAGAAAACACAAGATTTCTAATAAACAAGACCTGAAGAAAGCACTGCTAGAGGAATGGCAAAAAATTAATCCTGACATCACACAAAAGCTCGTTGACTCAATGCTAAATAGACTCCAGGCTCTTCTTAAGGCTTCTTAAATTAACTGGAAACCTTATAATTCACAATAATTTTAATGTTTAAAAATAAAAATAAGCTGTGATATAAAATTTGTTATTACTTTTGGTTTTTTTGTTTTTTAACATGTAAAACAGCCACTTCGTATCAAATTTAAACTTGTTTAATAAACAACAAACATGTTTCATCAAAATGGCATTCATATTTTTTTGATATTGCTATTATGTTCTGATTTATTGCAACTTAAATTTTTAAAGAAGCACTGTATCAAATAAGCTGTGAGTCACTGTATCTACTGTTCACATTAAGGCAAAAAAGGAGCTGATCAAGGCAATTATCTTCAAACAGGATGTTTGCAATGAATCGCAGATGAGTTATTATAGAGCAGTGACCGATATTCTTGAAAAGGTTAACTTGGGAAATTCAACTATTAAATTATACGAAAAAATAAGTAAAGCTAAAAACTTGAAATTGAAGGGTCATGAAAAAAATCCATATGACATTTTTCAACCATGTAACTAGATTTTATTTGAGTCGAATTAATCCTTTTGCATTAATTTGCCATGTTGTCCAGTTATTTTTATTCAAAATATTCTCGAAAGAACTGATGCTGGCGGTTTCCATGTTATGGACACCATCGTATCTATTACCTTATCGAACCTTTGTAAAATTGTTATAAAATTCATGAGCATAAAACATGTAAATAAACGTTCAGTTTCGTTTTCTTCAATACGTTGCGGCTGTACTTTGTTTATATACCTTCCAGACATACATCGATGCATATTTAAACTAATTGGAATGCACTTTCGGTCAGTGAGACGACGAAACAAAATTGAACAGTCAACCTACAGTCCATTCAGATAGAATGCTAGCCACTCTTCAATCGAATCCAAATTTTCTTTTGTTGAAACATAAAGGAGATTTCAGAGATGGGTCCATGCGGTTTTTTAGAAGTCGCAAGTGAAGTGTAAGCCGCCCGCCTGGTTAAAAACCGGTTTGATCGTATGGGCTCATGTCTGAAATCGCATTAAATCGTTTTCATCCCGCCGTGCAGAGGGAAGAAAAACAGTCACCGTCTTTTGTATGTCTCCTCCACATATGACCTTGTTTTTCCAAACAATCTGATTTCCCGAGCCGTTGTCACATCAGTCGAAGAAAGAAACAAAAATACCAGTTCCGACCAGTGTTGTGAGATCGTGGGAATTTTCCCATTTTGTGGGAATTTTCGACTTCTAAAATTTGAAAAAAGGAAAAGGGAAAAAGTGCTGCTCGTAGAGCAAAATCGTGAGAGAAATGGTTTAAAATTTCCAACAAATATATTTGAGGAAGAATTTAAACAATCCAGGCAAAATTGACATTCGTGTATTCTTATATTTCAGTTAAAACCTACAATGAAATGAACTAGAATCGCTTCTCAAAACATCGGATTAGCGATTTTCAACAAAAAATTTAAGTCAAAACGGCCAAAAGCAAAATATTGTTACGAAATAATGCAGAATAATCGTGTGAAGGCATTTTTCAGCTTTTTTAGAACAAAGTTTAAGCTATTTCAATACTTTTAATGCACTGTTTCAGTCAAAGCAACTACCCAGTGTGCCAAATTCTGCATTTCGTTGAGAATTCTTTCAGAAAATTGAAGCGAATTCAGAAAAAAGTTTCGGATTCTCAAACATATTCGTTACGAATTCTTTAAGACCGGCATATGGAAAACGTTACAAAAACGCCGAAAATGCTCAAACTTTCCCCTCTTTAGCTCTTAAAAAGCTTTTGTACATTGATCAATTTTTTTTCAGGATTCATTGCGAATTTTTTGGGAGTTCCTTGTGAATTCTTTGTGAGGATTTGCGAATTCTTTTCGAATTCTTTGCGAATTCTTTAAGAATTATTTGCGAATTCTGAACGAACTATTCGCGAATTCTTTGCGAATCGTTTGCATTTTTTTTGTAGAATCTTTTCTAGGTTTTCTTTATTTCTTGTTCTTTGAGAATACTTTTAATACTTTTTTAATACATACATATAACATATACTCATTAAAACACTTATTATTTTTATTTCTTTTGGATATTTATTGTTTATTATATATACATATATAATTTATTGCTATTAGTTATTGCTATTAAATAGCATTTTTTTCAGACTCTTGTTAAGCCGGCCTTTGGTGTTATAGAAAATCTTTTTCAAAAAGCATTCCAGCTCGTTTTGTCTAATTGACGAAAATCTTCGCACTGCAGCTTCTGAATACAAAAGGGAGAAGTTACTAGAGAACAAAAACTTGAGTAACATTTCGAACCTATAAAAATAGACATTATTGTAAAATTTTTAATTTTGATGTTGGTCCAAAACACATCCATGTAAATTGAACAGCAACCTCATCTGTCATGATTGCTTGGAAACACTTTTTGCAAAAGAATGAATGTCCAGCGATAGTAGCAAAAAAATCTCTCTGGTTAGTTTTTAAAAATAAATTAAAAACCACGTACCCTAAACGCTGGAAGCCAAATGCTATGTCCACTATACAACACGAGCTTTCTATTTAATAGGCAGCGTTATTTATAATATGATCAGCTTCACCAGGCATTATAAAGATGCCTTCAGTTTAAGGCAATATTTTGTAAATATTTTGAAAACACTTTGAAAAATATCACAAACAACACAGTTTATAAGCTTTGCAGGCACGAGTTCATGGACGAATGACAATGACAACGACTAAATGACGAATGACAACGACCAAAATACCGTTTTAATACATAATTTACTAAACTAAACACTGATCGCGTTAAGTTTGGAATTTGTTATGAATTCTAACTTATTCCTCAACAAACTCTTAACGATTTCTCTATCGTAGAAACGTTCGCACTTTGTTCGGAATTCGCTCGAACTCAGTGAAATATTCGCAACGAATTCCGAATGATTTCAAATTTGTTTCTTGCAGACTTCAAAAGAGATTCTTAACAAATATTCATATGTTTCTCATAAAATAATGAACAATCTTACCCCAGTCAATAGTTTTATTTATTTCAAGAGCTTTTTATATTTTTATCTCTTTTCCTCACTTTCGGAATAATTGTAACCAATTCCAAATTCCGAATTTAGCACGCTGGGTACTGATTCACAAATTGTATGCTGAATGCAGTAGTATTTTAAGAAGAATTTGCTTAAATTTTGTGAAACCTGGTTTCATTGAATTATTGGAAAATATCGAACTGAAATGAAGAGCATTTAGTTCCAGATATGGATATTTATTTGGGAGCAAAAAGTCAAATTCGCTGCATTTCAAAAATTACACCAAAAACTGTTGGCTTTGAAGAATCTATTGTAAATATCGAATGGAGAAATCTAGCAGTAACTTTTTCAAGTGATGAAAAACAGATTATTGCAGAGGAGTTTTGGAAAGAAATAGGAAAAAATTGAAATTGTTTTTGCGGGATGATTAAAATTGAAAAAAAATTTTATTTACATTGAAAATTTTATTTTGACAAAGTAGTTTCGAAAGTATGCACTGATTCTCATCTGACACCAGCACACAGTGCATACTTGACTAATGTGACCACTTGCAGTTGGAAATCATTAATTTTTATTTACGCTAGTTGTGACAAATTTTAACATCTCCGACTTAAATCCATCGAAATACTTTACTTATAAAGGTTATTGTTTTGTGATCATGGTTCCCTTCCTGTCTATAAATCAGCATAGACAACGTGTATCGTCTCTAAAGCTTATCAAAGCAGAGAATATTGATACGGGAAACTCGATCGTTTTGCGGAATAAGCGAAAAATGTTGAGGATGCATGATGTTTCCTCATTTAACTAAGATTTCAAAGTATGCTCTAGTTTTGCCATATTCAAATGCTAAGTCGGAAACAATATTCTTCATTGTAACCGACGTCAAAGCTTTAAAGCGAAACAAAATAAGTGAAGATTCACTGAACGCAGTTTGTTGCATTCGCTCAAATTTTCAGTCTAGCACTGTTACCTGCGTTGATTTCGAGTCTTCTGATAAACATTTCAATTTGCACAATGCACAAAATATATTTGATTAGTTTAGAGGTGAACGCTTTTTATATTGCGTTATAATGAAATGATTTTTTCCTGAAATAAATATATGTTTTTTTCTTCGCTGTATAAAATCAAATATATATATATATATATATATATATATATATATATATATCTATATATATATATATATATATATATATATATATATATATATATATATATATATATATGTGTGTATATGTGTATATGTGTATAAAATATATGAAACTGCTGTTTTTTTTTCTTAAAAGTATTGGCATTTGCGCGATATTGATAAATAAATATAAAACTGTAGTGAATAGCTCACATTTTGTCCGTGGGCCACGGAAACTTCACAACATTAGTTCGACAGTAGAAGATCTGTCCAGGTAGAAATGTAAAAAAGGTTACAAGCGTGCTATGTTGGTTCAGAATGAGCACACGCCCATATGTACATATTTCGTCTCGATGGAAACTCTGCGTAATCATCCTTTCTTCTCCTTAGAAAACTCTGCGCATGGTTATTCGAAGCTATCGCCTCGCTTCCCATTATGAATTGATGGAGTATACAGCGGTTGGAACAAATCTGACCTGGCCTGTAGCGCGGACTAAGTGAATTTAGTCCTAAGGTGTTTACATCGACTTGGCCTAAAATTTGGTGTCCTCGTTTGTTCGTGACAGCTGTCATTTAGTTTAATTTTAGTTTATGCACGGTAATAATCTTTTCATTTGTCTCTCAAACATGTTTATTTCAATGATTTTGAGTCAAACGGGAAGGTTGCGAGCTTATATTCAACATTTATATATTATTTAGTGATGGGCGTTTCTGTTGTTTTCAGAAAACGAAAAGGAAATGTTTGTTTTTGAAAAAAAACAACTGTTTTTAAAACTGTTTAAAAAAAACAGTTTGTTAACGACAAGAAAAAATGTTATGCTGGGCGACAAAATAAATATTTGAAATGTATGTAGTTCAGAATAATCTTCAATTAATTCAGTACAATGAATTTTTACGTATTATCTTTTTTTATATATATTTTATGTATTGTCTTCCACCAGTACTAAGCGCTTCTAAACGGAATTGATACTTGGATTGTTCCAATTTTCCAATGTATTATCTACTTGATCAACCGTATAATCATACATCAATCAGTACACATGGTCGTAAAAAATGAACATACATGGTCGTATGCCATCGAGAGCTGGTTTTGGTAAGCAGCATTGTTGTTTTCAACTGTTGTTGTTTTCAATGCTACCTACCCTAACCAGCTCTTGATCGAGATGCAAAAATACGCACCTAATAAGTCTGAAACCTCGTATTATATGGTGCTATTCATTTCATGCTTTACCTCTGAACATCTAGTTCCCGCAGATAAAAAGTTTTCCATAGCCAAAGAGTTTGTCGTTAAAAACCAGTCTGCCGATACGCAACAAATCGCCGCTGCCAAACACTGTTTCTCTACCAAACAGTTTGCCGCTGAGAAACAGTTTTTCATTTGCAAACTGTCTTCCACTACCAAACAGTTCGTTTTAACAAACGAAAAACGGTTCGTTGTAGAAAAACGGTTCGTTGTAGAAAAACGGTTCGTTTTAGAAAAACGATTGGTTCTAGAAAAACTATTCGCTTTAGAAAAAATGATCGTTTTAGAAAAACTGTTTGTTGTTATTTGGAAAAACTGTTCGTTCGTTTTTTGCAGCCTAACGTTTTTTGCAAACGGTTTGGTATTTGTGAGCCCACCACTAATATTATCAATGTTCGCGTATAAATCAATAGGTCTGTTCACGTACTTTCAACTGAATTTTCCTGAATCATATGGTGGGGGAAATTCATGAAAAGTACGAAAACGCTCTCAATGCATTTTCTGAAAATTAACAACCAAAAGTGTCAGTTGTCGGTTTTTGGGAGAACAATAGTGATAAAGTCATCCTAAGTGATGATAAATTATCGCCACAAAAATATTCGACCTTCACAAGAACATTACGCAAAAAATATGTTGCTTGCCGCGTACATTTGAAGTACAGTACACACCAGTATTAAAAAAGGCACACTCACGTATGAGTGCACGGATAGCCATTTCCATAGATATGAAAGACTATGGATACGAAATGGCTATCCGTGTACCCATACGTGAGTGTGCCTTTTTTGATACACGCATAACATTGCTCTGTCACAAAAATTACGCTCAGCGCGCCCCATTCTCCCGCACTCACAACCTCAGAACATAGAGATCTAAGGAAATGAAACAAGCGTATACATATACGAAATTTAGTGAAACAATTTTACTCATAGATATAAGAAGAATGGATACGAAATGGGCCGAGAGAAATGAAGCAATTTTCGACCTTTGGTCGCAATGAGTTTGTGTAAAACAACAACAAATTTCATGCAGAAAAGTTGATGTATTTCGAAATTTGTGTCCATGTATTAGTTTCCCCCTTATCCCAACCACCCCGTAGATTGGATGGATTGAAATGAATGTTTACATAGAGAGTCTACAGCGCTGAGGGGTGATGCGTGCGGCATTGAGGGGAAAGCTGTTTTACAGAGAGTAAAATTGCATGTGTAGTAAAATTGCTTCATTCACGTACGGGTTCATGCATTGTGATTGCGTGTCCATTCTTTATATGTCTATGATTTTACTACAAAGGTAAAATCTATAAATAGAACAAATCGCGAGAATTGCTACCTCAGATATTCCCCTTGGTTTCCCCGATACCTTAGCTTTTGTTGTTGCTGAGTTAGCAATTGTCAAATTCGCGTGCACATGGCCAACTATTTTTCTCTATCTATCTCACTCTATCTTTCTGTTCGGCGGAGTAAGTGAATGTCAAATTCCCTTACTACTACTATCGCTCAGCCTAGGCAAATTGCTTCACTTCTCACTGCCATTTTCATTTCCTTATATCTCTCTCTTCTGAGCTCACAACCGAAAAACCTTAATGCTGTGTCTTAATGTTGTGAACACCAGATGTGTAAAAGCGTGCCACGGGCAACACGGAAAGAAACGTCAATGTCAGTTTGATTTGTGTTGGGGACTGAGAGCATTGACTTTCAGTCATATTTTTTCAAATAAAATTTGAAAATTTTTCGGCGTCTTCGGTGGAAACGTACATCTACGTTTGTGCGCAATCATTTGTGTCGGTTTCGCGAGTAAATTAGCGGTGAAAAATTATGAAATAGTGCGATAATGAAGTGCCGCGTTCCAGGCTGCAAAAGTAGCTACCGAAGTGCTTCGCAGGTGATATCGTATTTCGGGTGAGTAAAATTAATCTTTGGTATCAATTTCGTATAGTTTTTGTGTGAAATCATAATTAATTTCATTCACAAAAAGCATTTTAATCTCCACTCGCCCGTTCGGGGAAAGAAATGTCAAACGACGTTCAAAATGGCGATCTCTCGTGGTTTTTACATGAGCGTTATCATATGAACTGTGTAGGGCACACACCAGTACCTCATTCTCACACCAGTAAGCAAAAAGTCGAAAATTGGCACATTTCTCTCGGTCGATTTCTAATCCATTCTCTCTTATATCTGTGGCCATAGATATAAGAAGAATGGATACAAAATGGGCCGAGAGAAATGAAGCAATTTTCGACCTCTGGTCGCAATGTGTTTGTGTAAAACAACACCAAATTTCATTCAGAAAAGTTGATGTATTTGGAAATTTGTGTCCATGTACTGTTTTCCCTGTTATCCCAACCACCCCGTAGATCGGATGGATTGAAATGAATGTTAGTCTACAGCGCTGAAGGGTGGTGCGCAGTGTTGCCAGAAAATTTTCGTTCATGGAGCCCAATTTGACTTTTAAAATAGCCCAAAAGAGCCCAACACTTGCCACACAATAGGTGGAGGCCAAAATTATGCCAACAGTTTTTCTTATCAGATGCAAAAAAAAATTGTTATCCACTTCACATGGGCTATTATTTTTTGTTTATCTATATATTCCGTACCACCGTAAAATTTCGATCCTATATGCCACATTAATGTAATGAAAAAATTGGTAATTTATTTCGCTTTTTGTGGTAAAGTAGAATAAACAAAACGTGAAACAAAGACAGAATTTACTAATGTTAAAAACATTTGCCAAGCAAAACTACCGCATTCCGTCAAAACATTCGATTTCTGGAAGTTTCTAAGGTACCCTAAAAGTCGTAAGTGATAATATAGTGGCATTTAAAGGCGCAAATTGTAACCAGTATTACAGTCAAACACACTTTCAATTAATTTTACATATTGCAATGTTTTACGGTCGAATGGATGATCTGAAGCTGATAGCCCCAAGCTAAATACGTATTCTTACAATCGCCAGATCTCATCTCATGACTATTCTTAATAAAACTAAACAATATACCACTACATCACGGACCTATCATACAAATCCGATTTTCACCATAGAGCATAGACGCTAAAACCAATGTAAAGAGATTCGACATACAGAGGCAAGACAAAAAGTTCGAATTAAAACCGATGAGGCAAAAAATAGGTGGGCTGCTTGGTTTTATGAGCTAGGGTCCTCATTTTATGAGCTAAAGCCTCAATTATGAAAATGGCGATGATGAACGAACATAACAGTTGTTCATTGATCAGCATTGAGTAAATGGAGTGCTTTTTTTCTTTGTATATTTATTCTATGGTTAAAACTACCCAGAATATCTACCTTGTTGCGTAGGGTATTTTTAAAGCGATATGTATAGCGCCTAGCCACATACCCTATACTTTTTTGGCAGCCAATGTACAGGATAACGTATTCGAATAGTGCGAAATCACTTCCTTTAGCGTGTGGAGCCGGCTTTTGGTTTATGTGACCGGCTTTGAGGCCCTTCAGCTCAAATGTAAGCATCTACAAATTATATATACGCAGCAACAAGAAGGAAATAGCGAAAGAATTAGGACAGAGAGTAGGAAAACGAAAGGGGATGGCTCTTTTGGAATCCCCGCAGCGATATTCCGTGAACGAATACACTGTGGTGCGCAGCATGCCTTTTATTTCTAGTCCCATCGCCACAGAAACAAAATTCCAGCTAAATCGTAAGCCGTACTATGCACATCCGAAAGGAACAAAGAAAGAGAGTCAAGCAAAAAGAATGGTATAGATTCAGCGCTCACACTTTGAATCATCACGCAAATTTTTTAATGTGCACATTTCCACTTCATATTTCAAAGTGAAAGCTCTGTCACGTGATTTCAGGTAACGGTAGTATCGTTAAGAACAAAGTGGACAGGTTCGTCATAAAGTTGAAAAGTATTAATGAAGGACTCATAGACAATACTTCCAAAGTCGCGAAACAGCCAAACGATTCTACTGTTTCCTTGACATCATCAAGCAGTCCCAGTGACGGTTGTCGACATGGTCTTAAAACTAGTACAGGTAGCGGTTAGCTCATTGCTAAAAATTTGTCTTATTCGGCTTCTATTTTCCTCTATATAAACTCTCTTTTGTGATTCACTAATGAAGTGGATATTTCCCATTGAAACGTTACGAACAGCTAGTATTAACATACGTATACAAATAAAAAATTTTCTTATGGCTTTCAGATTCCAATGTTTCAACATCGCTTATACCCAAAGCATATCAGAAATGCCAAACCCAATTCCCGTTCCTCGATACAAATGAGGGCAGGTTTTTTGATTTGTAAAGTGTGCACAGACGTGAAATAATACTTTCTTTTGCTGCCTGTTATTTACAATCAAAGGAAACATGGGTGGACAGAGGCTTCAGCTATTGGAAGCACAGGGTCGAATGGATCAAAGCACATTAGAAAAGTTCTGTCAATTTCGGCTTTAAAAAATCATGACTCACGTAAACGTTGAATGATTTGTAAATTTATCCCAATCACCCACTTATCTACAGTAATCGACAGTTATTTACTACCCATCCCAGAAATATGTGTTCCGCCGCCACTGGTTGCAACATATTTTGTTGAAATTCAAGAGAACTAGAATTTGCATCAAAGATGCCAAAAAATTTATTTGCACTTTATTTCAAATTTTAGTCTTGATGTTATTTATCATAGTAAAACATGTATCGACTATTTTATTAGATGCAAGAAGATATAGTAATAAAAAATCGAGCTCACATATTTCTTTGAAAATCTGTTATCCAGCAGCAGATTTTACTTCATTGGCTTTTGCCCAAATTGTTTCCGTGCTCAGTGTATTTTGATCATTTGCTCATAATTATGAGTTTTCCAAGCACAGATTTAAATTTCAATCTTCTTGCTGATTAGTTTAGGCAGACGGTCAAATAATAGACTAAAAATTAAGTTTAGGCTCAACCATAATTTAAAACATGAAGTGAACAGATTTCCGTTCAAGATTGAGGAAATCAGTTGCGAATTTAACGTTACATATCTTTAGCAGTTGACACCTGGGTTGGTCAGTGGAGCCCAAAAAGTCGCCAGTAGCCCAAAATTAAATTTCGTCGCCAAATGCAACGGAAAGATAGCCCAATTGGCGAGAAATCGCCCAATCTGGCAACAGTGGTGGTGCGTGCGGCATTGAGGGGAAAGCTGTTTTACAGAGAGTAAAATTCTCAGAAGAGAGAGATATAAGGAAATAAAAATGGCAGTGAGAAGTGAAGCAATTTCCCTAGGCTGGGCGTCAGTAGTAGTAAGCGAATTTGACATTCACTTACTGTGCCGAACAGAAAGGTAGAGTGAGATAGATAGAGAAAAATAGTTGGCCATGTGCACGCGAATTTGACAATTACTAACTCAGCAACAACAAAAGCTAAGGTATCGGGGAAACCAAGGAAAATATCTGAGGTAGCAATTCTCTCGATGTGTTCTATTTATAGATTTTACCTTTGTAGTAAAATTGCTTCACTAAATTTCGTATATGTATACGCTTGTTTCATTTCCTTAGATCTCTATGTTCTGAGGTAAAATTGCATGTGTAGTAAAATTGCTTCACTCACGTACGGGTTCATGCATTGTGATTGCGTGTCCATTCTTTATATGTATATGTCTGTGGCCATTTCGTATCCATATTCTTTCATATCTGTGCTTAGATCTCTCTGTTCTGAGAGCAGAGCACACATCGCTAAGCTTTCGTCTGGGGTGCCGTGCCGCGTCGCACATCATTATTACCATTGATACGCGATTATACCGCTAAATGCCGTTGTTTTCTCTCGTGCGTGCTAAATATCTTTTAGTGTTCTACGCCATAAACCGCAGATACAAATAGTGGACAGTAAACGGGTTGTTTAAAGGTTTTCAATCTCAATCCCGTTTGAACTCTGATTGCATTTTAAGCTATAGAGTCGGGTCAGTACGTGAAACCCATCCGTAGACATACCTTTATTCGGTCGAATGATATCGAAACTGTATAGTTGCGAGCTGTCGGACCAGCTCAGTTCACTTAACTCCACTATGCCCATAAGTGTGAAGCAAGTTTAAACTAAAATAAATAAATTGGAATTTGGATTAATTGACTGCGTGTTCGTGACCTTCGGAATTATTTCAGTAGACTTTGTGCGATCCGCCAGGAGTGTTGATTGGGAAAGTGATAGTCTAGTGATCTGTAGAATGGCAACAACTTTACAGATATTGCATAAATCGCGACGGGAAAGTTTCAAGTGAAGTCTCTGTAGAGACGAATATGTGCGCCAACCAAATTCGACAGCATTTGCTATTAATACTGGGGAATTTTGTAGAAGCCAATTGTTTTTGGGAGCGTTCGTATGCGAGCAAAGTTCGTACAGTAGATATTTTCGGATGTTTTTGTAATAGAAATTTGAAAGCTAAAATTTACAAACATATGAGCATGTGCATATGATGAGAGTGAACAATACGCAAGTGGATTTAAGTTTGAGTGAATCGAAGAATGTGAAGTGAAAGGATTAAAGTCAGCTTACAAGTATAACATTGATGTATTTCACCGAGAACATGAATCTGGCGTTGGTAAATATGTTTTATATACATGCATACATAAATTTGTAATTAGTACAAGTTTTTCAATTTTCAAAAATTCAGATGGTTGTTTCTAAAAACGATCAGACTGATTGCGTCGTATCGAATCATGTTGAAAACCAAGCCACTCTCCATAGCAATAACAAACCTGATAGCAATTTAGCACGGTCAGCCACAACAATCACCATCAAAATGACACGCGAAATCCATGCTAATTGCAGTGCAGCTAATTTGCTTTGTATTTTAGTCACATAGTTTCTTGTTGCAACCTGGTTAAGTAGGTGACTTCGCGATAATTATGGAAATGTAATTAGCTCCACATGTTGAACTTGAACCTTACTTGTTACAGCTGCGTAAGTGGATCATAATCTCACAATCAAGAAATTATTTATCCGATAGTCTTCTGATCGTAATGATAAAGCACTTTTTATCTTCAATGCCTTTCTATGCCGGTTTCTAGTTGTTTATTCATCTGACGTCACTATGAACGATTTCTGAGAAATCGTTCAACTGAAATGCAAAGCTTTCTGCCGCTAATGTGCTTATCTGGTTGTTTTTACACAGCACAATGTTATGAGCGAAGATATAGATGATCCCATATTTTAGGAATAATGAAAATGTTGTTTGTGTCACAACACAATATGCATATGCAAATGTATTTGTAATATTTTTTCTAGGAGCTTGATTTATAAACACTCATAATATAAAGTAAAATTTTTTAATCGAGCGGATAGATTCGCCTTAAGGTTGATGTCATCGAAAGACTTTTGACGTAGAAATATTCGGGGAATGTGGGAGTGGGTAGTTAATTCTATTGCTTATAGCTCTTAAGTGGGTATATATGTAGATGCGTTCTAGGTATCTATTTGCCGAAAATAGAGGTCGTTCGATCTATGGTGTCGTACAAAATCATATTGTTTTTATGTAATCAAGGAAAAATAGCGTAAATGAAAAATAAATGATATCGCTGTCTATTTTTATTGATGCGAACTCGGGAAAAAATGTAATTATGATAAGACCTGTAAAACAGATTATTTCAATACATTTTCCGCAATAATTCGAATAGTTGAATTTGTTACAAACATTAAGGGGGAAAATACATGTAATTGCTAAAAAAAAAATCGATTTTTTTTTATTACATCAAAATGTTTGAAATGCTCTTAAAATGAAGCGATATTCGTATTAGTTCTCGAGTTATAGTCAGTTATAGACAGCACGGCGTTCCCCAAGTCGGTGGAGCTTTAAAACTTTAAACGCGTTTTTCTCAAAGCAGTACTTTTTCAACTGCCGTACAAAATATCTCAAAAAATATTGAACCGATCCGGCTCAAATGTATACCACATCTACAAAAGAGTATTATCTCCTCGTTGAACCTAAATGTTATTGTAATTTCAGAAAAGAATTTGTTTATTAATGTTTAAAGCGTGATTTTTTTGAAAAATAATCGATTTTTATGTTTAATCTAAAATTCATGTAAAATTTTAATTTTTTTTAATAAATTTTATTGGTTCACCTATGAATTATATATTTGTTTAGCATATTTTTTTTTCTCTGAATGTTGTAAGTTCCCCGAAAAAGGCGTTAAGCTGTACGAGGCAGTTTTTGATGTGTTTTTTTCATTCGCTCGCATCGCCGCCATTTTGTGTTGAAAAATAATTAAAAAAATTATTTCATATACTGTGAGACATGTACTTTAAGGATTTAATATTAAAAATTTTCTGAATGAACAATATATATATTTTCAATCAATCTAAAATTAGCAATTTTTTTTCGATTTTACATGTATTTCCCCCCTTAAACAATACAAATTACCCTTACCAGTTATATAGCGATCAAGGCTTTTCTTGGATCGCTCTTGATATAGGTCCAGCACCTGATATCAGTCCTTTGCTGTAGATCGGGCGTAGACTAAGTACAGTACTTATCCTAGCCTTCAGAAAGTTTTCTTTTAGGACACTGATTTCTAGTGCAATACCAGAAACCAGGTGATTTAGTCGAAATGTTGAAGTCAAGTACAGTACAAGAATTCAACTTCAACTACTACCAGGTGACTTAAAATAAGTTCAGTACTTATTCTAACCTTTGGAAGGATTCCATTAGAGCACTAACTTCTAGTACAGTACTAGAAACTAGGTAATCTAATAGAACTGTCGAGTTCAAGCTCAGTGCCAGAACTCAACTAACCTTAGCGCCCTTAGCAGCCTCACCAAAGATAAATAATAGGCTTTGCCCACGCTAAGATTGATTTGATTTGCAATAATTTATTTTTCTTATAGCTTAATTTTGCTTACGACTAATTGCTCACAACATAATTTTACATTGTATCAAATGACCTTTGATCATTCCTCATACTACTTACCATACTTATTGAACACCAGTAATTCAATATTTAATATGCTGACGCGTATAAAAAATATAAATAAAAAAACTTGTGCTATGTAAGCTGAATTTTTTGAAATTGATCACTTTAAAAGAATTTAAATAATTTCATGTAAAACTACGCTGTGCCTTAACTTTTTTGCGCTTTTGGATCATGAGTGAAAAATTTTACGTTAATGTTGTAAAATTTGTTTCATTACCAGTTTTTTTGATATTGTTCTTAAAGTAAACATGTAAAACTTTTAATCAAATAAAAAAACACCATCATTTATTATTAAAGTCGCATTAAATATAAGTTTTTTGTTCTTACTAAGAGTTTGTGTCTTAACTTTTTTACCCACTGTATATATAAAGATTTGGGCAAAATGATTCTAATTCTAATTTCTTCGAAAATAAGTATAATAACCGTAATAAAATCGAATAACCGTGATAGACCAATGAAGAATTAATTGAGTAGTATTTTGACATAGCACGCAATGCACACCCACCTTGGCCAATGCAAGCTCACTGGATCAATGAAATCTATATAATATCAGCCCTAGCATTTAAAATAGCTGAAAATTTTACATTGATTGTCGGCTTTTCTCTGCTGAAACCATATAAAGCTTAAATTCCATTTTCTTTCTTTCAGCTTAAAACGCATGCATGGCAATTGAATCCTGTACGACCCTCGCATCCACAAATGCCACCCCATCTCAGTATGCAGCCTCACGTGCAAGGTCCGCTTCCGCCCCAGACGTCGTCAGCAATAAGCCTGGCTACGATGGGGGCAACTCCGCCACCGTCCGTTGTTCAGTCTCAGGGAGCATCATTATCAGCCGCTGTACAGCAACAGCAACACCAACCCCCGCCCCAGCAGCAGCAAAGTGTACCAGGGTCGCAAAGTATGTTAAGTGGGGCGGCAGCGG
>OX376373.1:217582165-217608999 GCA_947369275.1 Nemotelus nigrinus
AAAAAAATCCTGATCCGAAACTTTCCTCATTTCCGCACGAGGCGAGGATTCTATAGTTACGCTCCGGCCTTGTCACCATCTTTCCTCCCTTGAAAGCCAGCTACATTAAATCTATGACATGAACATAACTCAAACCAAACTCAAAGTTTATGCGGCAGATCGTTCGATCCTCGTCCTTCGTGTTCGGAGCTGTTTTCCATTAAATCAAAGGACATGGTGTGGGGCCATCTGCTGCGGTTGGTCTGGGGAAGCGAAGCATGTGGTACTCGCCGAACGAGACGACCTTGATGGACAATCTCGTTGCCCACCGCCGTGCCACTTCCCTGACCTCGTCCTGTATTCAAGTCTCTATCTTTCATCATGCCAGTCGCAGCGACAGGATATTTTGTTTTCGTATCGAAGCTTAATGGCTCCCGTTTATTTTGAAAACTTTGGGAGTGGAGATGAGCGACGTCGGAGAACGAAAACAACGAAATGGAAACTCGGAAAACTCCCATTGCCACCATACTTACCTGAAAAGCAAAAATAACTTCAACCTTGCGCTCCCTGCTCCTCCCAGGGTGAGGCCGATGACGTCGTTATCGTGGTCTTCTGTTGTGGTGCGGTCTTCTGTTGAAATGTCGAGCCACATAACTTTTAATTTTCCTTTCCATTCGGATTCGACTCAGTCTGCCGCCTCCGGTTGCCACCCCTCGGATTCGTTCATTATATTCTCCATAAGCCGGAGAATAGAGTGCGAAAAGGGGGTCTCAAAATGAAGCTGTATACAACACACCAGCAGGACACTCTTCTCGCCCCCTTTTACCACACAACTTCACTCCACCTGCTCGACTGTCTCATCCACAAATGCTTTTCGCAAAGATCGGGATCGTTTGGGTCCCTTCTGTACGCTTAGCGCTCACTTGTCTGTCCCCGATTCACCTTAGTTCCCTGGTTTCTATGACCGAAAATGTTTTCGAGAAAGTTCATCGATCCAGGACGCGTCGTTTTCGCTTAGTGCGCTGACGACAGAGAGGTGCGACGGGGTCCGACAGGACATGGATAGAACGGCGCTTCCAACCTAATGATTTTCCAAGCTTCGAGCAACTTTGTATTCACTTTCTGGCGTACATATCAAGCTCAAAACAGAAAGTACTGACGAGTATGCACGTTGGCAGAGGCAGGCAGACGTTTGTAGGACACGCCGAGAAAACCATAAACGGAGCACTGTGAATGGTACGGACGAGATGAGGGACCCGGAGCGAGAAATTGTGATTTTCTTTTTATGGATATAAATTTCCAAACATGGAAAATCAAGTTCACAGAGTGCTTAGAGACTCTTCTGTCTAGAGCATAAAAGTGTGTTTTCGATGATGAAAAGTTTGTAGGACTCGTCGAAGTATTTACAGGAGCGTTGTAGGAATGTAGTTTCACAATGCTGGCAATGGTGGGTTGCCGGAGCATGTTTCGGGGGGATGATGAGTGGCAGCTGAATGATTCGAAATTTGTTTGTGTTGCCAAATTTCATTTATAGGAGGGGCATTGCACAAGTTTTCGAAATAAGAGATTTTCGTAAGAATTAAAGAAGATACGATTATATCATTTGCTGTAGGGAGTCGGAAGCGTATTCGCAGGTAAGTGGGAAAATATTATGCTTGGCCAAATATGATCAAAAGACGTCTAATTTGGAGGAATAGCATGTGATCTCGTGGGAAGATGTTAAATGGGATTATTTAATTTGAGAGGGATCAATAATAGTGGAAATTTGACTTCTTATACATTCATAGGTATGATTAAATATATTCACAGCAATGGATTGGAAATTTATAAAGTTTAGCTAAGAATGGTTAAAGAAAAAACTACAGTGAAGCGGGCATATGGTATGAACGTTTTCTTCGAACTTTTTTTTTGGGTTAATGTCACAGCTAAGTTAACTCAAGCCCTCATATGTGATCATCTCTATTCGTCTGGAGTTGAATCATTGACGGTGGACATACATATTGTGGAATTCTCGAAAAAGAACTTCTCTCGTCTTACTACTGTTTTCTCGTGATTGCAACAAGCCCTTTCAAACTCGAAAATCCAAAATCTCTTTCTCAAATTTGATTTCACACTGAACAGCTAGTAATTTCGTGGCGTTAAACTGACATTGACAAGTTTCCCCAACATCACAATATATTCATTACAAGTAGCACTGTTATTGAGTTACCTATATTCATCACATGGGACACTTACAGGTTTTGATTTATCTAGTATGTAAGAAACAATTGTAAAATGACTTAAAAAAAATGAAGCGAATTGTAAGTAAGTTTAAAAATACATAGAGAGAGGGACATTAATCTCAATTTTCTCACAAAATAAATTGAATACTTTTACTAAGATCAATTCATTATAGGTCTTTACATACACATGTCTCTAGCAGTGGCGGCTCGTGACTTGGAGACTCAGCGCAGCACAAATATTTTCGAATTATTTTTGTTAAATAATCAAGTAGGCAAATAAATACCAGCATATATAATAAAAGCTGACAGTACAGTCGTGCTTCGCATAAACCTTTTATCTACATTTTAGTAACTTTCAATGATTTGTGTTTTGATTTGTGCTAGAGATATAAGGAGAGTGAATTTTTCAATATTGATTTTAGCATACTTCCACAAAAGATAGGTTTTTCAAATTTTGCAGAATGATGTAATGGAGTATGTCGTTTTCAAATCCGGTGTTCAACTAAAACTAAATTCCCTGGATCATTGGTGCTGCGTGAACAACCTACCTCTCAATATCACATAATGTCATGCGATTAGCTTCTCTTGAAAAAGTACGCTCATACATTATACGTGCCTTTTAAGCAATACGACACTTAGTAGGGTTGACAATATATTAGACCTAGGTTTGGTGCTGGCTGAAAAACTCCGCTTTAAGGGAGTTTCAGAACCTTTCGCTATAAATGGCTAAAATCGCTATACACCGTGCTCGTTCGCCCGCTTCTTGAGATGCTTGCATTATCTGGAGCCCGGTTTTTGAAATTCACAGCCAGAGATTCGAATCTGTTCAAAATCTGCTCGTAGAGATCTTTATCATCCTTGTGATTTTAGCAATTTACCGCCATATGAATCTCGCCTTAGACTTCTAAATTTTTCACCACTTCCATCCAGAAGATTAATGTTATCTGCCTGCTTCAGCTTCGATGCCATTAGAGAGCTAGCACCGCATATGCTGATAATGAGCCAATAAATAGATGCTACAAGCTATTCAACAGCATGAGCCAACACTTTTCCCCCACAATTTCGAAAGCGTCCTTCAAAAACAGAGTTACCAAGGCCCTCTTATCCTACCCTCTTCAGTCTACCGGTCTAGTATCCTTTTCATGACTAATAAAATATTGAATTTCGTTTTTGTATTTAATAATTTTGTGCCCTACATGTAATATTGCTGTTATGTGTTTATTTATAGAATGTTAATTATTTATTTGTATTGCATTCAGGTGTATGTCATGCCTGTTATTAATTTGTTTGGTTATGTTTTTTTAAATATTCTTTTTAATTTTTATTTTTATTTCATTTATATGCAATATGGTGAAATAAATAAATAAATAACTCAAAAATGAAAAAAATGTCAGATAGATTGCTTAGGCTAAGGACGTCAGAGCACTATTCGATTTCCAATAGTTTGATTGAGTGTTTGATAAATATTTTAATTGCGCAAGCTACTTTAAAGTAGAAAAAGAATTTAATCTTTTTCTTAAATACAAACTGAAATTAATAAAGAAAAGTGAAATTATTCGTCCTGATTACCACGAATCTATAAGGTAATTTTTTCACTTCAAATGATCTAGGTGAAAATTATTGCGGCAGTAGATCTTCCATGGCAAAATCGCAACAATTTCCATGACAATATAAATTCAATACTCTTGTACTATTTACTATAAAAATAACTAGCTTTCTTTAATCATCCTAATTCAAACTTACTATAAACACAAATAAGCAAACAGACAAATCAAAAGAATTCCAATCTACATTGAACATTAAACTTTATAAATAAATCCATTACAGAAATTAAACAAACAACATCCCCATGTTAAATAACAAATTTATTACAGTAATCATACAGACAAATAACATCCTTACCTTAGGCGTTCAATGCAAACCAGCTCCAGGCTCTGTGGCGAAAACGCTGCGATTAACGTGGTGCTAATGTACAAAGATTTCTGGGCCTTTTAGCGGGTGGATAAGTAAGATTTTTTTTCTACTCAAGATGACGCTTTGGGTTGAGCAGCGTCCGCGTTGCTATGTGGGAACATTCATTGCAAAGTGTTTATGTCTATCAATTGTGTAATGCTTGTTAGTCGATGTACGCGCACATTATGGAACGTGCACTGAGGCAAGATCACTTCAGTGTTCTTTGTAGTATATTTCAATGTACTGCAATGAGCTGTATGTTCTGGTTTCAAATAGTACGCGATGCTTGAGGTTGTGACTAAAACCCATGAGCTTCCATTGCGTTGCAGTAAAGTTACCAATGTACTTTGGCTCTTAGAGCGTAAAACTATTACTCGCATAGCATTAATGGAGTTTTGTAAGATTTTTTTTTTTTTGATTTTGAATATTTGAAGCACAAAATCAAATGGTTTGGTTTCGAATTTCAATATAGTCAAATTATATTTTCCTTGTGTAAGGAATCTTTATCTGAATCTGCTTCCTTTGCAACCAATGACAAGCCGCTCCTGGTCTCCTCTACATTTTAAATTTCGCTTCGGATTAGATTCGTCTTTCCTCCAGGGCTGTGGAGTCGGAGTCTTGGCCCTGTATATTTAAAGCAGAGTCGGAGTCGAATTTGAATCCGCTATAATTGTCGAATTCGACTCCGCTATGAAAAATCAACGCTACCTGATTCACAAAAAAAAACAACCAACGCCAAAACATCATCGGTCATTGCCAGTGAAATATAGTCTCCACGTATGTATATGTATAAATCGAAGCAAGTTGCAAATACTTTTTCTCGTCATCGCTGTTTGTTGCGTAATCGCACGAAATGCGAAAAAAACTACTTTCTGTAACTTAACGGCAATGAATTGCAATTATACCTCGTGCACTGCATTGCAACTATCATTAGTGGCTATCGTCACCGACAGCATCCTCGTCGGTCGTGGCTCTCTGGCTGCCTTGCATGCATGCATGTATGGTACATACATCGAACCGTAAAGGAGAGTTTACACATGCGTCCATGCGTTTGAACCAGTTTTTTGGAAGGTGGTAGTGAAGTGGGAGCACAAATCAACGTTCCATTTCACATTTTATCGGAAAATCGGTTAAAATATCACTCATCCACATATGACAATGAGCAGAAAAAAAGCATCGTAAACACTTTGGTACAAAAATCTACGTAACTATCTACTTCCACTTCTCCCCTGCTTTCTAAAAGATAGAGTTGGGTTTGTTCGTGTCAATGCAAAACGCTTCGATGCATTGACGCATGTCTAAAAACACCGTAAAGTATCATTCTTCTCGTCAAGCCAAGGAATATGTCGAGTTGAGCTCATTGTATGCATGATGCAAGCAAACATAATGCAACATACAAAAGTCCACAAAATGTGCATGCCTTGCACGACGGCGACGGTCGGTGGTGGCTTGGGGCGCAAAGCAGACATCAGGTTGTTGACTCCTCTGCAACTTTTCATAGGCTAGGCAGCTCAAGTTTTATTTTTTGCCGTTTTCTGCTTGGTTTTCTCTCCTTTCTAGTTTTGGTTCATGAATGTGGAGGCCAATAGTTCAGTTTAGTGCGACTTGGTTTCGCATTCGACAGCAAAACAAACAGGAAAAATCAGTAAAGATGTGAAAACCCATACGGGGAGCTGGAGATGCTTTCCTGTCTATTATTGAGCAAAGGCGAGGGGGCAGGAAGGCGAACCCAACTGGCAAATTTATGATTTTTGCAAACCTGCATCTTTCGTCAATTTTTCTTTATCCCTCGTTCTACTCCCGCACTGTTTTCCGCATTTATTTGTCCATACCACATACTTCACAGCACTCAATCAATTTCCCAGTCCAGCACGACTATGCATTTCAAGTTGGACTTTCTTTTTGCTTGTTGCTCCCATTTCGTTCTTCCGCGCTGCTTCTCTTCACTGCCCCGCAGCGTAATATTTTAGCGAGTTTACCGAACAGCTGTTCGAGCAATATTAAATGATCGATTTATTTGACAAGTGTTGTTGTTGTGTTGTGGAAAATTCGGAAGCATTTGTATGTTTCGATTGCTTTATAGCAGAACTTTTGCCAGCCGACTAATGCAATTCGCGCTTTGTAGCTAATTCTTCGAGTCAACTGTAGAATTACCTATGTATGCAAGTCAGTGAACTTGGAAAACTTTTGAGTTCGAGCTCCATTGAAAAAAATTGTCGGAATGAATTAAAAAGTATTCTGCTTTGATGTTTTAATTGCGAACAAATCCAAAATACATAGTTTTAATTCGAATATCCTGATGATAGTTTATGATGACGTTGCGGAAGTGAATGCGATTGCAAATATAAGCGTTTTGGAGGTTAGCTCACATTACGAATTGGAAGCAATTATCCAAAAAATTGTATTCTTCATTATAATTGCAGTTATTGTGCGCGAACTGATAATTTTAGAACAGTCCACTGTGTTTATCTTTACGACGAATGCGAACGCACCAAACCGAGACAGAACGTAAGCTTCGTATGGCTTTTTCTAGTCACTGAACGAAGTTGATTGGAACAACGATCGAAACAAACAAATCACGGATAGCAAGCGAACAGCCTGTACCCGAACGCGAAAAGTTTACCGCGACTCGGTTAAGCTACGTACACATCTGAGCACGAACGTAAATGCTCCAAACTTGAGGCACAACTTATGTCTCGTATGAGGCACAACTTGTTAGTCCGTGGAAATTTCACATGGTGCTTCGGAAAAATTAGGGGAAAGCTGAGCACACTTTTCCATCTGCCCGGTGCCGCGCCTGATTCTATATTATGCAAAACTACGGGATTTTTAAATCGGGATTTTGTGTTACGGGACTTTATAATACGAGATTTTGTAATACGGGATTTTGTAATACAGGATCTTGTAATGCGGAATTTTGTAATCGGGATTTTGTAAACGGGATATTGTAATACGAGATTTTGTACCCATCCGTACTCATGCATCTTGTCCATGATTTCGTATGCAAACCAAATCGGTTTGTCAATATTACCGGAGCCAGCACCAGACCTTATTTCAAATCCCTTTGAGTCGATATGTAAAACCGACAAAATTTCGTTCGACTCCGAGATAACGCGAGCATAGAAACATAAAATAGGCGAGCTGCTGTGACTCTTGTCTCTTCAAAATATATATTTTTTGCTGATGCGTACAGTTAGGCAGCATAATGAACTGAAACTCCCCCCTCTACTGATAACGTTGTCTGAACACAAAAAAAATCTTTAATAAAAGTCCTCAAATGTAACGCTAATTTTTACCTATAAACTTTTGAAGTAGTTAATTTTTTCATAATTAATTTTTGGGCAAAATTCCTCATTTGAACTCATTGAACATTAAATAATACTCTTTTTTACATTTATATTTTTTATTATTTTTAATCTACGTATATATTATTATTTTTATATATTGTTTTTATATATTATTTTTATATATTATTTTTAAATATTATTATTTTCTAATCTATAGTTGAATCTAATTGTGAAGCATTAGACCATTTGAACCAATCAATACACAGTCAAATTAAACATTTGATTGTCAGAATCTTGATGCTGATGCATGTATCCATTGAAACTATCGGCAAATGATACAACCCGAAAAACAAAGTTTCGCAACATATTTTGCTTTAGTAGCGAGGAGAAATGACTGCACGTCAGCCAATAAAGGAATAAATTCGGAGAAATAAATATGAAAGTCCGTTTTTAAGTTGATTGTCGAATCGGAAGATGAATTTGAATAGTTAACAGGAATATTGATTGTTTTCGTTATTTTTCTAAAGTTGACTACAAATACACTGAACCTTGCTAAATAGAACACAAGCGATTCTTTGTTGATTGATACTTCGATGCATTTAATACTTCTTTCAGTGGTAAAATAATTTTTGTTTCACTCTCTTTCGAAATTTCGAAAATCTCTCAATATTTTCGACAATCCTAATGTTTGCATGTTTATCATTCAATTCAGTTGGTCGGTTTTTCCACCAAGTTCATTGAGAATTGCAGCATCCGAACCTGAATAAATAAAAAATTGGTATTTATAATACGTGGATACAAGGCAATTTACAGTTCGATCCATTGTAACTGCAAATAACCAAAATTCACTGTATATCTTGCCGAATTTACAGCGATATTCTTAAGGTTGTGCTTGAATTTTGTATTCAACTACTAACAATTAGTTTAAATCGCAATTTTCTTGGCAATTTATCAGTAGACATAACACAGAGTTCTGACGCCACTTTTCTTCCTCGGTACCTAAGGTTTTAGCTCGTTTGTCCAACTTAACTTGAAGCTAAAAATTATTACAATCTCCAGTTTACAGAACTTGTGAAAAACAGACAATTTTTGACAATATTTTCTAAAAAAACATATATACAAGCCACCAAGAATCAGTTGGAGGTCCTTCTGAGAACATTAATATTTATTCAAAACAAGAAAGCGGAGCAGGCTCCAGGTGGCATTTAAAAACAAGTCCGATTTTCACTCGCCACAGAATCGTCGAAAGCACTCGCGAATAATCTTTTCGAAAATATTATCGAAAATGTTACCATGGTTCCAGCTTTATGCCAGCTCACGAATCTGATCTTGTATTTCCTGGAATAAAAATCACCTGCCAACAGATGGACAATTTCGTCAAACGTTTGATTATCTGGAATTTAAACGATATGCAGCCTAATAACAACTTTAGTACGGCCTACGAAATTCCCTGAAATTGTTCAAAGTATGTACGTTTATTCGCTTGCTTCGAAACAATCCCTTCTATCCACTACGCAAACAAATCAGCCCCATTAACTTCAGGCTTGCCATACAGTCTGTAGTAGGTATTCCGCGCTCTATTTTATTCCTCGTGCCTCCTCCCGATGGATAGGTACTCTTCGTAAGACTTTGATGTTCACAAATAGGATCTGGAAATGGAGCACGTCCAAATAGCATTCCAAGGACACCCATACAAATACGTCGACAAGCTCTTTGCGTTTGTTTTGCTACGCCAAGTGATACATTTTAGGTAACCTATAGCGATGTCCTTGGAGCTATAATAATATTTCGCAAGGGCACGCGATTCTTGACGTTTTATATCGAAAGTTCGAGGAATCAGAGATTTAGAGTTAGAAGCGAGTGGGCCGCTAATATAATTAGAGCCGAGCACCGGAGAAAATCATAGCATTCAAGAATGAAGAAAGGTTCTTAGGGGTTTGAACAGTGTAACATGTTTAGCAGAAGCGACATGACGTGTTTGGCAGATTCTGTAAGTAATTTCCCAGAACTAGTTTCTTGGAAAGCTCCTACGAAGTCACTGACGCAAAAAGTACATTTTGGAAGGTTGAGCTGTGTACTAGTGGTGTTCAAAAAGTAATGAACGACTTAAAAGTAATGGTTACTCAAAGTAACGAAAAGTAATCATTACCGGAAAACGAAAGTAACCATTACTTTTCTCACAATCGTTCCTTCGTCGTTCTAAGGCCAAACGACACACAAAATGCATTTCGTTACCGAGTCAACGGGCAGCAATGATATCCAAGCTTGGGGTGATCTAGAGACCGGTCTCTAGTCTCTACGTGTGCAAAGTAATGGTTACTTTTCGTTCCTTTGAGGAATGAAATGAGTAACGAGTAACGATAATGAATTCCGACCATTTCGTTACTTTTGAATTCGTGATCGAAAGTAAGGAATGAAATGAGTAACGAGTAACGAGTAACGATAATGAATTCTGACCATTTCGTTACTTTTGAATTCGTGATCGAAAGTAAGGAATGAAATGAGTAACGAGTAACGAGTAACGATAATGAATTCTGACCATTTCGTTACTTTTGAACTCGTGATTGAAAGTAAGGAATGAAATGAGTAACGATAATGAATGATACCATTTCGTTACTTTTGAATTCGTGATCGATTCACAAATTAAGGAATGAGATGAGTAACGATTTCGATTGCTGGATGTTTGATGGCTTTTGAATTCGTTATCACGAGTATTTCGTACTTGCAAGTGTTTTCGTATCGCGTATTTTTGTATCGAGTATTTTCGTACTGACGAGTATTTTCGTACTTGGAAGTATTTTATTCAAATATTCAAAAAGCTTTTAGGGTAAAAGTAGCTGAAATCGGACCAAATCGGCCAATTTTGGGTTAGAGTGTTTTGGGACATAACGGGCCAAGACCTATTGCTGTGATACAAAAATTTCGGTTTTGTAGGGGAGTGAGGGGTTTTTTGGCCATAGTTTGGCAAAAACTGCCGTTATGGCGCTTTCGATGATTGAAAGTGGTCGGCGAGCACAATAGTAATATTTTACGGGTGAAAAAATGTTGATAGGGAAAATTGAGCAGAAACGTCCATTTTTTCTAAAATCTATTTTTTGGTCTAGCATGAATTCGGGGACCTCTCTGAGTTGTTTCGGGCGACATTTCTATGCAAGTTTAGGAAAAAGCGGCCAAGTTTCGAAGATACGGCAAAAGTAGCTGAAATCGGCTAATTTTGGGTTAGAGTGGTTTGGGACATAACGGGCCAAGACCTATTGCTGTGATACAAAAATTTCAGTTTTGTAGGGGAGTAAGGGGTTTTTTGACCATAGTTTGGCAAAAAATGCCTTTGTGGCGCTTTCGATGATTGAAAGTGATCGGGGAGTTCAATAGTAATATTTTAAGGGCGAAAAAAATGTTGATAGAATGAAATTGGGCAAAAACGTCAATTTTTCCAAAATCTTTTTTTTTTGTCTAGGGTAAATTCGGGAACCTTTCTCAGTTGTTTCGGGCAAAATTTTCATACAAGTCTGGGAAAAAGCGGCCTAGTTTCGCAGATTCGGCAAAATAAAATCCGCCGGAAAACCGTCCGGGAAAACTGAAAGTAGCACTTAAATTGCTAAGGATTAACAGGTCGAGATCCTTTTTGGGTCGTCAGTTGGCTCCTCTGGCTGTGCTGAGGCCATCCTCGTGACTGCAGGTTGCCACGAGGGTATCTCCAACCCCACCGGGGTTGTAAAATTTACGAGACCGCGGGAGGTAAGATGCCCCTGGACTCATGTCCAGCCTTACCGAGGAGGTTGGCTCCCTAGTGGGTGCATGTTTAATAAGCGAAACATTTTTTGTAACACTTCTTAATAAAATTTTCCGCAAACTTTTTGCTTCAGTGAGGCGAAGTGGAGAATCGACTGTTTAAGATTATTCAGGAAAAGTTTGGTATCCATGAAAAGTCATAAAGATGACAACAGGGTTAGTTGGTCCCATCTTACCAAAGCAACATACTTAAACCCGCGTTTAAAAAAGTATGAGTTCGGCGATGAATCAGCTTTGACTGTAGTGAAAGAGAAGGACGAACTGAAGGAAGAAGCTGAACAAACTAACATGCAAGCTTCAATTGATGTCATTCAAACTTCAAGTAATGATCTTGGGACTGAAGAATCTACAGCCAGTTCAATCCCAAGCACAACAACTAGACCTGATGATTAGATTAGATTGTGGTCTGTATTAGAAACAATAGTTGCATGTGCCAGATCAACCCCAACATTCGGAAGACCCTCATTTAAATATGACAATTCAGTGAAGAGCCCAACAATCGGAGGAATCAAAATCCTCTTAAATAGTGGGAAACAAGGTCACAAACTTATCCAAGATTAGGAAAGTTCGCGAAAAAATATTTAGGAGTACCAGCAACTTCTGTGTGAGAGAATATTTCCAAAAACAGGCCACATAATATCGGACAGGCGAAGTAGACGAAGACCAAAAAATTTGCGGATGATGGTTTATTTTAATTTCGAATAAAAATTTTTTAAATTTTCATTAAGCTTGGTATAAAGTTCCTTCTCTATTGGTATTTGTCAAGAGCAATTTTTTTATATTCTTAAAAATAAAACTGTTTTCTTACTAATTAATCTTTTTTAAATCTTTTGAGAATGTCATGCTCATAAGAGTACATATTTTCCGTTGTTGTCGTAAGGGTACACATTTTTTTGAGCTGTCCTCGCAGATAGTAGTAATAGTAATGAGTAACGATATAAAAGTAATGATTACTACGATTGAAAGTAATGATTCGTTATCATTACTCAAAAGTAACGAAATTTCCCATCACTACTGTGTACTGCCGTCAGTACTACAACTCATATAAACTTCAACTGAAATGCAGCCGAAAAATATTCACCAGCTATGATTATATTTCCTCACCTGGTGCACCGCATTTTCACTTTCGGCTCGCCGAGCAGACATATCGTATGAAATATTCATGTATGCACATGTTGTTGGAAGCCATTTATAGCTTCCCTTTCTCCAGCGCCAGAACGCGCCGTTTCTCCTGGAAACAAATTGAAATTCTTTGAAAAATTCGTTTGCTTGCGACATATACGCATTTGTGACCTCGTTCCCATACCCCATCGCTTCGATTTAGACATGCCCAATTGAACTCTGACATCACTGCCATCACCATAACATTATGTTGTTGCTCGATTTTGCATGCGAACAACGTGCAGGGGGCAGTGGTTGCGAGATGGCGGCAATGGAGTGGCCATGGTCGAGGTTATATCGTGCTGTATATAAACCGACATTTAAAGAGATTTTCAAAATGATTCGTCCTGGCCATGAGCAAGAATGTGCTGAAATTGTTTTCCCCGTATCGTTTCGATGAAACTGGAATATTTAATATGATTGCTTCTAGAAGTTTTCGGATGCATGAATACGTACTTGGTAGTATCCTGGTTGAAGATTGACTAGTAAGTAAACGTATGTTTGGAAAACTGTGATTGTTTTTTTTTCGAAATGAATGCGTAGGTAGAATTTTCCAGTCTTATTTTGTTGGAACTTTAAATGGATCGTTTAGATAATATCAACATGGTTGAAGACAACAACGCTCAATTCGCCATGATAAACGACATTTTTGCTGTTTATCAAATTATGCGGAAATTATGATTAAATTTTCACTAATTCCAATCCATAAATTGTTTTACAAAAATCGAGCATTCGAAACAGTTTTTCGGTAATAAAAAAGAAAAGTAGAAAATGTCTATCGGTTTGTAATAGGCACTGTGCTGTTTGATATTTCCAGTATTCCCATAATATTATGTGGGTGTATTCACTTATCACGAGTGTCTATATGGTGAACAGAAATTTCAGGGACAATGCTTTTGTTTGCAAGGGAATTTAATTCGAGTTGGAGATGATACCAATTCAAAAAAATTGGGTTTCATTTCCCGAAATCCGAATTTGATATCTTCATACAAATTTCCATTCCGTACATAAATCACACATAAAAAAAATCCTTATGCCGAATATCAAATGTTTCTTGTGTGCACGCACGCAGAGAAATCATACTTTAGCCCAACTTTCGGTGCTTAAGCCGAAATCCATATTTGACCGTTCACACAAAGTTCTGACTGGTCAACCTGAATCTAAATTAAATTGAACTTTCGTATAAACTATGATTCCTTTGATTTTATCAACTAGTTACAGTTTTTCGTGGCACATTTGAAAAACGTAAAACATTTTTTTTACAGTGAAATAGGTCGAACATACGAGGAATGATCTAAAAGTAATGATAATGAATATAAACCAAGGTGGTTTAGTTTTTTTTAAATATATAGGTTTCAATATAGTCTCCTAACAAGTTAATACATTTAGTCCATCTTTTTTCTAAACGCAGGACACCCTTAGAAAAAATTCCTTGCCTCTTCTCTCTTAAAACGCCTCAACAGCGGCCATCACTTTCGCTATCATCTTAAAATGTCTTGCCCCGAAGGTGTTCCTCGAGTCGAGGTAAGAGGCAGAAAGAAGTTACTGGAAGCTAGATCTGGCGAATAGAGTGGGTGCTCAAGCAGTTCGAATCCTGTTTCTTGAATTGCAGCCATCGCAGCAGCAGCGTTGTGAAACGGTCCGTTTCTTGATGAAACGGCACTCCAGCGCACAGTTTGCCGCGTCTTTCTTCCTCAAAAGCCCAAAAGCCTCAAAATTGTTTCTTTTGAATTTTTTCGGCGTCGGTGAAGAGGGTCCCTTCCAGGTCATCGATTGCTATTTGGTTTCTGGATCAAATTAGTGGATCTAAGTTTCGACCATGGTCACGAAACGTTACGAAAAATTCTCCTTTCTAGATTCACGCTCGAAATGTCGACTCGTTTCTTCTTTTGTTCATTGGCTAACATTCTCGCGCACCCAACCCGCAGAGACCTTCTTCATATGATTCGATTCTTTGATCTAACGGTTCTTTGATCACTGCCATACGAGATCCCTGTAACCTAAGCTACATGCCTGACGGTCACTCTTCGATCTGCCGACACATTTTTGACTTTTTTCACGTTGTCTTCAGTGAGGGGCGTTGTTGGACGTCCTTCGCGGTGTTCATCTTCAGTGAATGTTGTTCCCAGCTTAGGCCAATGACAAACACGGTGGTTCCAGCGAGGCGTTTCCCGAGAGGAAAACCGAGTCGGTATAGTCGTCCATTACTTTAGCATTGTGATGACACACACCGCGGTGCGAACCGCCTCTCGGTTTCGGAACCGAGTCGGTTGACGAGAGAAATGACCCACCGACTCGGTTTTTCGAGCGTTTTTCGATTTGTTCAATGCTGCGTAGTCCGATCGAGCTGAAATTTTCAGGATGCATTGATGAGTGCATGGGATAGGGGAAGGAAAATCTGATAAGAAAATTGATTTTTGAAGAATGGTTAGGATACAGTATTGGCAAATGAAACATTTGTGGGCACTTGGTTTCTAAAAGTAGGCAATCACAGATTTTCAAAGAAAATTAGTAATAGAATCACTGCCCAAAATTCATATGCATATATATACTTACATATATATGTATATACATATATATACATATGTTTGTACACACGACTACTTTTTTCACAAGCATATATATGATACTCCGACGTAATTTGTAGCTGAACCGACTCGATAAACGCTTCTGAAAACCGATGTGTGTGTCAGCCGACGCGCCAAACCGAAGCGTTAAGCGCTTCGGTGAAACCGAAGTGTCTGTCATTGGCCTTAAACTCCTTGGCCCAGCGAGCAATGGTGAAATATGGAGGAGCAGAGTCCCCTAATGTTTTCACGAAATCGCTGCCTTTGTCTTTGGTGGACATTTTTTTCAAACACATAGGTACTTAATGACAGCTCTAATTTCGTTTTTTCTCAATTTTGATATTCTCCCTTCGACGGATCGTATTCAAATGAATTTACCTCCCTGGAATCGTGGTCTATTTGTATATTTTTATGCTGACTTAGAGCGTATAGAGGTGGTAAAAATCATCACCCAAGGCTTTTCTTCCACGATTATTCTAAAATTCGGTGATGACAATTTGTTCTTGACTGTTGTTTTATTTAAAATTGTTTTTAAGATTGATTTGCAAAGATTATTTGCTTGTTGAGTTTATAAAGCTACTTAACTGTAAATATTTATTTCGCACATTTTTATTCATTCGTGATCTTATCGAATATGCTTGTAGAATAGAACATTTTATGGCTAAATTGAACCGTTTGTACAATTTCAATCACATCATGGAATGAATTTTTTTTAAGTTATTTTTTGATATCGTCTATAGAATCGAACGAATTAATAAACTCGAAATTAATCTCTATAAAAAATTTCCTACGAACTGAACTGTCTGGCAATTAAATACAACAAAACGGCAGCTTAGACTATGATTAAGCATTATTTATTTCATATTGTACGCAGGTCATCCAACTCGACTCGATCGAACCAACCAAACACCAAATAGACAACAATAGGTATTATGAAACGGTCAACGTTCGTTACCAATACAACTCTCCATCATAAATATCCTTCCTAGGCTTGTTGCACATTTTGCCATTTCCCCTCCTAACCTCATTTGGACCAGCATTTCAAATTCGCATTTGCTATACCCGCTATACCCGCTCGCATACCCAGAAGCCATATCGTATGCTCAACTCGAACGAAAACCACCATAGCCACTTTTCATTCACCAAAAAAGAATTATCTGATGAAAATTATAATCCGTATTGTTATGCTCCGAAACGATAATCATTTGACCACAAGTAAGCAGCGAAAAACAACGTAGGAGGGCCAAAAAGTCTACAAGGCCGGAGCTCACCATTCAGCTTGTACCATCCTTAGGCCAATGACAAACACGGCGGATCCAGCGAAGCGTTTCCCGAGAGGAAAACCGAGTCGGTTTAGTCGTGCGTTCATTTAGCATTGTGATGACACACACCGCGGTTGCGGACCGCCACTCGGTTTCGGAACCAAGTCGGCAGACGAGAGAAATGACCCACCGACTCGGTTCTTCGAGCGTTTTTCGATTTGTTCGTTGCTGCGTAGCAGGGTTGCAGGTCTTCTGGCATGAATTACCGTACAAATGTTCAAAAATTACCTGGTTTTTACGTTTTTACCGTACACCATTACTTTGTATTTGTGTAGACCTAAATACATGAGTTTTTGATAGAACATTCATTTTCTCCATGAATATGATCCTTTTATTCGTTAATTATAATATAGCTTTAATAGGGGCCATGTTTATCATTTGGAAACTTGTGAGCAAGAAGGAAATAGAACGCGGCTACAAAAATAGTCTAGCTTTTATACAAAAAAAAATGATTGAGAGAGAAAACCTGGGCTTTCAGTCAAAAACTATAATTTATTCGAGGAACTATTTTATAATTAACAAAATTTATTAATAAGTTTTTTCCTTACTTTCTGGAGGGTTAAATTTCATACAAATGGATTCACCGATACATTCTGACGTAAATATTGTTGCATTCAGCGTTTCTAAATTCATTTTATTGCTATTTTTCATTTTGATCAAATTAAATTTTGAAAAAATCCTTTCACAATCAGCGTGTGAATGAGGCAAACAAAGAAGATCTAACGCTAATTTGGACAGGACAGCAAATTCTTGTTTTCCAGCTTCATCTATAATTTTACCCAAATTATAATAAAAGCAACAAATTTCATCGTCAATCGGCAATTGTGGGAAAACTGGAAGTTTTTCCCACTCATCATCTAAGTCTTGAATATATATTCCTTTACATATTCTGGGACAAAAGCTGCATAAGTATTTTAAGGAGGGGTATTCGTCTGCTTTTGAAACCAAGCCAAGAGTGGGCTGCAAAAACCACATTGCTTTTTCATTTCTACGCAAGCAATCTTATCAAATTGTGTGCAATTCCGGATAAAACTTTGATTCTCCTGTTCGAAGTCGGCTATTAAATTTTGATATTTAATACGCCGCAAATACTCTTCCACACAATAAGGAAGATAAGTTTTGGTTAAGTGGAGAAATTTTTCGTTGATAGAAGGATATATAGTAAAAGTTGACAATAATAAGCACTATAGGTATCTCTGTAAATCAGCACTATATCTCTGTTGAAACCCGTGAAGATAACAAAATTTTTCGGAGAATAAGCTGACGGAATGTTTCCGTTACAGCTGTTAGCAAAGTTATGCACAATTTTTGACAAATTCTAAAATGCTAAGGGTGCATCTAAACGAAGTATACGAAACTGCAAGTGCGTAACATTTTCGAAATAAACTTATAGGGTTGCTTGGAGAATTAATTGGTGGAATTTTCAAGAAGATCAGGTAATAGAAGTTGGCACAAACATACATAAAATCAGCCACTTATAGAAAAAGTCAAAATTACCGTACGGTAATAGTTTATTACCTTTAACCGTACGACTCTTGAAATTACTGTACAAATACGGTAATTACCGTACACCTGGCAGCCCTGCTGCGTAGTCCGATCGAGCTGAAATTTTTAGGATGCATTGATGAATGCATGGAATATGGGAATGAAAATCTGATAAGAAAATTGTTTTTTGAAGAATGGTTAGGATACAGTATTGGAAAATGAAACATTTGTGGGCACTTGGTTTCTAAAAGTAGGCAATTAGAATCACTCCCCAAAATTCATATGCATATATAAACATATATATGTATATACATACATCTACATATATATGTATGTTGTATGCACAACTTTTTTCACACGCATCTATATGATACTCCGACGTAATTTCCCTGTAGGAAAAATGGCAAGGCGTTGCTTGAGAATTGATTCTGGAAGTACTACATTATTCACGAAGCTCCATTACTAACAATGTAATCGAGTTTGTCGAGTAAGCGATCAAGTAACAACTTACCCACTGCATTACCTTTCTTAAAAAGTAATGCAGTAGGTAACTTGTTGCTTATTTCTACGAGCAAGTGAGGCTGCGTAGCCACAAATTTTATGAAAATACTGCGCAATTCTAAAATAGTGTATTTTGAATAATGCTGGAATATTTTGATTTTATATCCTTGCTTTGATAAATAAAATTTATTAACTTTATAGCGATATTTGCTGTTTTACTTGTTTTTTTCATCCATGAAATCTGTGTCTATATATTTTATGAAAACTTTGTACTTATTTATTTTTCAACTAAACGATTCAGCGTCATTAGTGTGTTACACTCCGAATTAGACTTTGATTTCCATCACGCATAATCGTACATTTTCGAGATGATTATTTACAATTTTCGTATTTTTCACCATATATCAACGTACCATATCACCACTTCTGTAATGTATTACAGCATATCTCTTACTGAACTGATTTTCTATCATCACTTCTGAAAGCACTCCAATGTAACTGTTTCCGTAACTAGTACAGAATACAATCACAACACATTACCTCCTATGACATAATGAGTTAAATGTAATGCAGAAATTATATTGGAAGTGGTTACCTTGGTAATTAGTTGCCATTACCTAGAAGTAGTTACGAATCGGATGCTGAATGACTTACTGAAGCTACAGGGTTGTAACAGAACCGACACTATAAACGCTTCTGAAAACTGACGCGCCAAACCGAAGCTTTAAACGCTTCGGGGGAACCGCCAAGTGTGTCATTGGCATACGTACGAGTATGTGTGCAAGAAAGTTTGGCTGCATGTGCCAAAGTAGAAGTTGTTGCAAAAATAATGGCGAATGTTATAATCGTATTCGCCACACGATGCGGCCGGACTGGCACAATGCTACAAACCTTGTCTTCATTAAGATGCAAACGGTGAATTGCTAGCCACCTGAAATGAAACCAACGCACCTTTCATCGCGTTGTTCTTCAGTCTTGTTGGCTTGACAGCAAAATGATACAAAAGTGGCGAGGCCGGCTCTGTAGAGGTTCTGAGCAACTTTTTCATCAACCAATCTGTTCTTGGAGTTATCTAAGCGATCCAAATGTGTTTGTTTTGCAATTTTCCTGGACATATATTTTTTAACTTGTGGCGATATGAGCAGACAGCAGTTTGCTTTAATCAAGATTTACTTGCATTTTGCTGCGCCAGTAAATAAATTTTAAGTATGTACCTACCTACCTACCTAGCTGTGCAGTGCAGTACTTGTTTTGTTTTCGTCGAGTTTAGTTTGAGCCAAAGCATTTTTTGTTGATACATTTTACATTAGGCTCTGTTTACACACGCGTCCATACATGTGTGTTCGGTGGCTTAACCAAATACCAATTATATATTTGTGTTTTGGTTTCTTTGCAAAAACTAAACATTAAGACTAGCATAAAGTTGAATAGAATTAACTATGTAAGATACAGATTAAGCGCGATTGATTTGCGGGTTTTTATTTGAATTTTTCCCCCGTAAAAGTAATATAATATCAATAACGAAATTTTGTCTAAATAACAACATAATATTATTAAAATATCATTGTTCCATCCATCGAACAGACTATAAATGATAAATTGTAATTTTGAGTGCCCGACAAGTAAAGGCCATTAAGTTCGTTATACATATTATTTAAAAGAATTAACAATCTGAGCTTTACAGGTTCAATATCAAATGTAGATCCTATATATTTGAATAAAGCAATTTCCACCACCACCACCACCACCGTTTTTTAGAAGGCATGAAGTGTAAGATGGCGGATACGTTGATTTGCACTTCCACTTCACTCGCGCCTTCTAAAAACTAGTATTGTGTAAATGAAAATGGCTTGCTTGGACGCATGGAAACAAGCCTGAGTAGCCCTTAACAGGTATGATTATTTTTATTGCCATGGAGGACTTTATTTGGGGTTTATGGAGTACTTGTCTGCTTCCCACTGGGACTGAAACATTTGCTTAATGAATCACGTTCGGCATGGTTGTGGACAATTGTCGAACAGTGGATGTGGAGCGAAATTCGAAATTTAACAATCAGCGTGGTGACTTTTGGGCATATACCTACTTAAATGCATGCATGTTTTCTGGTATGCAGATGTGTTTTCGAATTGAAAGAGCGGGAATTTCTGAGCCTACTTATCTTTCGACTACATTTTCCAGAGCTTGATTGATGTCTCGCATTGTTTCACCATCATAATATGCCAACATTCTCTGCCGGATTGAAAAGTTTAGACTGTTTCCGAGTCGAGGTTAGGATTAAATTCTTAATTTTTCTTTACTTAACAAAGATTTTTACAGTTGCGGTTTTCTCTTTAGTCGGATTTAACTCCCACAATAATTACATATCTCACCCCAAGATGCTCCAGAGATGGTTCATCCTTTTCCGAATATAAAAGAAGTGTGTCATCAACGAAAAAGACAAATTTGCCAAGCAGCTGGAGATGTTGATTGCAGTTCACATACAGGGTGAATAGCACAGGTCCAAGAATTGATCTCTGCGGTAAACCTAAGTTCATGAAACGTTCCCGTCTGATACAATGTAATTGTTGTCACAATCCGCCGATCCCATAATCTTTTATCATCGAGTTAAACTTCTTGCAAATGCCATATTTTTCTAGACGTTGGAGCAAAATTCTGTGATCAATAGTGTCAAAGGACTTCTTGAGGTCGAACTTTATCCAACGAGTTGTTAATGATATGGACCGCGTCTAATGTGGCCGCTTTTGTATTACTGTGTTCTTGGAAAACGTTTTGAATAGGTGCTAAAATTGATGTCTCATTGATGTGCTGTACTACGAGTATACAGGAATTTATGATTCTCTCAAATATCTTGCTCATTACACTAGTAACGGCAATTGGGCAACAATTTGAGGTACCCCAAGGGTCACCTTCCTTGAAGATTGGTGTTATTCATGCCAAATTAAGGCAAGATAGAAAAGAACCACCTTTAAGTGTCTATGAAAAATTTTTGTTACGGCTATTTCATTTTTAAGCATTTTGACGTTTTCGGATGTTAAATTGTCCCTCAATATGCTGTGAATTGGGAATATGTTTAAAGGAGTTTTCAAACTCTACTAGAAATCAATTTTACAATGGTTCCTAGACTTCATGATAATAAGCTATATAGCTCTTATTGGAAAATCCGATTTGAATAGAAACAATTTAGAACGAAATCCATACTAAAAAATCCATACTAGTCACGAAATCCATACTAACATCATCAATTCGCCGTCGCACATTCACATCTTCAAGTAAAATAACAGATTCAGGCTTTGTAGTGCAGAAACCCACGTATAGCTTCAATCAAATTAAAAATACATGTGCGCAAGAATAGATTAAATTGCGCGACTACCAAAAATACAGCGAAAAATTCGGTAAGCACACAGAGAAAAATGAAACACTAGGACATGCATCCACACATGCTTATCCTTATCTTTTCGATTACTTCGAATTCACTGAACCCACTTTTAATTATATTGTAGATACATTTCGCGTTATTATAAATAATTATACTTACATGCACATTCATGAATAAACTACAGCACAATCTCGTGTATCTACAAGGAAGAACTATTGGCTTGCACTTGCACAATGACTCAGGAGGGCACAGATATGCGGTCCATCTCAACAGTCACCAACTACACTACCACCATCGTCAGTATGTGAGTAATTACATAGGCGATTACGTAGAATTTGGATAAATACGCTAACGACATCAAAAACTGGCATGAATTTCTAATTAACGTGCTGTTGCTGAAATGTATTCACATACTTGTTTATTTTTGTACTTTAATGCAAAACGATAAATATGAGACACTGGTTCTGCAAACGTTGCATTGTCATCATAAATATTCGAATTTATAAATACATACAGACATACTATGTACAATATACCCCAGTATATAACGTAGTTTGTTGTCATTATTTGGGCAAGCAAGCGGAAATTATCGTGAAGTTGTATATTTTAGCAGAAAAAACATATAGTACGTATATATGTAGGTGTAATCGTATTTTGTTTGCTCAGTGTGAATGGTGGTAGACGATAATTTACTTCGAATGTAAGTACCTACATCCCATCGACGCATAAACTTTTCAGACACTTGTTTCCCATTCCTATCTTTAGTAAAGAGGGTAATCTAATTAAAAATTCTAGTTATATATTTAAAGGCTTGGTAAGATCGGGTTTAACGATATATACCTACCTACAGTGTACCAATAATGTCTTGGTACAGCAGCTGTTTGAAACTTAAGTGTTGAAAAAGAATGAATTGTTGCAAGAAATTTGAAAAAGTTTTGTTGCAGATTTATTCATTAAACATTTTTATTTAATTTGGGAACAAAAACTAATCGATTTGAATTATTCATTAAATTATTCATATTCATCAAGTTACTAACTAAAAACAAAACAAAGTCAACAATTTGCCTCCAATAAAGTTTTCGTACACTTACGAAACAGTTCACGAAAAATCTTAAAAACTATAGATACATTTTTGGTAAATATTTAGTTGGGTAGCCTTTGTTTTTAGGCGTTTTTCCTGATCTCAATCCCATTGAGCACATGCGGAACATGCTGGAAAAAAGGATCAGGACTCATAATGTTAGCTCGAAACCTAAGTTGAAACAGGCTCTTCAGCAGGAATGGGCGAAAATAGAGCCAAACTATGCAAAAAACTTGTAGAACCGTGATTAAAAACAAAGGCTACCCAACTAAATATTTACAATCAAATTGTTTATGACATTAATGGAATAAATTAACGATTTCGGATTGCGCACCGTTAATTTCGTGTTGAATTAAATAAATACGATTGATTTTTATCAAGTTTCAGGTCAAGTTTGCTGTATTTCCAAACGAGTTTTATGTATTTTTGTTAGTTAGGTAGCGCTCGGATATAGAATTATGAGATTTCTAATGGTCAGGTCATTGGTTCTAAGGCCATGAATTAAACAGATTTGGATTATTTTTTTCTGAAAATCATAGACGCGTGATTTTTAGCGGACTTGGTTCTGAATGAATGTATAGCTGATGGTTCTAAGAAGGAAACAAAAATGTATCGTATTCATATGTATTAGAGTTCTAAATTCAACTGAACCTTATTCATTTACTCATTTAGTAAATATACAAAATGAGATAATTCAACAGCATGTTCCTGTCGATTATAATTTAACGTCTCTTTTCGAAGGTAGATAGATAGGTACTTGTGAATCAAAATATACGATAGACCTGGCAGACGGAACGCCGAATGTCTGTGTCCCGAGTAGAATTGCGAGGCTTGATGTAATATTTACATATATAGTAGGATCTCCGGGTAGCTTATGATACATAAGAAAAAGAAAGCAGCATACGATGAGAGAATAGTATGATTAAGATTAAGGACTATACGTTTAATCTTGTCATTGTAAAGTAATGAACGAGTAAATATCCATTTTACAGATTAAATGCTATTTTTTTGTCTATTCTCAGAAATAGGCAATTAGTTGGTAATTAGTATAAGTCAATACTTTAAAAGTAAGCTCTATAAGTAACATACATAAGTCAGATAAAGATTAGACCGATGGACACTGAAGAAGAGGGCAGATTACCCTCGAAATATCGATATTTGTCACAAAGTTCAATATATCTAGCTTCGAAAGGAAAAATCGGAGAGAAAAAAGTGGAGAGTGGATATTCCTGAAGTAAACGCGAGGACCTGGTGTTCCTTACAGGGTAATTTAACACCATTTTACTATTCAGGAATTCAACTCTAATAACGCCTCTAATGACGTCGAATGTGAAGCAGGGCGAAATCATCTTTCTTCTCAATGCAAGTGTCACTAAGTTTAGATGACCCAGTCGAAACTCATAAGGAGGAAGGGTATTAAAATCGTAAGGGTTGTATAGGTCTCTCAATGCGAAACCAATAACTTCAGAGATTTGATACGAAAAGCATAGCTTTTTGCCAAATACATTTTTATTATCTATCTACCACCGAAAATCTTACCAGCAATACGAGTATGATAGACTAGTGCATGAGAACACCTTAAAAATAAATTTAAATAAATTGCTAATGCATTGGCAACAATTTCGGTATGATTTTTTTCCCGTGTCGTAAAGATGATTTTGACATAATGGTTAGCAATGCAAGCTAATGATCTTCAAAGGGTTAAGATCGCGCAGCTATATCAGCAATTATGTTGCAAAATTACATATAACTTTAATAAGTATTGTGAATTTATGAGACAACACAATGGTGCGAAGATGGTCTATCTATTTATCCTCAGGAAACTAGCACTAGTACATTCACCGGAAAAAGAAAAATCGAAATAGGAGCCCTAAATATTAGGGGCACAGTTGTATGACTGCAGGAATAGGTAAAATATCTAGGAATCCACCTAAATAGGAAATTCATCTGGGACAATCATCTAAACAAAATGACAGTTTTGTTTCTGAGCGACAAAACAAATGCTTGGACGCAATTGGGGACTATTTCCAAAGCAGACACTATGGGCATACAAACAAATGGTGAGACCCATCATCCTACATGGAGCTGCAATGTGGTGGAAGATAACTACACAAAAAACTACTATTAATAGGCTCAACAAGCTTCAACGGATGGCCTGTCTGCTGATTATAGGAGCAATGAGCGTGGAGCCAAAGGCAGGAATGGAGGTTCTTCTAAACCTAGAACCGCTACACCTCAAAATTCAGGAGGAAGCAGCGACACTGGCTGTTAGCCTACAACAGGCCTACTGTTACAAATCAGGAGACCTTAAAGGCTACCTTGAAATCCTGGAGGACATAAGGCCCATACTGGAAATGTTGAGCTTCAGCGATCAAATAAAGATCAGAGCAACCTTCGGGAAGAGGTTCAAGGTCACAATTCCATCTTGGGACAAATGGTAGGATGGCTCACTTCTCTCGTACAAAGGAGCGCAAATGGTAAAAGGATGGTTGAAAGATGGATTGTGGAGTAGGAGCAGCGATCGTAGGTCCGAAGTGCAAAATGCATTTTCCTCTCCCAAAGAAGGCCACCATGCCAGGCCAAGAAGAATATCTGCCATACTTAGAGCCTCTCAAATAATAAAGATCAGGAATACTAGAAGGGTCAGAATTAAAATCCTATCGGATAGTCAAGCGGTTTTCAGCGCCATCAATCGCGATCAAATAAATTCAGTTACACTCTTAGGGGTGAGAGAGGCCCTAAATGAAATAGGGGCACAGAAAAGCCTCGAGTTCATATGGATTCCCAGTCATGAGGGGCGCCAAGGAAACGACGAAGCTGATATCAAAGCCAAAGAAGGAGCAAGAACGCACTTCACAAGCCCTCCGAATAGGGTCTTTACAAAGGCAGATACGGTCAAGGAAATTAAAACATGGAGCAAAAAAAAGATCGAAAGCTGCTGGCTTAATCTTCAGGGTCTAAAACACGCAAAAAATACCTTAGCTTACTGTGTCTGGTAGTTAAGACGCCACTAACTGACGACATTTTCGCACCTAACTATTTCCGTACAGATGGTTGTCTTACCAAACAGAGAACAATTACAGTGTGTTTCACAAACACGTAAGTCATGTTATTTTTTCCTTCGTGTTTGCACACATACGTGTAATATGAAATTACTTTTAATACACTTTTACCAATTCCACATCTCATTAATTTTGTCATTATAGTTTGAACTTTCGTGAAGAAAACATATTTAAAACATGAGTGCCGCGTACAAGAAGCGTTGTGAAATTGTATTTTGAGTTACTCATCCCAGAGGTCCTAAGATGAGTATAAAGAATGTGGGATTGTGGAGGTACTTCGACAAGGGTTGATAAAGTGATTTGTGAGATGCTTCGGAAAAACCTAACGCTTATTATGAGGCAGGCCAGAGAAAAACTTCTTAGAAAAGGTGTTCGAGTCTCGATTCATTAAATTAGACGGAGACTTCAAGAATCCGGATTAAAAAACCGAAGTACGAACTCTAAACTCCTACTGACAGCAACACAAGTAAAGAAAGGCCGAGTTGGGCAAATGAGAATTTGAAACGTGTTTGCAGCAAAGTAATAATTCCTGTCAAATCATCTTTTGTTACAACTACTGGCGGAATGCTTGGACAAAAAATGGAGAAGCATTTTTGCAGTGTACAGTTAAACATCCAGCAGAGGTGCATATTATGGCACCTTCTCAGAAAAGGGATTCGGAGAGTTAATTACTTTCACTAGAAACTTGGATTCTCAATTCAGGCCAAAAAAAGGAATACTGAAGTCTGCTGAGAAATTATATGGAATTGAAAACGATGACTGGATTCTACAAGACGATAATGATCACAAGCATCGAAGTCGCCTGTGCACATCTTGGAAGGAGGAAAATGGTATACAAACTTTGTATTGGCCATTACAGAGTTCAGATTTGAATCCCATGGAAAATGCGTGGTCGCTGATGAAGCTTAAATTAAAAGGGAAACGAAAGTCCGGTACACGGCAACGTATACGCACCTTGAAACATATTTGGCGACATCTTAGATTGAATTATGTACAAAACTTGAGCCAAACTTGAGCTTTAGCGTGCATTCAAAATGAAGTTGGCC
>CANBKX010000001.1:0-72063 GCA_947369275.1 Nemotelus nigrinus
TAAACTCCTGAAAAGTCATTTATATTACCAGCCGCAATAAATAACTGATATAAATCATTCTATTCTATGATCGTATCAACCACAGGACCATTTCGGTAGCTCATTCCGGTTTTCCCTAAACACTTGACACATTACCCATTTGTGGCCGACAGAATCGACTCATTTCGGGGTCGTTTATTGTCAAGTAAGCATATTCATTCTCATTCTCAGGAATAATTTGTTTCTAGGCGACCCGAAAATAATGTGATTTGGGCATGCGATTGAATATGGGTCTATCCCTTGAGTATAGGGAGTAAATTTTCTTTCTCCAAGAACTGTTAGCATTATTTCAATGTCCGTGAATTTGTTTACATCCGAATAAAAAGGAGCGAAAAGACACAATGGCATCCTGATGACTTCGAACATATAGTGAAAAACCGATTTTTTCCCTCTACCATTCTACAAATTTTCTCATACACATCTAATCCGAAGGTGGGCATTCTTACCGTGCCAATATCAGCAATTAGAAAGCAACTATCAATACTTTCCATTCTGACCGTGGCAATATCCCGTGTTAAATATTAACAACCGACTGAAAGTCTCAGAGCAGAGCATAAATTCCATGCAGGCCCTATTATATTACTTGCTGTATCCTATATAAATATATATATATATATATATATATATATATATATATATATATATATATATATATATACATATATATATATATATATATATATATATATATATATATATATATATATATATATATATATATATATATATATATATATATATATATAAACGTTTTTCGCACGAAACTAAAAAGGATTTAGCAAAGGAGCACACAAGCAAATGCAAATAACATCAAGTATCTATGTATGTATATCCACGAAACTCTTCGGTCCGAAAAACTTAAAGGAAGCGACTAAAGTATTTCTGACTCCAGAGAAATATCCTTTTATCTTCTTCGTTAGCATTTTACTATTGCATATGCTGGTATCGCACATTTCAATCCTACTAGCACCCTCAGATATCCAGCAAAACGAAATAAAATATCAAGGAATTTTTTCGAAGAGTTGAACAAGAAAATGCAAAATATACAATGAAGGGCCGTTGCTAAAAGAGCTGTTTCAAATGGGATGAGCTTCATATCGAAGGAGGAAGAAAAGTTTGTACCGTAGACAAAAAATTTGAGTTGAATTTCGTACTGGAAAAATTGATAAAGAATGAAAAGATGTTCGTAGGTGGACATTTTCTGGTCGAAACAATTACCTTTTATTACTCCTTACATTGGTATATATTGTGGGCAGTTTTAGACAATGCAGGTATTCTATCAACAAGAAAATGATTTTTTGTATGTGGAAGTTGCAGATAAATTGAAAAATATTGCTTTTGTTATAAATTATTTTGAAGGAGGCAAACAAGTATAAATTGTTATAAATTATTTTGAAGGAGGCAAACAATTTAGCTCGAACTATGTAGTAGGAAGTCGAGTGCTCGTTTGAGTTCGTTGAGAACGGTTCGTGAGCGCCACGCACTCACTCCAAATATCGGCCTACAAACCGTTGAGTGAGGTTCGGGTAAGGGGACTCACATGAAACGTGATACCTTACAGGCTCAGCCGAAAGATACCACAGCACCTGCACTCATCCTTTTCTGTTTTTTCAGATGCTCTTCTTCGAACATGTTCTAAAATAACAACACATCCTTGTGTGTTCAATACAACAAAATATGCTTAAAATATGTTCCTTTAAGAATCACGAAAATAATCTAAGCGTAGCCAACCAAGCCAAAAACAGAAAAATTCCTTAATATCTTACTCTAACTCTTTCCCGTACCGGAACTAGCAAAGTCTAATCACAAATTTTTTCACTTTAGTAAGCGTACTCAACGTAAGAAACGTTTATTATTCATATATACCTTCCTTTACAATTTTCTTTCACAAAGATTTCGAGAGGTTTTGAGCTCCGATCGCCGGCGTACTAGTGCCTAGAAGACAACGATAAGGCCGGATTTTGTTTTACGAAATTCCACTTGTTTTGCTGGTTGTCAACTAAATACTAACTTCAACTTCTCGCCTTCACTGAGTTTGAATGCCAAGATAGAGATTTTCATTTGCTTAGGACTTTGAAGAAAATTTCCCTAAGAGAAAGCTCGCGGAGCTCTTGTCGAAAAATGCTTGGCTGGAATGTCTTCTATAAGACAGGAGAAAGCTCTTGGAGTCTCTCAACGATAGTTTTTCTGGTGAGGACAGTATAGGTCGGAAAGAGTAAGCGACAGATCTAACAGTGATCGATAAGCTGGTGAGCTTCACTTCACCGTAAAATCAAGCGAGCGTATCAGAATCCCGAATCACAAAATCCCGAATTAACAAAATCCCGAATTAACAAAATCCCGTATGTTTCGAAATTCCCGTATTCCAAAATCGTGAAATACAAAATCCTGTACTTAAAAATCCCGAAAGTCAAAATCTCGTGGAACGAAACCCGTTCGTATAATGAAATAACAAAAACATAGTGATTTAAGTTTTTATCTAGGAATAAATTTCAACATAAAGACATATTGCACGCGATTCTTCTCAAATAACCGATTGTTTCAGTTTCAGACCTTTTTCAAATAATTTTTTTAATTTTGATACCTTGCCAAATTTTCCTTCTCTGATTCTCCTCCACTAATTTTAGCTATCTTCGTTTTAGCTACTATAAAAAAAGAGCCGAAGGAATCAGGTGCGGCGCCACGCCTGATTCTATATTATGCAAAACTACGGGATTTTTAAATCGGGATTTTGTATTGCCGGATTTTATAATACGAGATTTTGTAATACGGGATTTTGTACCCAACCCGAAAAAAACAAATGTGGCAAGCGCTTTGTTATTAAGTGAACCGGAACCCATGGAAGCGGGGTCGCAAATTAGTATCTGGTAGGCTCGGGCAAATGGGTCTTGATCGGCGCATGGAAGCAGATACTCTGAAGCACATTGTGGGCTGCATGTTCCCGGCACATTCCGTGGGAGTAGAAAGCGCCCTCATGGTCCGTCAGAAAGGTATTCTTTTGCTCAATCTAGAGGAAAGGGCGATCCAAACACACTATTACGTACAGACTTCTTTGTATGCTTGATTTGATACGGTGAAAAAACTTCTGGAAGGCCCATTGAAGCCACGACTACAGGCAGCAATACGAAGAGCCGGTTGCCCTTTTGAAAAATGAACATGGGCTACGTGATGGCCACTCAAAAATAAGTGGCATTCACAAACTAATCGGTGCAGTAGAGCGGGCCGGTCCATCCAGCGACACTAAAACACGATTTGTCGTGTTTTTAGTGTCGCTGGATGTTTGGAACGTTTTTAGGAATTTTTATATTAGTTTTAAAATTTAAGAACATGAATATTTTAAAGGCCTGAGATTGAGATTAAAAAACTCTTCAAAAAAGAATCTTAACCCTCCCCAGACACACTACAATTCGAGCACCTCCCTAGACACACCTGGGTCTCTGGAGTCCTGCCGTTTTTTTACCACACTTCGAATCGTTTTAAAATCTGAAAAAATTCATGAAGGTAGATCGATATCTATAGAAAAAGAGCGTGCATTAGGTGATGGATATATATGAATTTTTATTATTGTTATTTTATGGAAATCGACACAAAACACGAGAAATACACGTATTCACTTAAAACATCATAGCTTTTTGTTAAATAAGTTTAAGAAAATTCTACTGTACGAAATGTTTCTCGACATATAGTAGATGAAAGAAAAAAAAAGGACATAATGAAACTTCGAAAAAAGTATAATTATTATGACAAGAGAAAAAGTACAATATTTTTGGAGTCGAAAATTCGTTTGAAATTACAATTTTTGGTTTGAAAGTAATGTAACTCAAAGTTTTATACGTTTTTGTGTTATTTATTATTACTTACACTTATTCTTATTAAAATAAATAAAGTAACTGAACAAAATTACAAAATGCATTCATTGCATACATGAAGCTTGTGTTCTTCGCAAATTTTTATTTCTTCGCTCGTTAAACTAAGTGCTAACGTTTCAATAAATTTATATTTTCCCAATGCAGTGTTCGCTTCATTAAAATTGTACAATATGTTACAATTAACTACCGCTTGATCTAATATACCGAAGAAAATGCACACTTTTATGCTTCCGTAGACACACATGGGTCTTTGGTGTCCGCAGCCAACTTTGACAGCTCAGCAATTCACGAAGAACGGAGGACCGAGCGTGACGTTCACTACGCCAGTTCTGGATCCAAGTACAATTTTTTAAGTGGTGGCTAGAACCCGAAATATTGACGAACCTGTGCGCCCTGACGAATTTCAAAAACGGCCGGACACCAAAGACCCAGGTGTGTCTAGCGGGGGTTAAAAAATTCCGAAATAAATAAAATTGGTAGAGATCTCGTTTACGGCCAAGTATCGACCCCTGACTTGACTCAGGTATCTATTTAGATCAAGATAAACTTAAACGCCATTATGTTATCGTAGCTGGATTTGAGCCATGGACCACACACACCAAAAGATCAAGTATCGAAAAACTCGAAAAATAATTACTCAAGCAATTTTGTTTGCGAAAGAAATGTCCGACGTTAAAGTGCGAAATTGTGGCGAACAATTTTCAAATGATTTACTTGAACTGGTTAAACTTTACAAAACAAAGTCTGGTCAAAGCAAGGTATGAATGTTCCATATCATTTGAGACATAGGTTTGTTCCACAAGACTGAGTCATTTATCTGACAGAAAAACAACAAATCTTTCGAATCAAATGTAATGCAAAAGCAACTGGGGATGATTTAAGCTTAGCATATGTGTCTAAATAAATATCTAAGTCCTGGAAAACAAGTTTTCGAGAGCTTCTGATTCATTAATTTTTATTGATATATATTTAGTCGTTATGATTTACTAGATTTTTCACGGAGCATTATTTTTGAATGCAAACAAATAGCTGACAGTAAAACTCTCTCAAGTGGAAATCCATTAAAATATTTCGAATATTTACTAAAATACATTAAAATGTCATCGTTATTTCATTCAACAAAAACAACATACATAATTTACTCCTGCGTTTATGTCAAATGAATTTTCGACTTTAAACTTAGCAAGTCCTTTTCGCGATTCGAAGAACAAAATCATCATAAATTATGAAAGGACCCTTTCCACTCAAAAGGTCTTTCACAAAACTGTCCATCGAGAACAACCGAAAATCCGAAAAGTCTTTTGAAGAACATCAGTAGTAAAGCTCTGCAAGTGGTCCCGAGAAATTTCGTGGTGACTGAAGCCAGTCCAGAGGAATCTTAAGTATGGAATTCAGATTACCCAAAATGAAACCTGAAAATCGACCGCTGAGACAATTTATAAAAACCGGGTTAAGTAAGTAAGATGGATTGGCTGGCGAAAGGGAAATTTTCCCACCCCGAAACAGTTTTGCTTGGGTACTGAGTTTTGTGTTAATGGCACGACGGAATAGACTTGGAATTTTGATATTGTGCTAAAAATAGGGAAATAATGCTAGCGTATAATGGATGGGATACTGAGATAGAAATTTGAAGGGATGTACTTGAATATTGAAGTTGCGATGGGGGTGCACGTGACAGTTTCGATATACTGATATGGTAATTTCAGACTATATTTTTCATTTTATGAGCACAAAATTCTTTCTTTTTTTTCAAAAAAGTATTGGGAGATTGATGGGAATAAAAGCCACTCTACTTTCAATGTAACTGTTGGCCTAGTTCAGTGATATCAACCTTGAATTTCCCGTGGTTTGGAAACTGTAGTTTAGTATTTACTTCAATTGTACAACACAAAAACCTACAAATTGACATCCATTCTATTGTTGAACTTTAAAAGTGGGTCGTGATGATGATGAAAACCGTATTATTTTTTTTCGACTGCTCTTAATACCTGTCATTATGTTAAAAATATTAATCTCGGACAGATCTTTACAGAGCAGTTTGACTGCCCGTAACTGGTAATTTTACTTTGTTGCCATTTGAGTACTTGCAAGTACAATCGTGTGCAAGCATTACACATGTTGTATCTATGTTACTTTTCCCACAGCATGTCTACGATGAATAATTGAGGCTGGAGAGCTCTGTGGTACTCAAGAGAACGTGTTACGATAGTGGATCACTGGACCACACCTGTTTGCTGGCCTAACAATTTTTTTCGCTGGCTAACCGATATTTATTGCACAACTTTGCCAATATTCGATCGGATATAAGTCCAAATGCTCATATCTTACTCAATGTGTTTATAGTGCTTGATTTTATTGCCACGATCTGTGGTTTCGTGGTGCAATTTACTGTCTAGTATTATCAGACATTACATCAAGTGTATGTTGCAAAAACTCATAAGCGAACAAAAAATCAAGTTGGGTGAGATATGGAAAAGAAATTCAGAGTGTTTAAGTCTACTTGAGTTGTTTAAACTGTAGAGTTTAGTATTGTGAAACAAGAAACGCAATGAGATAGCCGAAAGTCTTTTGTAAAATTCAACGTGGGTCAACATACTTTCAGTATCAATTTCAATCACTGGATCTACTGTAAAAGTAATGGCGAATGCACTCAGCTCCAAGCAAACAACCATTTTGCAATGAAAATTCGCTTCAGCCAGATAATGCAATCTACCTTCATTGTCACTTTGTACACAGACGTCTATCACTGAACATAAATGACACTTCGGAGCACCATTTTGGATACATGCCAAAGATTTCCTATTCCTTCGACAGGCGTTATTATTGTCCTCATCGCTTTACTCCTGTTTCTCTAGCGTTCTCTCGCACATCCTTTATAGCTTTCCATTACATGGAATGAAAATATTCTTCAATTATTACTTGAATGTCCTGTTCAGGGGCCAATCGTTACAAACGAACAAACGATGCAAAGTTATCTGAACGTAGGATCAACATTTCGTACATAAATATCGTCCTTGTTTCGTTTCAGAAGTAATCCTCTTTGCAATGATCTTCTAAGAGAATAGAAAATCATGGAAGTACTGTTCACGTAGCCAAACCAATCTACAGTTTGTTCACTTTGAAGTTTATTCCATTCAGGCAGTATCTCATGTAAAAATAGCCAAGTTGCTTCTGTATCGACTCCTTTGTATCCTTTCGCTTCGTACAAGCAATTGTAAAACTTTTAAGTCCCCGGTAAAAGTTTCACAAATGAAAAGCAAACAAGAAAGTCGTTTCCCATATCCGATGAGTAAATATGGGTTGGTTGCTTCAGGCGAATGATGTACTCTTTCGTGGCAATAAATTGTACAGTGTGTGAGCATGGAAGTTTTACAAATAGAAGGTACAATATGTGGAGATAAATTATTTTTATTTATTAATATCTATAATTTCGAAATCATTATCGTAGCTGATATCATTAGTTGCATTATGTTAGGTAACCCGCACACTTTTCCCGTAAATTAATTAAAAATATCAGGACGTAGGAATAAAATTAACATTATAAAAAATATTCAAGAATTTTCTTTGATGAGTTAATGTACACAATGAATTCTTTATAACCACCTTCATTTTGTCTACGTTTCAAAGGCAAAGTTTTGAATTTAAAAACCAATTTTTATTTTGCTGAACTATTGTCTTCATATTTTTTTGTTTTTAACAAATATCAATAAGTCGAAGATAATGCGTCCTCTCCATCAGTGTCTTTTGGTATTCAAGAATAATGCGCTAACCAATCAGTTATTGAAAAACAAACATTGGAAAGTATGATGAACGCAAAAAAAAAACTCAATAAGCCATTAAGTTTCGATTGATTTTCTAACTGACACGGTAAGAAAATTGGATGCCTAGTTTACACCGGTGATATGTATTGCTCAAATAAGTATTTTCACCGAAATCAATGAACGACTGGGCATAAACAAGTTCTATTTACTCGTTTGTTGATGAATTTATGGACCGAGCAATATTTTTTTTAATGTACACTAGCCACTGGATTTCGATGAGAATGTTTTGCCTTGAGCGATAATTTGTGAGCTTCAATTAACTTTTTTGGCTTAAAAAGACTGCTCAAATTATCTTTAATAGACTCTTATTGATTTATACCTATAATACTGCTGCAATATCGATTATTTGGTTCATTAGCGCAAAACATGTGCTCCGAAAAATAAAGGCAACCACACTTATGAAGAATTTGTTTCATGACCTTTTATCGGCAGTTTTACTTATTGGGTAGTCGATCAACAGAAACAGCAATTAACAGAAAAGTGCAAAAACGAGCTTTTGGCATTGTTTTTTTCCCCAAGCTGAATATTTTTCGATTATGTGAAGCACTTAGACTTCTTTTTTTATGAACTATTTTGTTGTGTCGGTCTTAACGAAGAGCACTATGGTATATTGAAATCATGATTTGTCCACACGTGATCTTCATAGATATTCATATTTTCTGTCAATATTCTAAAATGAACTACAAAGTGCTGCGCGAAGTCATCGAAATATATTACTCTACCCTTAAAATGGCCCATACCTCGACAATCAGCCTCGCAGCAAGCTCATGGATTGTGAAGAACTCTTTGATAATGTATTTGTTGATAAAACCAGTTAATGATTTTTGATTTTTTTTTACTAAAAAAAAATATGAAAGAACAGAGTAAAATTTGACGTGACTTAGTAACAGTAAGTTCAAACAAAGGTTCACAAGTGTTCTTTAAGGAACACTATGAAGATACTTCTTCCCTTCTCGCCATATTGAGTGTATAGTAGTTTGTGTTACCCTTGCTCTGTTATTTGCGCGGTATATGTTGCTTGTAATTCCTCGATTGCAGTCTATTATCAATTCTTTGGTAAGCTAGCCAGCAATCTTTTTTTCTTTACTTCGCTTGTGGTGATTTCGAGTTACCAAACCTCGTTTAGAATAAAAGTTTTTTTCAATAACGTCCAAAAACATTTTTTTGATAACTCTTCATCTTTTCAATTCAACTGCATTCCAAACATTGACTATAAAATACTAGACTTCGTCCTATTGAATATTCACTCTCCGGATATGACCGTTTACACTACCCCCGTTCCCGATGTCGAACCTGGCTTGCATCATCTTCATCTTTCTATTGTAATTAATTGTGATTTTTAGCCCATTAGAGCTCTTCCTCAAACCATACGCTTTAGCTACCAGAATGGCGAACTAAATCTACTCGATTTACTAACTCGCCTTTTCGCACGATCTCGCTGTTGGTGAACTTGTTCTCAAGTTTCAGTATTTCCCCTCCAATTCAATCTCTCATTTAAACCTTTCCAAACGGTCTCGCAAACTCAAGGACTCTTGTTGTTTACGGTGTAATGTCTCGTAGGCAAAATATGCAGGCTCTGATGGTGACGTACTTGGCTTATCGAGGTTATGTTATATTGTCCAAAATGCCGTTAACCATACGTGATTAATTTACAGGCGTCGAGTCCTCTATCCGGTCTAATCAATAAAAACTCTTCTGGTCTCGTGTTCGTTGTTCCTCGACTTAATGTTTCTCATTGATGCCTCTGGTTCCAATCAACGAGGAAGTTGTGACCACTTTTCAAAATGCTTTTCTTCTTTTTTCCTTTTATATCAATGAATGAGTTTCTCCATATTTTTTTGCATTCCTTATCATCCATTCACACCAATCCTTTAGCAATTGAATGTTACTAGAGTGAACTGATGTTAAAGTTGAAGTTAATCTGCTCGTTGCATCAACTTTTTTTTGCCTTTTTGCTACTTTTCGTTTAGCTGGATAGCTGCAAATATCTGAACTATCTAAAATTCGATGACTCATGCTGCATTTCTAGCTCTGGTACATTTTCGTTTCTTCCTTGCTTCAGTAAACTTTCCGAGGGAGTCGCTTACAATAGCTTGCTTCCTGTACTCAATCCGTTTCTTGCTCCTGGGGACCATGAGCTCATCAAACGCAGATCTTTCATGACTACTGTCATAAACATAATTAACTTTAACGTTTCTGCTTTAGACCAACACAAGCAAGTGAATGTGATATAGACTAGACATGGGTAACGCAGCAAATTTCGAAGCGCTGATACCGGCGCCAGCAGTGGTATCAGCGCACTGCGCTGATACCATTGCGCTATGATACCATGATCTTACATACGGCGCTGGTAGCATTGCGCTGATACCATGACGCTATGATTCACTCAAAAAAACATGATTGAAAAAGCTTGTATGGAACGAGAGCAACCCACATTTGAACTTACTAATTTTCTGATATAAAATACCCTAAAATACCCAGGCTATAGTTTGTACCCATTCAGGTATCTTTCCAAACGTGCGTACGCGTAGGTATATTGCTTTAAACAGACTTGAGATAAGTATACTCAACTCATATCTTTGCGCCGCGCCGTAGCATAGCGCCAAGCCAAATGGTGTTGGCATTGCAAAGCGGCAGCGCCAACACCATTGATACCGAAGTGCGTTACTGAGCTACTAATACCGAAGTGCGTTACTGCGCTACTGATACCGACAATCGGTATCAGCGCAGTGGTATCATGGCTAGTGCTTCAACGCAATTGCGCGGCGCAGCGCTGCGTTACCCATGTCTAATATAGACACACTTTTTAAAAGCTTTTGATTCTATTGACCAAAGGCTTCTTCTCATAAAGCTCGGGTGTTATGGATTGAATGTTACTCTTGTCTTGGTTTTCATCTTATGTTTATGGTCTATCCTGAGCTGTAACTGTGAATTGCTCATTATTGTTTAAATTCTACATTCTTTACCGTGAATAAAGTGATCACATGTCCATATTCAAAATCCTTTCTTTAGAATTCCGAAACTTTTCCTTGACGAATGCTTACTTTCCATCAGCATTTCACTCTTTTTCTTTTTTTTTGCTAGCATTGGTTTGGTTTTTCTATTAGAAGCAGATACTGTAAAGAACAGCAGATATATATGTTTCAAATCTAGTTCTCTCGATTATATCGCGATATGGGTATTTGACTTGGGCGATAGTTTAATTTGCTTATCAGTAAATACGAGGATTCACTTTTATCGCAGGACCAAAAGCTTTTTCGGCGGAGCCCAATTCAACAGCATCCTGGCCATTATCACCAGATTTGAGATCCTTCATTCTTATTCTCTAGTCTCTAAAAATTAAAAGAGCGTGAGTGTTTGGTGCAATCTTATAGATTTTAAATTACAGAAATTTGGTATCTCGGGTCTCTTATTAAACTATTTAAACTCTTTTCTTCGAAATAGGATGCAGTAGGTTAAGTCTCAGGGTGTCTTATCCAAAAAAAAAATCGAAGTTTCAACAGGTGTACCACAAAAAAGTCACTTGTGACCTCTTTTAATTAATATTTTCATATTAGAGTTTCTGAAGTTTCATCGGATATTCCTCACCTTTTCTATGCAGAAAATTCAGACTCAGATTTCCTTGAGCAGGGGGGCAAACAAAATAATCTTGATTTTAATGTCAGTAAATGCCAAGTCATGATTTTAATTTTAATGTCAGTAAATGCCCACAAAACCAATTATATAAACTTTGATTACCGCCTAAATAATGTTTCACTAAATAGTGTTGATAGTGTCATCGGCCTGGGAGTTACTTTGGATAAAAAGCTGCGTTTTAGTGAACACTATGACACAATCTTAAGCGTATTCGTTGGGATTCTTCAAAAGACGTGCGAACGAACTTAAAAACCTATAGGTCACGAATTCTTCTTACCTAGCTCTAGTTCGACCGTTGCTCGAATATGCATGCATTGTCTGGTTATTCATTATACTTTTGATGTCCATAGCGATAGGCTCGAATCAGTGCAGAAGCAGTTCTTGGTCTTTGCATTAAGGCCGGCGATACATGTAAAATTTACGAAAATTCGAGTCTCTTTTTTTTGCAGAAATAGTTAAATTAACATCTAAAAAATAAACGTACTAAGGGACTTCTGTATGGGCCTTAATTGGTAAGTCGCTGTAATCATTGAGTTTCTGTGTGTCGAAACTAAGCGTTTTTCTCGAAACGACTTTTTTTAAATTGGCGCGCAAAATAACTCAAAAAGTTCTCAACCGATTTTTATGAAGCTTGCCACACGTATTTTTTATGGTATAAGCTTCTAGTTTAACCTCAAAAATGCCAAAAATTTAGCATTTTCGACTCAAAAACTATCGAAAAAAAGGGTGAAAAATCGTACTTTTATTATGAGGCGTGCTAATTCACGATTTTTTTACTTTTTGTTTTTTTTTTTATTGGTTCAACTAGAAGATGCATGTTTAATAAACACACTTCAACCCATTTATTTGATTTCAAATTGCTGTAACTGATGCTAAAAATCCCGTCGATTGATGCCGCGAGGGTCTCAGGAGATTGGTTACTACGGCGGCCATTTTGAAAAAAAAAAATAAATAAAATCAGATTCTTGTATTTTAATGTGCAATGAATAAACATGATCACTTTCAAAACGATTCATTTATTCCTTCTATTTTAAATAAGCCCCTGAAAAACGGTCTAAATTCAGGCGTTTACATGTATCGCCGGCGTATGAATTTGATAATTTACTAAATCTTTAAATCTATTAAGTCTATCTTCACGGAGGATAGGCATATGCTTCTGCTTTACTTTTAATTTTATTATGGGTTTGATCAATGTTGAGTCCCTTTCCAATATGAAAACCTTCAACGAATCAGTAACGCGGACGAGGCACACAAGTTTACCGAATGAACACCGACACCACACAGTTTACGCCAACAATGTGCCAATCAGCAAATGCTGCAAAATATTCAACAGCCACGCAAAACACCATTCCAAAACCATTTCCAGACCTAGGTTTAAAACAGCTCCGACCAAGGCGCTCACGTCATAAACGCCCCTATCCAATTCCCCCACCAAAGATTGTTATATGTGTTTTTCAAATTATTGTTTTGTATTTGTTATCATGTAGATTTTAAATGTATTTAAATTTTTGTGGAAAAATATTAATTGTAAATAGTTCTTTTTCGTACGCCTTGTTTGGTTGAAATAAATAAATAAATGACATTCATAGAATTCAAATAAAAAACGTGTGACCTGTTGTGTTTGGATACAATTTGTGCGAAATGACAATTAAATCCGAGGAATCAGGAAATCAAAGTTGGACCGCATTTGAGTTGCCATATGATGCGAAGAACAGACTCTGAATTTCACATTTCAAACAACTGAAAATGTTGGTAAAAGAAAGTCGAATAAATTCAGTAGACCCACTTTAGATTCATCCAACCAAAACCAGTTACGACACATGTGATATAAATCAATATCACTGTGCACACATCAGTTGATCGCTAAGCTTTAAGCATAAAACTCACACTTCTAAGACTGTAAAGAAATTTTCCAACTAATGCACAAATGAAGTGCACAGCTGCTGCAAAAACTTATAATGCACACCACAAGAGCACAAAACGAACCATGTGCGAATTGATAAACTAAACACGCAAACCCATCTTCATTGATTGCACACTGATCTTGGGAATCTGAATGAAACTTTCTAATTACAGCAAACCTAGATTTTATTTTTTCCACCGATTATTTTCTGGTACACATCATCGAGAATACGGCGTATGTAATTATTTTAGTGTTTTAATTCTTTCTTCTTTGAAGAAGATCAATTTCAAGCTGCGTTCACCACACTACGTTAAGATGGACTAATTTAAGTAAAGCACATCGCACGTAATAATGAATATATTTCTCATCCAATTATGCTTGTACGTATATAGAGCATATGAATCGTTTGACTACCCAGGTTTGGCAAAAAGGATTTATTTGCAACCAGTTGCAGTTTATTTTAGCTAATCAATTTTTTCTATCAACATTTATCAAAAATTGATACTCTTTAACAAATATTGCTCCTGACACACCATTTGCACTGTGGGAGTTAGAAACTTAACAATTATTTTTACGTCTAGGCATCATGGTATTCACATAAATTGCGAAGTCTCGCTACCCACACGAGCGTCTAATTTTTCGTACGAAACCGAAAAATAAATCACGCGAAATTTTTCTTCCATCCATGATAAATCATCTAATCACATAAAAATTTCACACGTTAAATACAACTCAGCAGAAAAAAAAGACAATCTCGTGCCATAAATAAATGTTGACAAGAATCCACGAGTGGACATAAATAATTATGGATAAATGTAATAAAAAAACTATCAAGGTAAAATCTTCCCCACAACTACCATCATCAGCAACGATCATCATCAGCGATGACAAGATCTATTAGAAAGACAAGTGAAAAACAACATAGCACGCAACACAAGACACCGGTTCATCCGGCTGGATTGACAACATCTACAGCGGACGTCGCAATTTGTTGTCCAATACTAGTTGCTGGCATACTTGTACATGCTAGAAAATTAGCGAAGCGGTGGAATGCTCCTTGAATACTTTATTACACCGAGACTTTATTTGATTCATGAGCGATTTTTCCCAAGACCTTCACTTTCAATGACCACTCTCTGGGCTAACTGTCCCTCGGTTGGTAGTGCAGTGGAGACAAACACCGCGGCAACGTACGGGAATAAGTGTGATTGGTCGTTGTGACTTGTGATATGGCGTTGCGCAAGGTGCTAATAAATATGCACTTTAAGTACATTTGACCTGTGCGACTTGTCAGCGGTTCTATTTGCGTATGTTAGGAACAAAGTAATAGTGTTTGATGGAGATAATGATAATGCTTGCAATTTTGTAGTTGGTAATACATCTAATAATTGCAATAACTGGTGAGGCTTTGACACTGCATTTGTTTGATGAATACATTCAATGATCAATTGTTAAGTTGAACGTGGGTTTAGATGCTTTTAGCGTTAAATGTTTTATTTGATTTATCACAAACTGCAATGACAAATAGAGTGGGCGTAATACGCGTGCCGAAATTGGTCAGTTTAAGCCGATCTCTTTGACCTAAGCCTAGGCTAAATGTTTTTTTTATGATTGATAGCTTGCAAAGCGACAATTAGAAAGCATATTAGAAGGAATTTGACTGAAACTTACACTCAGTCATCTCAGTCAAACATAACCTATACATGCATTCTACGACTTCACTATTTCTTCATATCTGTATTCAGTAAATACCCTTACGAGACAGTTTTATTGGGTCGTATAGTAAGAAGCTGGACGGCATAGCTGGAAACGTGGAAACTATTAAACAATGGCTCGGCATCTTATGCAAACGTAAACGGAAGGCCTTTGACCAACCGAAATTCGGACAAGAAAAGGGACTCGATCGCTACTTCAATATAATCAAAAGACGGCTCAAATTGGAAACGGCAATAACGCTCAGTAAGAAAGCAAATCAAGCCGCCATTAATTTATTTAAGAGAAAAAACAGGCCATAGCTTAGTTAACGTGGTATCAATAGCGGGTAGTCACAGCTTCTAGGTTACACCGAAAGAAGTAGATTTCCAGCATCATCGGTACTACACATACCAGCTAAAAAGTTGTAGAGGATTGTCGGTGGTAATAAAAAGCATAGAACCTGATATTGACACCAATGGAATCATGATGAAGCTTGAAGTCTTTGGGTTTGAGGTGGAATGCATCACTAATATAATTAACAAGTATAAACAACCGTAGGTACTCTTCAGAGGAGAACTAGGGCCCAAAGTTAGCAAGCCCTAGAGGGGCAAAATTCACAACATTTATAATCTGCGATATATTATGCACCGCAGAACCACCGTTGAAGGGCCGATCAAACGTAGAGGTCCCGTGCAATGTGCGAATTGCCAGGAATAAAAACGTATTGTTCACTCCCCAGTGTGTATGTTATTTGTGGCGAGTTTTCCGGTATAAAGTCCGGTAACAAGATTAAACTAGATCAAGGAATTAAGAAATGTAGTAACTGCGGTAACAGCCACAATGCTGGATACAGAAGTTGCTCAGAGTTTCTTTCCCTAAAAGTAAAGTTTATCCCATCTCAAAACGGTGCTCAACAGGCTCTGAATATTGCAGCCAATAGACTAGTCCTTATCTTTAGTAACTTCTGGCATCAAGTACTCCAACGCAATCAAACTAAACTCACAAGATGTTACCCTCCCCGCCTATTTGAGGGGGTAGTGACCCTCGGCTCGGTCCGTTTGGGTCCCGGGTCGCTCAGGAGACTGGGCGTGGGCGCCACTCACTCACCCCCAAGTATGGACCACGAGCCGCCGAGTGAGGTTACGGCTCACCGAGGTCAAGAATTCCGAGAAGGAGGGTTGCTGCCACTAATGGCACGGCCCCTCTATGCCTTCCCACCACCGATCCAATCAGTCACGTAACACGGACCGTTCTGCCTCCCCGTACCACAATAATGAACGACGCCGAAGTTTCGCAAACAAAATTCTTTTTATTGTATACAATCCCCGTACTCTAGCACTTATCGTGTCCTAGAGTCTCTTCTACCGTTAAAAGTCGTAAATTCCCGAATCTAATTATTAATTTTATTCAATACTCGAAGCCTAGCGTTTATCGTCTCACTGACTTCCTTCTACCGTAAAAAGAAAATCGTAAATTCCACCACTCTACTATCACAATATATCTATTCTTAGCTTATTCTACTATGGCTTTATATGCGAAAAATAATCAAAAGAAAAATAAAGGCAACTTATAACTACATTCAACTATGCACTAACCTCCTTCTTCCTTGTTGTTCGCGTTAGTAACGGATTCAAAAAAGCAACAAAAGTCCAACCCCGACTCCAGCCGAGTCCCGGTTCAGTTGTGGGTAAATTTCTTCAAGGCCAGATTCGTTTACTGCTCGCCTTCGCCGTCACACACAGAATCTTCGACAATCCCCAGTTACATCAGCACGGGTGGAGTTCTGAACTCCAGACCGCCCGGTTCCCGGCCAGACGTACTAGCCTCTACACTACAGGGCCGGTACGAGACGAACAGTCTTATTGCCGCTTAACCGACTCGCCGTCGGTCTCGTGCGACACGAGGAACACGGGTTCGAACCCCGCCGGGACCCGTTTTCGATTTGCCGTTTTTGTTGTATTTTTTTCCTAACGGAGGTCCTTTTTGACACATTCACCACCACACCAAGGACTTTCCTCGACGTTCTGTTACTATTCAAATTCAATATCTACTCGCCTTCGCCGTCACAAAAAGAATCTTCGACGCACCTGATAATATTCAATTTCCAAAATCTGCTCGCCTTCGCCGTCACAAAAAGAATCTTCGACGCACCTGATAATATTCAATTTCAAAATCTGCTCGCCTTCGCCGTCACAAAAAGAATCTTCGACGCACCTGATAATATTCAATTTCAAAATCTGCTCGCCTTCGCCGTCACAAAAAGAATCTTCGACGCACCTGATAATATTCAATTTCAAAATCTGCTCGCCTTCGCCGTCACAAAAAGAATCTTCGACGCACCTGATAATATTCAATTTCAAAATCTGCTCGCCTTCGCCGTCACAAAAAGAATGACCACTTTTTCCTCCATCAGGTACCGCTGCTTTTTCTGTTCGCATCCCGATCCCGTACTTTCTCCTTTCACAAAGTGACCGGGTGAATGTACTTTCTCCACGTGCCGATCGAGGATTTCCACCAATCTAATTCTTTACTGTGGTTGTCGTTATTCCACCCCTGGATTTGGTTGACCACTTGATTATGTGTTTTTCCGAGGTCGGTTGACGTTTCAACTGTCATTTTAGTTGTAATTGTCAAGTGAACAATCAATCTGTGATCGTCAATGTGAATTTTACGTGGCTTGACGAGTGTATTTAGTATCTTCGGATAACAAGTGATCGGGCGTGACTCTGCGGAATATAAATATTGGAGGATTCCCTCGATGAACGGTGATGGACGTATTCAGCGATATCCTGCAGCTCCTGCAGCTCCAGCTCGGTGTCAATCAGATAAGTATTTCGTTTTGTGCATCCAGGACCCGATGCTTTGTGGTCAATTTCTCTATCCTTTCCAGGTCGTTCGAGTAACGTGTCGATTGCTACCATCAAGTGCAAATTCACACTACTACGCATCCATCTGTGGAGCCGGAATTGGCGATTTATTCGTCGGTCGATGATGACCGGTCAGATCTCGAGACGATGATGATAGGTCTGATCTTGAGGATTGCGTCGTTTGACGGTCCGATAAGCTCCTTGGGAAGAGACCGCCTGGGTACATCTCCAATCCGGTGTTTGACGTTGGTATGTTTAAAACTATCTTATCGACTAGGTGGTTAACAACCGACAGGTATATGACACAAGTCGGTTGTTACCACGACCCTAGCACTGCCTACTGAGTGGTGGTCCCAAACTTCTACTTAGTGGAGTGGTGGATTGCCGCGCTATGACTCAGCCTTCCCCGGGGAAGGCTGTAATTTTTTTTTTTTTTCCAAGATGAATACGCGTCTCTTGTTACCACGTAACAACTCCCCCCTTACCCGAAAAGGATTTCCCCGGAATCCTTTACCGATATCGTTGTCGCGACTGTCCCGGTAATTATAATCTCGAGTATTCTAATCTAACGGATACGTGATAATCTTGCATTGAATATGCCATACGTTTTTCCCCGTGGTCGGTTTTGGTTTTCGGTCGGTTTTCCCCGTGGTCTGCTTGACGCAGCGCGAGAGTAGTTTCCTAAAGCATCGTTGTCGCACTGTGCGATTGTTTACGCGCTTTTATATATATTCTCTACTTATAATCAATAAGTTTCAAGTTTCCCTTCCTATTCTACTTTGAGTAGATATGTTCATACAGCAACACATAACTCTTTTCTCTAATTCGCAATTCAAATAACATTTCTTTAGCTGTGTGCCTACTTCTAGCTTCTAGTTCGTGTATGTATGTTGATAAAGTAATTCTAATTCTAACTCCTAACTCCTAGTTTAAATGAAACTTTCATTGACTTAATATCTAATCCGAGATCTTATTTTATTTGGAATGTGTATGTTTACTCATCAACATTATCTCTAACTATTAATTCCAGTAAAATTCTGCTGGTTTGGTGCCTAATCCAAAATTCTATATACGTTTCTATCGCCACCCTAACTTTAACTTCCAACTCCCACTCCCAATAACATTTCGTAACCCTTGTCGTAACTAATTCTTATCTCCTAGATAGTTCCACGCAGTTACCCTATAGTAATTCTGATTTTCACCTTTTATTTTAGTCGCCCTGGATGTAAATTCAATATAAGAGCCAACAACCGAGATGTCAACAAGTATGCCTGAGGACATTCGGCCCTCCCACCAGGTTGTTGAGCGAATTGGAACGCCGCCGGGCAGGTGTTTTGAAATGTACAACTCCCGTGGATGCCTGGAATCCATCATGTTCGGACAACGTCGTTGGATCTTGTTAGGTATCAGCTTTTGTGATTAAAAGTAATCGAAATCGTACATGTCTATTTTTTTTAGGTAATGTTCGGGTTCTACGCGATTTTCTCCACCTCAATTGGTTTTCGACCCTCCCCCCGCCGCTTAATTAATTAGGTGACGTATGGCTTCAAATCCTTCGTGTGCCATACCCCCGCCTCCTTACCATTACTATCTACCAACAGGTAGGTCCAACCCGATACTCTCTCGCGAACCCAGAAAGGACCAATGTATTCCGGCGCCAGCTTCGCGGAGTAGTACTTCGCCGCATCCGACAGGGTGTAATTTTTACGCCACACGGCATCTCCCTGCTCGAACGAGATGTCCCGCCTCCGTAGATTATATCTTCGGGCGCTCTGCCTAGCTGCGTGTTTCATGCGCTCCATTACCTCCGAGCGTACCTTGTCGAGTTCTTCAGCTCTGGCCTGGGGCCCTAGCATATTCTGCCCCCCTCCGGGCTGTTCCCATCCCTCATGCTGCGTCACCATCTCCCTGCCAAAGTTGAAAAAGTATGGTGTGATGCGTGTTACCTCGTGTTTGTAGGTGCGCAGAGCGCATGCAATCTTAGATAGATTTTTATCCCACACGCGATGGTTTTCGGTTGCATACGACCGTAACATACGCTTTATATCCTGATTCTTGCGTTCAGCTGGGTTAGCTTGTGGGTGATACAAAGCGGTGAATTTTATCCTTGTTCCATAGGATTCCGCCAGTTGTCTCAACTTGGTGCCCCGGAACTGAACGCCGTTATCACAAACCAGCCATTTTGGTGCACCAAAAAGCAAAAAGACTTGTTCCTCTAAGATTTTACTCACGGCAGATGCGGTTGCCTGTCGCAATGGGAATAATAGAGAGAATTTACTCACATAATCTAATACAGTGAGTATATAGGCATGCCCTTGTGTCGATCGTGGTAAGGGGCCCACTAGGTCCACACAAACCATCTCCCATGGTTGTCGTGGCTCTCCACTCCTGGTAACCATGTACCCAGCCGGGGCTCTTCTCTCCACCTTATTGGCCTGGCATACTTTACACCTTTTCACATATCGTGTCACATCAGCCGACATCTTTGGCCAATAATGTCTTTCCGCAAGTCTACCTAACGTGCGACTCGCACCCATATGTCCAGCCTTTGGATCATCGTGGCACCGAAACATCACCTCCATTCTACCGGCCTTCGGTACTACTCGCTTCCACGCTTCGGTTCCCTCTAACTCAGGATATCGGCCAGGCATATGCTTCCAGAGTACGTCGTCCATCACCCGCCAATCCGCATAGCGCTCGGGCGCTTGTACGACTTTCTCTTTCATGGTCTTGTACCACAGATCTTCCTCTGTCTCGATAGTTGCTACCTCACCCCCAGCCATTAGTCGTGACAGCGCATCGGGTACCAAATGCTCCTTTCCTTTGCGGTGGACAATTGTAAAAGGATATTGTTGGAGGCGTACCGCCCACCTGGCCAGCCGTCCCGTCGGATCCTTCAAGTTACTCAGCCATACGAGTGAGTAGTGATCAGTGACTACGGAGAAGCGTGCTCCCTCTACATACGGACGTAGCTTCTCGACGGCCCACAGTACTGCCAGACACTCCTTCTCTGTGGTAGAGTACTTGCGCTCCGCCTTCGTCAAGGACCGACTCAGATAGCAGATTACTTTCTCCCCATCTTCATGCTTCTGAGTCAGTACTGCTCCCAGTCCCAAATCTGATGCGTCGGTTTGGATTGAGAACGGTAGCGTATAATCTGGGCAAGTCAGAATTGGTGCCGTGGATAGCTTTAGCTTCGCCTGTGCAAAGGCAGTCTCACAGTCCTGGGTCCATTCAAACTTGTTGTTCTTTTTAAGGAGGTTTGTTAATGGTGCCGTCATCGTGGCGAAGTCCGGAATGAATCTTCGGTACCACGAGACCATCCCCAGGAACTGTCTGACCCCCTTTACGTTGGTTGGAGGCGGTATCTCTATCATGCTTTTGACTTTGTCCGGATCCACATTTAATCCTTTTTCATCGACAACATAGCCGAGATATTTTAATTGTGGCCGGCAGAACTCACATTTGTCCTTAGAGACTTTCAATCCAGCTTGCCTCAAGCGTTTAAACACTTCCCTCAATATCTCCAGGTGTTTGCTGAAGTCTTGAGTTACCACGATAATGTCGTCGAGGTATGTAAACACATAAGGCTCCAGATCAGGTCCTAAGACTTGATCTATCAGTCGTTGCCAGGTAGCAGGTGCATTTTGGAGTCCGAATGGCATTCGAAGAAATTGGAATAGTCCTCGATGCGGAACAGTAAAGGCTGTGAATTTTTTTGATTGTTCAGCCATGGGCACTTGCCAGTAGGCCGATTTCACGTCGAGCGACGACAAGTATTTCGCATCTCGCAATTTATCGAGCGTGGCAGTTACGTAGGGCAGCGGGTAAGCATCATGTTCTGTGACGGCATTTAATTTGCGATAATCGACGCAAAACCGATAGGTACCGTCTTTCTTCTTAACCAAAATGATGGGTGAAGCCCAGGGACTTGAAGATGGCTCAACTATGCCCTGCGTCAGCATCTCATTCAGCTCCGCATCTATATGGGTCTGTACCGCGGGGGAAACGGGGTAGTAGCGCTGCTTTATTGGTACGGCTGAGGTTCGGATGACATGTTCCACTTGATTCGTGCGTCCAATACCTTCCCCCATCCGTTCGAGCTCCTCATTGACGAGTTGACTGAGCTCATCTTCCTCCGCCTGTGTTAATAGGCTCCTGGGTTTTAATTGGTCCGTAATACCTCCTTCCAATGCACTTACGAAATCCCAACTCTCCTCGCTCAGCGCCAGGACTAACTCAAACTGCTTGACGAAATCCACCCCTAGAATTAGAGCATGCGGTAGCTCGGGAACCACTAAGGCTCGCAGCCAATCCAACTTCCCCTTCAACCTCACCGGGATAGCCACCGTTCCAGCAATTGTGCACCCTTGGTTGTTGGCCATCCTGATGGTTCGTTGGTCGGTACACAAGAGTTCCGCTCCCAGTTCTTGCAAAGCCTGCCATCCCTCTCCACCCACTACTGTATTAGAGGCACCGGAGTCTACCAGTCCCAGGAACTTGCGTCCCAAAATATCCACCTCCAGATGTGGCCTGTTGTCTCCTTGCCTCTTAGTCAGCAGGTAATGTATCTGTGCGTTTGCTGCGGCTCTCCCCTGTATTGGTAATGTGCTCAGGCTGCCGCCTACTGAGCACGGCGGTCGTTTCCCGACGTGGATGGCTGAGTTGTTCGCGTTTCCCCTCCTCTGGCACCCCCCGGTATACTCCCTTCTCTACAACCTATATCAAATTGTTTTCTGGGATCCCTCTCCCGATTCGGTATCCTTCGACAGTTAGGACAGGTGGCCTTCCTCATTCCCAATCGACCACAACCGAAGCACTTTTGAGGCTCAGAACACTCTCGCGAGGTGTGTCCTATGCCTCGGCAATTCCAGCACCTAAAGTCGTTTCTTTGCACAGTAGCTAGACTCAACCCTTCGGTACTCCCAACATACGCCAAGTCGGGTTCCAAGAGCCGTTGGTTTTTCCGGGTAGGTGGTGGCACGTAGGCCTCCACGGTAACGCGGGTAGCCTCCAGCGACCGTCCCACTCTGACCAGATCTGCGATAGTCCTGACCGTCGTTAAGGCCAGTTGCGTCTGGTAAAAAGGCGCTAAATTGCGTCGGAGGATTTTCAATTTTTCTTCCTCGGAGCAGGGTTGGGCCCGGCGCCTGAATAACCCCTCCATGACCGACACATACACTCCCATGGACTCCTCGGGTCCTTGAGTGCGCCTCACGATTTCAGTCATCAGGCGGTCGTCGTAGTCCGGCGGTAGAAACTCGGCTCTCATCTCGGTAACCAGCTCTTGCCACGAGCTCACACGAGAGCGATTCGCCCTGAACCAGATCAGAGCCTTGCCTTCAAATATTTCCACCGCCGACTGGAATAGTTGCCTGGTAGATACCCCACGAGCTTCCCGGAGCTCCTCAACCCGTTCCAAGAACGCACTCAATGATCCCGAGTCCCCACTGTAGCGAAGGCCCCATTTTGCTAACTCTTGCCCCTTTGCTACTATCGAAGTTGACCTGGGCGTGGAAAATACGGGTTCTCCAAGATTCTCTACTAACTGATTTGGTTCGCTGACCCGAGCCGGTCCTTGTATTATGGCATCATCCGCGCCTAGCGCCTCCCGCTCGCTGTTGCTGTCGTCCTCCTGGTCGGGTTCCGTCTCGCCCGGTCCTTCCTCACCCTCTGCTTTTACCAGCAACTCCCCCATCGCCATTATTAGACGCACTCGCAACTTGTGAGCCTCCTCGCCCATTACTCCCTTCTCATGTTGAGCATTCTTGAGGCGCCGCATCCCATACTCGATCTTGGTTTTAGTTTTGAGAAAGTCGGATGACTGTGGAGTTCCCCGAAATACTTCGATCAAGGCCTGGATTTCGGTCAGTTTCTCCTGAACTGCTTCTAAATCCTCCTCCAGTGTATAAGGATAGTCTCGTACCGAAATCAAAGATGTATCCATCGAAGCTTCAGCTCGCAGCGCCACGCGCAGCGTTTTCCGCATTGATTCCACGGTTCCAGTCGGCTGTCCCCTGATTTCCAGCTCGTAAACCAGCTCATCCTTGCTGAGCCGATCAATTAGGATTTTGGCTGTGGTCGACATTCCGTTTCTGCTGCAGTTCTATTCCCAAATATTTGCTAAATCCAACTATTATACAATTATTATTTCACTAACTATTAAGGAGAATAAAAAAGACTGTGTATTTACTAAGTAATGATATCTATTTTATTTTCGTTTATAATATACAATTCAAAATTCAATTTTCGATTCCAATTATCCGTTCCCGATTCTCGTTGCCCGAATCGAGGATTCACCGCGGTCTCAGTCGCTTATTAGGATGCTCCCTTTCCAAAGTCGTCAACCTCAGTCAGCGGTCTTCCACTGATCGTCTCTGGAACTTTGCTGGGCTGAACTATTCTCCACGATTACGTGTCCGAAGGTTCCAACTGTCTCCCGTAGTTCACTAACGTATTTCTCACACTTTCACTTACTACTTAACCCAATAACTTTAAGCAACCTATAACCCCACGATTTGCACCCCTTTCGCGCCTTTTAGGCCCCACGTTGGGCGCCAATTTGTTACCCTCCCCGCCTATTTGAGGGGGTAGTGACCCTCGGCTCGGTCCGTTTGGGTCCCGGGTCGCTCAGGAGACTGGGCGTGGGCGCCACTCACTCACCCCCAAGTATGGACCACGAGCCGCCGAGTGAGGTTACGGCTCACCGAGGTCAAGAATTCCGAGAAGGAGGGTTGCTGCCACTAATGGCACGGCCCCTCTATGCCTTCCCACCACCGATCCAATCAGTCACGTAACACGGACCGTTCTGCCTCCCCGTACCACAATAATGAACGACGCCGAAGTTTCGCAAACAAAATTCTTTTTATTGTATACAATCCCCGTACTCTAGCACTTATCGTGTCCTAGAGTCTCTTCTACCGTTAAAAGTCGTAAATTCCCGAATCTAATTATTAATTTTATTCAATACTCGAAGCCTAGCGTTTATCGTCTCACTGACTTCCTTCTACCGTAAAAAGAAAATCGTAAATTCCACCACTCTACTATCACAATATATCTATTCTTAGCTTATTCTACTATGGCTTTATATGCGAAAAATAATCAAAAGAAAAATAAAGGCAACTTATAACTACATTCAACTATGCACTAACCTCCTTCTTCCTTGTTGTTCGCGTTAGTAACGGATTCAAAAAAGCAACAAAAGTCCAACCCCGACTCCAGCCGAGTCCCGGTTCAGTTGTGGGTAAATTTCTTCAAGGCCAGATTCGTTTACTGCTCGCCTTCGCCGTCACACACAGAATCTTCGACAATCCCCAGTTACATCAGCACGGGTGGAGTTCTGAACTCCAGACCGCCCGGTTCCCGGCCAGACGTACTAGCCTCTACACTACAGGGCCGGTACGAGACGAACAGTCTTATTGCCGCTTAACCGACTCGCCGTCGGTCTCGTGCGACACGAGGAACACGGGTTCGAACCCCGCCGGGACCCGTTTTCGATTTGCCGTTTTTGTTGTATTTTTTTCCTAACGGAGGTCCTTTTTGACACATTCACCACCACACCAAGGACTTTCCTCGACGTTCTGTTACTATTCAAATTCAATATCTACTCGCCTTCGCCGTCACAAAAAGAATCTTCGACGCACCTGATAATATTCAATTTCCAAAATCTGCTCGCCTTCGCCGTCACAAAAAGAATCTTCGACGCACCTGATAATATTCAATTTCAAAATCTGCTCGCCTTCGCCGTCACAAAAAGAATCTTCGACGCACCTGATAATATTCAATTTCAAAATCTGCTCGCCTTCGCCGTCACAAAAAGAATCTTCGACGCACCTGATAATATTCAATTTCAAAATCTGCTCGCCTTCGCCGTCACAAAAAGAATCTTCGACGCACCTGATAATATTCAATTTCAAAATCTGCTCGCCTTCGCCGTCACAAAAAGAATGACCACTTTTTCCTCCATCAGGTACCGCTGCTTTTTCTGTTCGCATCCCGATCCCGTACTTTCTCCTTTCACAAAGTGACCGGGTGAATGTACTTTCTCCACGTGCCGATCGAGGATTTCCACCAATCTAATTCTTTACTGTGGTTGTCGTTATTCCACCCCTGGATTTGGTTGACCACTTGATTATGTGTTTTTCCGAGGTCGGTTGACGTTTCAACTGTCATTTTAGTTGTAATTGTCAAGTGAACAATCAATCTGTGATCGTCAATGTGAATTTTACGTGGCTTGACGAGTGTATTTAGTATCTTCGGATAACAAGTGATCGGGCGTGACTCTGCGGAATATAAATATTGGAGGATTCCCTCGATGAACGGTGATGGACGTATTCAGCGATATCCTGCAGCTCCTGCAGCTCCAGCTCGGTGTCAATCAGATAAGTATTTCGTTTTGTGCATCCAGGACCCGATGCTTTGTGGTCAATTTCTCTATCCTTTCCAGGTCGTTCGAGTAACGTGTCGATTGCTACCATCAAGTGCAAATTCACACTACTACGCATCCATCTGTGGAGCCGGAATTGGCGATTTATTCGTCGGTCGATGATGACCGGTCAGATCTCGAGACGATGATGATAGGTCTGATCTTGAGGATTGCGTCGTTTGACGGTCCGATAAGCTCCTTGGGAAGAGACCGCCTGGGTACATCTCCAATCCGGTGTTTGACGTTGGTATGTTTAAAACTATCTTATCGACTAGGTGGTTAACAACCGACAGGTATATGACACAAGTCGGTTGTTACCACGACCCTAGCACTGCCTACTGAGTGGTGGTCCCAAACTCCTACTTAGTGGAGTGGTGGATTGCCGCGCTATGACTCAGCCTTCCCCGGGGAAGGCTGTAATTTTTTTTTTTTTTCCAAGATGAATACGCGTCTCTTGTTACCACGTAACAAAGACCCTGTTGAAACCACTACTCAGAGCAACTCGAATAAAATCTGCTACATCATCTTTTACAAGAACTTAGCGAAGACTGTATCCTAGCATTATCAATTTGTCTACGTAAGCAGTCGAGTGAAATTGTAATTTCATCCGTCTACTCCTTCCCGAGACACAACATTCCAAAAGCAATATTTGGAAGCTTCTTAGCCAAATTCTTCGTGACTCTCGACTCATTACACTTAGGGGCAAACCACTTTTCAAAACACTAAAAAACCACAGCTTGAGGTATGTTTCAACTGGTCAGCCAAGGTAATGGCCGTCGAAGATGAACGATTTTTCGGACCTCATAGACTTCACAATTTTGAAAGGAATACCTCCGAATTTCGCAAAATCAGAAGCAGCTTTCGATCTGTTCTCAGATCACTCTCCTGGCATTATTACTCTGCACATGATATCCTACTTGGTTTGAGCTAAGTGTGCTGATGATACCTCACTAACTCAATATTTCTGAACTTATTCTTCTCAAATGCATTCATATCTTGAAGGCACTTGGCATCACACCACCTACAGTTAAAATGCATTCCCCACCTCTGAAAACAAATTACTCTTTTTTAGTTAGAATCCTAATGCAGGAAAAAAGTCTGGTACGATGACATTTGCAGCTGCACAGGTCCCCTAAACTAAAGTACGACTCAACAAAGGTTATAGAGAGCTCAGGATGGCACTTGTGAAAGACTAGAAATACTGACCATTCGGTGTGAAAAGCTGACAAAAAAATCAACAAGATATTACTATCAGGAAAACTCAATTAAGAGCTGCCAACAGACACTGGGCCATAAGTGACACAGTGAAAGCCACCGATTGTGCAGTCCACCTCGAATCGGTTTTTTCACCTGCTCCCGTCTTGAGCGAGCAAACAAAACGAAATCTGATAGAATAGTTGCGATTAGCTCCACACGTCGGCTGAGTTGCGCTTTTGAGCCTCCATTTTCTTGATAAACCGTTGTGCTTCGGCCTCTGACTTATTTCCTTTGCTGGATGCTGACTTTGAGCAGAATAATTCTTACATCGATTGCCATATTTTTGGCGTCGCTGTGAGAACGGGATTAATGAGTAATGGAAAGGGATAATCAAGTGAAGCAAACGCACCCGCCCATGTGTTCTCACCAATAAATAACCTTCCGAATTAGATCTGAATGTGTGACGTAAATTTTGTGTGCTTGATCCCGAGAACAAAGTCGCGGAACGGCACCAGACCAGTTCCCGGCCCTATCATAATAATTGAAATCTCTGGCTTCGTTGGAAGTCTAAGCTGACTGACAATAGTAAGTATCATTTGATATTTACTCATATCAGTACTGTCGCAATGAGTACGGGACTTATATCAATACTTGGTTGTGATACTACTTTAAAGTAAAAGTATCGATACTTTCTTTCGATATCGTGTCCCTACACCAGGCCCGACAACTGTAGCCTCGGTAGCTACATCGCACGCTACCACGAGGGACCACAAATGTCGCCTCGACAGCTACATCGAACGCTCCCACGAGACCCGACAACTGAACGATCTAGAACGCTACGCCACAGCCATGCCAGAACGCTAGGCCGCAGGAGCCGTCATCGGAGTGTGGTGGTGAGTGCCTTCCAAGTGGTCAGTGCCTTGCTGGGCACTTGAGGGGAGTATTGTGGCGACCACAAGCTTGACCACATTGTCGCAGTAGTACCAGCAGTACTCGCACCGCGTCGTCATCATCTTCACACAGAATATCGCTCTTGAGTCAATTTAACCTAACCTTAGTTTTGAATATATTACTGTCAATTAAAAAAAGCGAATACACATGTTTATTTATTTTTAATAATACAATTTTAAGGAAGTTAAAGTCTTCCAAATATTCAAACAATGTACCAATTTCTCAAAGCAACGAAGTGATTTGTTTTTGAATGCACCTTGACCGAACGCTAACCTGCGGCAAATCGAAGCAAAAAATCAACATCTGAAGCTCAAATTTAAAAACTCCAAACGGATGCTCTATAGCATGTCGAAACTTTCTCTCGAATCTAAAGATTTGGACCCATGGCTTACAACTATGAGGAGCAGAACCCAGAGAACCGAATCAAAATTACTAGATCTTCTACCAAAGCTCCGTGGTACTTTCGTAACGCTAATCTCCACAAAGACCTGTGTTTCGACACAAAAATAAACTTAAGACTCGCAGGAGAAAATATATAGCAGCCCTTCTTCATCATTTCTACAAGCTGGTCAAAAGAATACTGAGCCATCCTAAGTTCCAGCGATTGAAAAGTATTTACCCACTAGATCTTTCATCTCCAACGTAGAACAAACTTTATGTAGTCACTTTCTTTGATTATCAATCTCTTTCACGTTATGTATATTGTAGGTCTAGAGCACTAATCTTAACTTTGGTCTCATTAGCCTAACTTGCGTCCAACATGTACACGTCCTCAACTGCACACCTTTTGTTCTAGTATTGAAGATTCTAAAACCAACTTTTATTTACTATTGAAGGTTCTAAAAGCTTCTTACACGAACATAACATTTAATAAAATTATTAAAATAAAACATATAATAATAAATTATTAAAATAAAAAATTCTAGCTCCCTTTGCAGAAAACATGGTGAACATATTCAAAATAATGTTTAAATCTTTACTCACGTCAAAGATCACATGAAATAATCATTATCGAACTTACCTGAAAATATAAAAAAAAGCACTTAAGCATTGTCAGTAGATAAGTAATTAGTATAATATCTTGAATAAATTAGGTGTTGTGAAATTCAAAAAAAAAAAAACCTTTTTTGCTTAATTCAAACGCCTCAACTTTACATCGAATTCAGAAATAAATTGCATTTCTCTCACATAGTAAAACTAACAGCAGACAGTTCTTAGCAGATAATTAATTTCCACTGAATTTTCCCACCTTCAGATATGTATTTTTTGTAACAATCAGTATAAATCCAAGAAATTCTTGGCTTCATTATTCCGAAAAAAAATACGGTATCAAACTTTTGGGAACCTTCATACTAACTTCATTCCCATCGACTCAAACAGTTTCCATTTACGTCGAGATACAAAACATCTTTCTTGTGAATACATCAATCATCCAATCAGATCAGCATCTCATGCCACACTACACTACATACATTCAAACTCTATTAGTACCGAAGAAAGCAACAGAAAGTAAATGCCAAACAGAATTTACATATAATGCAATTTTCACTATAAAAGTTTGTAACATTCATCAAATCCATCATCATCAGTACCATCAGCAACAACAACAACAATAATAAGACGCCACCACGATCAGAAGAGCCCACATTGATGGTAGCTGTTATTGTTGCTGCTGGAGCTGATGAGATGACGGAACGTGGAGTCTGAAAGACGAAATCTGCGAAAACGGGAATAACAAGATACATTCGTATAAACTAGGATAGCACGATGTGTATGAGTAGTGCAAACACGTGTGTATGTAATGTTGTGGTTTTGATGAACAAAACAACATTAAGACTTCCATGTAACGCTTGCTAATCAAGATTAACCTATTAATATCTGATTTGGTATGTTGCGATAGTAATCCATTATTATTATTGACCGTATAATGGGTGAGATGGTCGACTTATCAAGGGATTTACGTGTGTAGTAGTTTTGTGATGATGAGATTGAACGAAATGTTGTTTCGGGTGTTGTGAGAGAACCAAGCGAGAGAAAATTGGATTTTCGGATTTATGTATCTATAGATATGAAGATTGGATTGCGTTTAGAGAATTAGCAGCGATGAAAATCTGCCGCAAAAGGTTTAACGCTGCTTTTTTCGTTAATTATTTAAATAAATACACTTCAAAACTGAAAATGTTCAAGTAATTTGAATGGTAGATGTCCTACGACTTCTTGAGGTAATGTATGATATCTTCTAGTAAAGATACAATTCTGTACTATTTCCGACGTATTAATAACTATGAAGAAATTGAAATGAATCTAGTGACGAGTTTTTAAAATAAAAAAATATGGATTTAGGTCACGAGTTTCATCACATGTATCAAAAACTGAGAGGGAATTTGGCAGCTCTGGCCTTTCTTTACTTTCTTTACTTGCGGATACTAGTCCTCACATACATCATCTTTCCGTTTTCTACAGAACCGACGCTTAACGATAAAATCAGTAACGTTGTAAAGCAGCATATGTTAACATTAGTTGGTCAATGAAAGTCATGAACTGAATGTTCATTTCATTACAAACTTTTCGAGTAAAAATAGGTGTTAACAGATTTGACTGGAACTTCCTGTAGTATAATAAAATTAGTATTGATGCTGCCATTATCCAGAGAGCTGAGCACTCTTTGCGGAAATACGATTCAAACTTATGATTTTTTCCAACTACTATACGACGAAAACAAATGATATGTTTATTATCTTTATTAAAAAAGCTGACAAACGTCCATATATTTTTTTTCTTTGTTTTAACACTCCAAAATTTCTTGTACAGCAGCAATCGCCTTGCAATCCTCATGAAATTCTTGCCCCTGAGCTGCTCTTGAGTCGCGGACAGAAGTAAACGTGAGCGGGGGCTAAATTTGTAGAACAGGGTGGGTGTGCAAATAATTTGAAATCTGTTTTCCGAATGGCAGACATCGCAGCTGCGGCTTTGTGTGCATTGTATTGATGAAACAAGACTTCTGCCTGGAGTGGGACCAGAAAACTTTAACTGCAGCCTTCTGGATCTATTGTGCTTCCTCTGCGTTATGTTCTATAGGATATCCAGGCTTATTATGAACCTGGATATGCTTCTTGTCGATACATTTATTATGCTCATGGTGACGGGAAGAACAGAACCAAAGAGCTCTAATCTTCGTCTCGCTAGTGCTGGACAGTGTGTGAGAAAATGTTCTACACACACTGTCGCTTTCCCACAGTATCAGCAGCAGCCATCCTGCTCTTTACCTATTCTGTGGAGATACTTTTTGCAAGGAAAATGGCTTATCAATACTCCACATATGGCTCTTATGCCACTTTTACAGAGAGCCAATGTATTTTTTACTCTTTTGTTATCGAAGCCAAGATATTTTTTGGAGTATTTTAAACCCTCAAGGGCTAAACTCGACTTGATGCACCCTATAGCCGTTGGACGATTTTGCCGATTTATGTGTTTGTTTTTGGGGGTATTATTTTTTCTTTGTGTTATTTCCAAGTGCCTTCCTTATCTTTTCGTGCATTTTGTTTTTCAATTTATCAATTTTTCGTAGCACTTGTAATAATCGAATTTCGCTACAAATAAATCGGCAGTTTGGTTATTGTTAAATTAATAATTATTAAAAAAAAAACAAAAAAACTCTCATGGATACCTGGGGTATTTTGTGAAGAAGTATTGTGCAAAATTTCAAAAGGATGGGGTCAGTAGATTTGGAGTTATGGTGTACACGGACTTCAAAAATAACAAGTTTAAGACAAACGCACAGCTGTCGAGCAGGTATAGAAACTCGGCCGGAAGCAAATTTCCATCCTTTCCAACATCAAACCTTCATCGTTTTTGCTTTCTCCTTCCACAACGCCTTATACGAACCCTGACCCTCATCATCCTCACCTCTTTGTATATATTGCCGTTAATCTATCTGATCGTGCATGTTTTCCAATAAGCCTCGTTTAAATTTTTACAAAACAAAATTTGACCTCTTAGCTCTCGATTTCAACTCAATTAATTGGTTTGGCTTGTTTCGAGGACTTGAAATTGACATTGCAGCTAAGAAATTATATTCTGTTCTCCTAGATTTAATCACCGGTACAACTCCAATCTTCCGCTTGCGTAAGCGTAATGATGCTCCTTGGTTCACTGAGAGTGTTAAACGCGCTCTAGATGCTAAAAATGCAGCACATTGCAAATTTTTGAGCTCTCATTCCGACCAGGACTACGCTAATTTTTCTCGTTTACGTGCTGCTGCCAAGAATCAAATAAGGCTTGCCATGCGCAACTATCTATCGCAAATTGAATCTTCTCTGCTTTCGAATGACTCTAAAAACTTTCGATCATTCTTTCGCTCTTTAAAATCCTCCTCTCATTTCCCTGACTTCCTTACATTTAATAATGTGTAGTGTAATAAAACGTAAACACATAAAATGTCATAGCATGTTCAAAATATACACTTTGCGATTTTAGCGACATCCCAAGAAAGTGGTGAGCACTAAGATTAGTAGTAGATTTAATTTAGCGAAGACGCGAACAAATATACTTAATATTAAAAACAACATTAAAAACCAAGTCCATACATTTTAGCACCTATATTTTTCATTTACTAAAATTTTACTACTTAAGAGCGAAATATGATATAATAATGTCAGTCTTTTCCGGTAAGCCAGATCGGTCGGCGACCAAAAAGACTTTTGAAGAAAACATCGTCGTTTTTTTCATTTAAACTCAAACATATCTCAGCTAACGCTAGTAGGGGCGGTTGAATTCGCTACGCTGAAGCTGAGATTGTTCTGAGAGGAGAATTTTTATATAAAAATTTCGTCCAAGGAAATTTCACTTCATATTCAAAATAATTTTTTTGAATACTGCCAGACGTTGTGGCAGCCACTATTGGCAGTTGTTACTTATCAAGTAAATAAACTCTAACTGCCCATAGCGTAACATTTCAAATGTCACTGCTGCTCATCCTTAGAATGTTTGTGATCTCTTCGCACTATTTTTCTCTTCTGTATACTCTGACTCAATGATTCCTTATTCCTGTAGCGTTTCTTTCGATTTCCCTCCTCGTCTCTCTTTCCTCTCGAATAATCTTCGTGAAGTGGAATTACTTATATCGTCCCTTGATTCTAATCACTTTCCTGGCCCTGATGGCCTTCCTAACTTTTTTGTGACAAATCTTGCATCTTTCTCACGTGTTCCCCTATCAATTTTATTTAATATAAGTCTTTGTTCTGGTAAATTTCCTTCCTCCTGGAAGCTGGCAAGCGTTTTCCCTATTTTCAAATCTGGTGAGCGCAACGTTGTCCCAAATTATCGCCTTATTTCAAGCCTTCTTTGCTTTTCCGAAATCATTGAACTTTTTAAATAGTGGTATCGTCTTTATACGGTAGGATCGGGTGCCCAGATCGCCCCAGCAACTTAGGCAGATCATAGGAAGATGGCCAAAATCTTGACCGATCTTATGGCATAACAAAAGTTTAAACGTGGCAGTTAGAAGAGATCACAGCTTCAAGTCGGAAGAAGTAAAAGATGATTTCGAACCACTGGGTTTTAATCTAGTTGAGGTCTTTTGCCTGAAAACCTGGACAAGTAACTTAAAATTTCTTTCGAGATCTGATAAGGTGTACAACATCAAGGCCATGTGACACCCAGTCTGCACGGTGGAGACACAGAAGCCACGTGAGAAATGGCTCCATGCCACAACACCCAATTATTCGGGCACTCAAATTTGATGTGTGATATGCTACGCGAAGAAAGGCCAAAATGTGTCAATTGCGGAGGTGAACATCCTGCCAGCTATGGGAGCTACCCCTGAAACGCGAAGAATTTGAGAAATTTATTTGCTAAAATGGCAAGTGGAAACTGGAGAGCCAACGCTTAACCTGCCTGCTAGACTGATAAAAAACACATAGGGCATAAATGTAAGTGACATCAAATGACATCAAATGTAAGTAATCTTTAAAACAATATACTAGTAACAAATAATTAGCATTTTATGCCATTTTAAAATCGATTTATTCCACCCTAACAAATACGTATGAAACATAGATACAAAAAAACACCATAGCCTAATTGCACTGAATTTTAATTAGCACCAAGTGGGACGACCTAACACGCAACTAATTAACGATTTCGGGCGTCCATAACACAATTCAATGACACTAGTTTGCATGGGCGTCTGATGAATGGTCCTTGGTTCTAGACTTTATGGGAATGCATTCTGCATCGAGTCTATGAATTTCAAACTGAACTCCTACTGCTCTTTGCCAGACATAGCCTACTATACACATCTAGCGGTTACTTACTATGTCAATGTAATACGTGACTGAATGGACCATACGATGGAGTAGAGTTTGCATTTGAGGACTGTTGAGGAAATGTGCGAGCGTACGGTAAAGTTTTTTAGTTGTAAACTTCTTTTGAACGGGTAACTATCTGATGGATTTAACTACACTTACGTTGAAGTTAGCAGGGTGTACTAGAAGGACTATCACTTAAGACAAATAAACTTGTTTGACCGAAATTTTCCTCGTACTTTTGCATATCTATTCATGTGCATGATAGTTGAGTTAATTTCACAAGCAGTTTCTTGATAATAATTTAAAGATGCTGGAATTTCAAATTTATCGCTCCGCATAAAAGTTCTTATTACGAATTCATATCTGATGCCGTTCTTCCTTTCCTTCTTCTTTCATTACACCTCATAATCATCCGGAAAACGTGAACTCCATAACAACTGTCCGCGATGTAATAAATGGGCTTCGAATTACTCCTCATAAATACAACAAGTTCCCTTAACTCACTTTGCCACTTTCCATTTGGTCGATTATATACCTTCTGTACAACAACAAACTTCCTAAAGGTGTTGAATTGCTTGCGAGACTCATTCTGTTCCCAAGCTCGAAATCCCATCCCCAGCATCAGCGTATAATACTGCGACGAGGATTCGAAAAGGTCAAAAACATGTTCACCATCTTCTCACACTACGTTACATACACCTGAGTATTCCTTGCGCGATCGTATATTCGAGTGAAAATCATGATAAAAATGAAAATCTTGGCTTCAACTGTGACCGGAGTAGCTTCCGACATTAAATAGAACTGAACTGAACTGAACTGAACGTTTAATTAAAATCAATTTATTCCAGATGAGCAAAACGTGAATAACAAATACGAAGACGCACGGGAGGTGATGGGGGGCAGGTGAAGCGAATATCTGAGGCAGAGCTAACATTAATTTTATGAATTAACCGCCAACACTGGATGGAATGTAAATGACTTGAGTATTGTTTTCGATATATTTTCATGTTTGCATGATTGCCAGTGGATTATGGAATTATTTAACGTTATGATGCCGATCAAGGTTAGTAAGAGGGAATTCTGAGGTATCTAATTAGAAAATTTCATAATTCGTAATAACAAAGACGTTGGTAAATCAAAAGCATAACCTTGCTGTTGACTGTAGGCCATTTTTAAAGTTTTTAAAAAAATATTTCAGTCGCACAGGTTAGTTAGACTTTTGTTAGACTGGGTACTTCCAAAGTTTTCAAGATGGTTCTTGCCAAAAAAAAAAAAACTCATACCGATCTTGATTCTGGCCCAGGGTACGAGTTTTGTTTTCACAAGCCGCACAGCATACTGAAGCAGGTTTGCTGATTGAAAAAAAACGAGTAGTTTATGGATATTTTTCTCGACCGATCTTAGGATTTTTTTGAATGTAGGCTCCAAAAGCCAAAATTTAGACAAAGCAGCCTATCAAGCATACAAATAAATTTGAAATAAATTAAGATACGGAGAAAACATTTCTACTTGTGAGAAATACTTTGAATGCTATTTTTATTTAAGAAATTTTCAAAATTCTGCCGCTGGTGTTGACGTATTGCAGCATTTGGATTTTTTAAAGTTATCAGCGAGTGCTGAATATCGTGGTTTGAAGAATCTTAGCAGAAAAAAATCGTATATGATAAAATTGTATAAGCACGAGTTCATCTCGCAGTGAAACAAGATGGCTCTGAAACAAGATGGCTGTCTTGTTTTTCAAAGTTATCAAATTTGTTTCATTCTTTCCGCCAAACTTTTTTACAACCATTATTTTCTAGGGACGCCTTTAGATTGACTTGTTTTAAATTCGGCGACTTGTTTAGATGCATGTTTTCATGCGGAACGTCTGAAAGGGTGGTCTATTATGGCGGCTCATACTGCTGCGTTTCTTGGGTTCACGCCTTCAAGTTCAATTAATATACATTTATTTCGTATTTTTCAATTTACAAAGTTTGCTACACAAAATAAATCCTACTCAAATACACTAATACGTACAATACTTCAGAATATCACTGTACTTTATACTCAGTTGACTCTACTATCGCAGTTCAAATGTCGGTTCAGCAGTGGGTGCTAAATACTACTCATGTTTCACCGCAGCTTTTATAGAAGATGCTAGTAGCCTGCATGGCTTCTACCGAGTGCCTTTGATTTTTTCCAGTATTTTCTTTCCAGATCTGTTATTATTGCCTTCTGACTATCGGATGAGTAACTGTATATGGATGATTTTGAAAGCCAGAAATGGTTTTTGTTGCTTTACGTAAGATATGGTTGATATGATACTACAAAAAAGCGTATTACGTTTTCCTACATTTTTTTGGTCACTTAAGGGTAGTTTCTCCGAAAGTCAGTTTTTGAAAATCGAAATTTCTTCGAAAATCGGTTTTAAAGGAAAAACGTTTAGCGCATCAGAACCGCTAGAAAACGAATTTTCGAAGAAATTATCTTTGAGGGATTTAAAAATGTGTGACAAAAGGAACAAATTTCATTTTCTGACAGCATTTCCTATGACACAAATGATGAAAATGTTCAGTGCTGGCAACATTTGTCCAACACAGCAGCAATAAATCTACCATAACATGCTCGTGCTTAATCAACCTATCCTTTGAATTTCATTTTCATCCGAGAATGTCATCGAAAGTTTCAATGATTAAGCTATGTCTGGGGTTGCCATCCGAAAAATTCCCAAAACTCGGAAAATTTAAATATCGGTTGCTTATATTATTGTAAATGCTTTGAATACAAAATGGAAGCATCTGTTGGTGTAATATTTACGAAATTGCCTGGTGCTGGCAATCATGTGCTAACACCAAAACTGCTTCACGAATGGATGCGCTGTAAGTTATACGAGTGAATATAATTTTAGGATTACCATCGTCCAAACTTTTTGAATTTTTGAAACGTAAATATTTGTTTTAAATTGTCATTGCATTCCCATTTGGAAATTTTACGACAACATCGCTCGATAAAGAAATGTCAATAAATTACGAAATTCATCAGAGCTGGCAACCCTTTCACGGTTTTTCAACGAAATTCCTACAGAATTAGAAACGCAACAAGATATACTTATCACATGAATTTCGCTTTGATTTCGTTACTGCATCGGAAGTTATAGGGAAATAATCTTTATTTTCCTGAGCAAATTTACAATATTTAGGATACAAAAATTGCCGTAGCTGTCGTCCCTTTACTAATTTTTCAACCAAATTTCTATGAAATCTATCTTAAAGTAAGGTTCACCTACTGCTACTATAGGCCAAAAACCAGTTTTTTTTCTCAGCGATTTTTCCAAATGGCACCACTGCCACAGTGTTGCCCGTATTTCAAAAACTCTTCTATCAGACCTGGCCTTAGTCAATTCCAACATGTTCTGCAAATTTCATATTGATCGCATTATCCGATCGTCAGTTCTCGTGAACAGAAGTTTTGAGTGCTGAAATTAGAGGTAATTTGATCTCGGGTTGCCGTTCTTGTTTACCGCGGAATTTTGGAAATTTTTATTTGACTTGATGGACAAAAGTCAAAATTTATCAATAATTTGAATTTATTTTCAAAAAACAAAAATTTTTCAGGAAGGTCGATGACTTGTAGGATTTTTTTTCAGGAGGCTGCTGTAGCTGCAGACTTGTCCGCACAATCTTGAAAGTCCATGTGTGTAAAATTCTAGTCTATATCAATAAGCTCTGAAAATGTCACGATGATCCATTGTTTTGCTTTCCCTTATACCAATATTTTATTGTCTGGGGAGAACGAAGTTAACATATATTGAGGAGAATTGATGCACACGGACCGTGCATTTTGATTGAGTGATGGAGAGAGTGGAAGGAAGGAGGCAAAAAAAAAAAAAAAGTTATGACAAATCGAAATTTGAAAATAAATCCTTGCCTACTTTTAGGCACTCAGCGCCTACGCCAGGCTCAAAATTTCCAATTCTTTATCATAGACAAGCTTAGAGCAGAATAAATTTTCATTCCTAATATTTTTCTTTCACAAAATTTTACACTGCTAGGAAATATAGGAGTACCTGAAAATTCAATAAAATGCCCGCCGCCGCCAAAAGGTTTAAAATATCTGAATTCCAGCAAGTCATCAAATTTCAGCTCAATCGAATCGGCCACTCCAGAGAGTATCTCCCTTAATCATTTTGCTGATATATATATATATATATATATATATATATATATATATATATATATATATATATATATATATATATATATATATATATATATATATATATATATATATATATATATATATATATATATATATATATATATATATATATATATATGATGAATTTTCGCGAAGCGAGTTTAATACTTATTTTCTTCGAAAATTAGTAAAAACCGTCTTTAAATAAAATATGTTGCTTTGAAAATTAGGAGAAAAAAAAATTAGCTTAATTCATTTAAAAATCGGTAATATTTTCGCATACGGAAGATATTATTTACGGCGTCAGATGGTAAGGAGCAACAACTCTCTTTAATATCGGCGGGCATTTTAGTGAATTTTCAGGTACCGCTATATTTCTATGCAGAGTGCATTTTCGTAAAAAGTAAGTAAGTACTGGAAATAAAAACTATTTATGTTTTATGCTTGTTTATGATAAAAAATTGGAAATTATGAACCCTCTATGGGCGCTGAGTGCTTAAAAGTAGGTAAGGTTTTTTTCAAATTTTGATTCGTCATAACTTTTGACAGAAACTGTACACAAATAGGTTTTGAAGACTGTACGGATATCCCTGTAGCTACGGCAGGCACGTGAAAAAAATTCTTTAAATCATCGACCCTCCTGAAAAATGTTTGCTTTTCGACGAAAAATTCAAATTATTGATAAATTTTAGCCTTTGTCCACCATGTCGATGTAAAATTTTCTAAATTCCGAGTTGACAAGAATGGCAACCCATCACCAAATTACCTCTGTTTTCAGCACTCAAAACTTCTGTTCGCGAGAACTGACGATCGGATAATGAGATCATTATGAAATTTGCAGAGCATGTTGGTATTAACTAGGACCAGGTTTGATAGAAGTGATTTTGAAATGCGGGCAGCCCTGTCGCAGTGGTGCCATCTTGAAAAATAACTGAGAAAAAACTGCTTTTTAGCCTATAACTTCCGATTTAGTATTTGTAATCACAGTACATGAACCTCACTCTAAGCCACATTTGGTAGAAACTTAGTTGTAAAATTAGAATAGAGCTGGCAGCTATGAAAGTTTACATCATCTAAATTTTGTAACTTTGCTCAGCAAAAAAAAATAACTTCCAATGCAGTCATGAAATGAAAACGAAATTCATGTGGTACATGGACTTTATTTGAAGCCAAATTTCATGGGAATTTTGTGAAAGGGCTGCGAGCTATGGTAATTTTTGTACTTTTTGCATTTCTTTACTAAGGGACCTTGTCATTAAATTTTCAAATGGGAATGTTCATGCAATGACAATTAACGACAAATATTGAGATTGTGAAAACTTGAAAAAAAATTGAGGGTGGTAACCCTAAAATTCTTTTCATTCTTTAACTTCCAGCGCAGTCATTCAATCGAAACGAAATTCACAGGGTGGATTTAACTTAAGGCCGGCGATACATGTAAACGCCTGAATTTAGACCGTTTTTCAGAGGCTTATTTAAAATAGAAGGAATAAATGAATCGTTTTGAAAGTGATCATATTTATTCATTGCATATTAAAATACAAGAATCTGATTTTATTTAATTTTTTTTTGTCAAAATGGCCGCCGTAGTAACCAATCTCCTGAGACCCTCGCGACGAAAGTCATCAATCAGCGGGATTTTTAGCATCAGTTACAGCAATTTGAAATCAAAAAAATGGGTTGGAGAAAAATAAAAAAAAGTCACAACATCGTGAATTAGCACGCCTCATAGAAAAAAGTACGATTTTTCACCCATTTTTCGACAGTTTTTGGGTCGAAAATGCTAGATTTGGAAATTTTTATTTTGGCATTATTGAGGTTCAACTAGAAGCTTATACTATTGAAAAAACGTGTGCCAAGCTTCATAAGAATCGGTTGAGTACTTTTTGAGTTATCTTGCCCGCCAATTTAAAAAAAAGTCGTTTCGAGAAAAACGCGTAGTTTTGACACATAGAAACTCTATAATTACAGCGACTTACGAACTAATCAGCGATTCTAGGCCCACACAGAAGTTCTTCAGTACGTTTATTTTTTAGATGTTAGTTCAACTATTTATGCAAAAAAAAAGAAACTCGAATTTTTGAAAATTTTACATTAACGTGAAGCAGATTTAGTATATTTGTAGCTATGCTGGTAACACAGGTTTCTAGCATCAGACATTTTCTTTAATGTTGCATCAACAGATACTTCCATTATATATTTAAAAATAAGGAACCAATGTTTGAATTTTTTTCAGATGGCAGCCTCAAACATCGTTTAATCGCTGAAATTTTCGATCAAATCCTGAGTTGAAAACAAAAATCAGATAGTTTGGTATACTTATCGCTGCTTCGCTGGAAAAGTGCTGCCAGCACTGAACATTTTATCATTCATGCTATAGGAGATGCTGCCGAGAAATGGTTTTTGTTGCTTTAGGTAAGATATGGTTGATATGATACTACAAAAAAACGTATTACGTCTTCATACACTTTTTAAGTCACTCATGGACAGTTTCTACGAAAATCAGTTTTTGAAAATCGAAATTTCTTCGAAAATCGGGTTTTAACCTTCATTTGCTCCTCAAAAAAACTTACATTACTGTCCCTCATGTGTGATTTTTCACACATAAAGAGTTTTTGTGTATTTTAACAACTTTTTGTGTGTCAAATTGTGAATTTATTGTCATGAATGAATTTATTGGTTGGATATACAACATTAATTAACAATTACGTACATTATATTAGCTTTTCTGCCACACATTTTTCACAAACATTTCGGCAATGAGTACGTTTGCATACGCCTTTACGGCAAAAACAGCACATTGTTTCGTGTGTATTATTCATGGTTTTCGATTTTTCGCTGTAGCAAATGTGGCATCTTGCCTTTCCGTGGAAATTTGGGGGAACCGTTTTGGACCTCTTTCGAGGGATTGCGGATGTTGATGGCAAGCTTTCGTGGGAAGATGAGAGTGCCGAAGTTTTGGGCCGGACCAATGGACTCTCGCCACCTTCCAATATTTGACTCTGCGTTTCACTGCTCATCGCTGAAAGCAAAGATGCCGCTGACTCAGTTCTTGGGGTGCCTTTCCTCATCGCCATATATGGTTTTGCAAGTGCAAGGCCAAGTTCACGCAAGAAAACTCGTCGCATTGTCTGCTTGTTGACTTGCCAGTTTGGATATACATCCTTGTAAATTATAAAGGCATTTAGGGCTGAGATGTCGACCATGTTGGAGAAAACGGCCATTGGCCATCGACTGGTTTTCCTTTTACAACTGTAACAAGTTAGCATTTTATCGACTGTATCCACACCACCTGTAGAAATATTTATCAATTGGCAATTGTTGAAGTCAAAATGCACATCATTTTATTGAACCTACCTTTGGTTTCATTGTAGTAAGAAATAATTTGTGGCAACTTTTTTCGATCCGATTGCGTTAGATTTGAAGAATGCATTGTGCTCTGAAGAACTACACACTTGTTTCTTCTTCCAACATATGAAACAAGGGTAGTGCTTTCAGTGAATGCAAATGTTGACTGGTATAGTGGTGCTTTTTTGCATTCTAGAAGCTTTGGTGGGATGCTTCTTTTATTTTTACGCATCGTTCCAACCATCGTTATGCCTTGAGTCAGCAACTTCTGGCCAAGATCGTAGGATGAGAAAAAATTATCCATCGTCACGTTATGACCTTTTAGCCAACGGACCAAATCTAAAACCACACTTTCACCTTGATTTTTTTCAGTTGGACATCCAGGTGACTTTCCTAAATATGGCTGAATTTTCCAAACATAGCAGCTTTCTGAGCAGACCAAAAGCAAAAATTTTATGCCATATCTTTCAGGCTTAGAGGGCATGTATTGGCGAAACTTGCACCTTCCATGGTAGCCAAGTAGTTGCTCATCAACTGTGACGCACTCGGAGGGGTTGTAGTAATCCACTAATAGTTCTGACCATTTGTCGAATACTTCGCGGATCGGAGCAAATTTATCAGTCGAACTTTGCTGACGTCGGCTAATAAAATCGTCAAACCGAATTACTTCGTTCAAATAAAGAAACATCTTTTTTGACATAATAGCTCTAAAGATGGGACGGCCATACTCGCCATCAAACAGATCGGATGTTAGCTCATTTTTAGATCTAGAAAATTGATTTCATGCAAAAACTAAAAACGTCATATAAAAACCAGCTACATACCTGTAAACTCCAGCCAAAATAAGCACTGCCACATATGCAAACAATAAATGCGAGTCAATTGATATGTATTTATCAATATATTTTGACTTTGCATATTCGTTTGACCACTTCAGTATTATTTTTGCAATAGCTGAAGGGAAAAACAAAAAAAACGCATCTTTGAAATCACCAACACGTGCTTTTGCATATCTTGTTGTCCCTGCAGGCAAATTGATGACATTGGAGTCCCGCATTCTTGCAGTTCGAGGTTGCACTGGTTGCTGGCTCCAAACTGTTCCATCTTTCGAAACGAACAATGGATCGACACTTGTATCTACCAACTGCGAGTTAGATGTGCCTTCTTGTTCGTCCTCTTCCACTGCTTCGAAATCAGAATCACTTATATCAGTATCACTGACCACTAAATCTACGGGCCAAAAATCATCATCACTGTCCTCTTCACCATCAGAAGCTGTCAAAATCGCTTCAATTTCCTCGTCGGTCAGATATTTTGGTCTGGCCATATTATTTTGGCTAACAATAGTACGGAAAATTTTAAAACACAAGTTTACTCTCACAGCAATGATACACTGATGTCCGTCTTCCCTTCCGAAATGCCAGATTAGATAGATATTTCTTATGTGTGAGTTTTCACACATGAGGAACAACAACGTAAGTTTTCAGGTAGATCGATGTGCACCAATACTATTGCATCGAAAAACTCGTTTCCTATTCAAAATCGATATGACAGGAAATGTCAAGAAGTCTCATGGATGTAGGTTGCGCACATTTTGCAAAAACGATGAAATAAAATGCATTTGTGTGATTTTTCACACAAGGAGCAAATAAAGGTTAAAAGAATAAATGGTCTTTCAAATAAAATATGTTACTTTGAAAATTAGAAAAATCAACAAATTAACTTCATTCATTGAAAAATCAGTAATATTTTCGCTTACGGAAGATATTATTTACGGCGTCGGATGGTAAGGAGGAGCAACTCTAATATCTTTCTTTGAATTAACGCAAAATATTGTTGAAAACGAAATAGATTTGTGTCAATTTCTAAATGAAACTACGCAAATACTCTAGCTCTATTCGTATATTCTCCGAGACACCAAAGACATGTTGCTTTAATAACTTAGCAGTAATTTAGAGTTACGAAATCAATCATATATCGATTTCTTATCCTAGACAAATGACTTGAAATGCCTTCAACCTTTTCTCGATCGCTAAACTTGAGACAGATAATATACCTTTTCGATAATGCCATACCCAATATCATCCCCCAGACACTTGACACGTTTCCTGCCTACTATCCTTATAAATCCAACGTTTAACAAGTAATCTCCTCATATCATCTTCGATACAAAGCATATCCTGTTACATACTTTTCCGTATCATGCCAAAATGCAACAGCACAGCAACTTATCCTACCTATCCTAAGTATAAAGCGTATCAAGCGCAATATGCTGAACGAAAAGACTTGAAACAATTTCTGGCATTTCGTTGTCGTTTGACGTCTTTTCCTGTGTCATTATTTCTTTCATCTATCTTTTCTTTCCTGCAAGATTCCTCCAGTTTGCAGACGCTCCTTAGGAATCTCACCCTCGCCTGCATGTCTACCTCCACTCCTGTCTAGTGAAGGTCATTGTCCTGATGTGAATTTTTTTTCCTTCAGTTGGAGGAACAAGTGTTCAATTGTATGCTATTGCTACGGAATATGGAGGTAGTGCGGAGGAAGGTGGCATTACATTTGAGTATATTGAAAAGAAGGAATCTGTGCAAGTGAGCTTATGATGAATAATTGGATTTGGTGTAGGTTTTCGAAAGTATGTTTATTGTTGTCGCTTTGGTTTCGGTTAACTGCTCCATTTTCGTGGAATAGGTTGTCTTTATCTGTTATGATGATTTAGTATAATTTAAGGCAGCATTTATGAAAAATTTAACCCAAAGTGTGATGTCATGACATTTTATTTACATGATATGAATCCAGATCTACTTGAGTGATTAATCTGTCGGAATTTTATTTTTTAAAAAACACAGTTCAATTCGGTGAAGGCAGTAGAGCATTGAAATTGTCAATAGGTACCTCAAAACGATCATACTGAACACCAAAACAAATCTACCACTCAACCGAAATTACCATATTACTGCATAGTGCATGGCATATAAATAAGCATGTGCCTCAAGCCATACAATTCCAACAGCACTCACTATACTCAGCCACTTTACAAGGAATTTTCAATCTATTTTTTGCTATTCTCATTTTAGTTTTCCAATCGCATCACGTCGTATCATTCGAATTAATTCAAGTATGACCTTGGCAGCAAGAGCACTCCGATCCAACACACAGCTATTCCCGTCATCATCATCAATAGCATTGTTAATTCTAGCGAGTCAAGCAATGGGCTTGCGAAAATACATATCATAGCAATTTCATTGGAGTAATAGTGATGTGATGTGATTCATCCGGCTGCCTGCGATGGCCGGACGCGAGAAATTACTGCAACGAGGCAACTGCGCTATTTATAAATGCACATCATAAACACACTTGCTGAATTTTCAATTGAATTCAATTAATCAAAAACTACTATGGACATGGTGCTCTTGTGTGCGTATGCGATTGTTTATGGTTAAATGGGAAAACACTAAGTTAAACGAAAAAAAAACAGCCCAGTCCAGCGATTAAAAGTCAAACACTGCGGAAAAGTTCATTTTTTCAGATATAAATGTTTAGAGATCGTTGGAATTATGGATGGCCGCAGATTTATAGGAAATATGTACATGCATATATTGTACGACTATCATGTTTATTTAAGTATCAGTTTTCATTCGAGTAGGTAGGTACTGAGTGAAAGTTTAAAATGACAAGTGGATGAATGGAAATAATGACTTTTAATTTTACGCAAACTAGGAGAGTATTCATAAACGCACTGAGTGGAGAAAAACTAATACAGTCAGCGACATAAGTCATGGCACCTTTAATTGTGTAGAAAAACAATACGTACCATTCAGTATGGTTTTTAATTTTTAAAAGTAATTTACTCAAAATATAGTCTTTATAATTGCAGCTATATTTTCTCATTTACGGGATTTCAATAATGCATTGCGTTTGTCCATGAAGCCTAAAATTTGTTGCGTAGTACACAAACGCCGCGACAAAAATCATGGCACTCAGCGGGTTGCTTATTCAATAACAGTAATTTCCAAGAACTGTGTACCCTGTTGGAAGTAAATATCAATTCAGTGTTCTGTCTATTTTAATTTGAGAAAGTTTTACGTTGATTCAGTCAACTTTTTAAGTGTTTCGTGATTAAAAAAGATGTCAAGGAAAGAAACGACGTGTGAAGAAAGGAAAATTGTGTTAAATATGAGGAAAGATGGGAAAACTTATGAGGAAATTGGAGAATATATACAAAGGAGTAAGTCAACAGTAAGAAATATAATAAAACGAAAGGAAATAGAAAACAGAATTAAAAACAAGACAAGAACGGGCCGGCCCCAAGTTTTAACCGACAACGATAAACGGATTATAAGGTTAATCCAAAAATATTTGCAAGTGAACTAAGCCAGGCAGCTTCAGTTGAATTTGGAAAGAAAATTTCTCCAAGGAGTATTCAAAGAGTCATACGAAGTAATGGACTTAGAAGCCGTGTCGTTCGCAAAAAAGCGTTCATAAGCAAGGCAAATCAAAAAACGTCTAGAATTCGCCCGAAAATACTTAAATGCACCAGCTGACTTCTGGAACAAGGTAATTTTTTCCGATGAATCGAAATTCAATATTTTTGGAAGTGGTGGTCGCATAAGAGTGTGGCGTCGACAAGGCGAAAGTTTACTGCCGAAACATTTACATCCTACAGTGAAACATGATGGCGGTGGCGTTATGATATGGGGATGCATGTCTGCAAACGGTGTGGAAAATATGGAGTTTATAGAAAGCACAATGGATCGTTTCGGATATCTAGCCATTTTGAAGAAACATTTGCAAATAGTGCGGAAAAATTGGGTTTGAGTGGTGATTAATATTTTCAATCCCAAGCATACAGCATACTTTGTAAAACAATGGATAATCTATAACACTTCTCATATGCTGGCTAAACCTCCTCAGTCACCAGACCTCAATCTAATTGAGAATCTTTGGAGTGAATCGGAAAAAAACTTAAGGAAACATGACATAACATCGAAAGCACAACTGAAGGACATCATACGGCAAGAATAAGCTAATATCAACAATTCATAAACGCTAAAATTATTCCAATCAATGCAAAGCCGCTTGAAAGCAGTAATACAATCCAAAGGATATCCAACTAAATATTAATTTTAATATATTGCTATTAAAAGATACAATTTTCGAATCAAGTGCCATAACTTTTGTCGCGGCAAAAGTATAATTTTTGTATAAACAAAGTAGTTTTGTTTTGTTAATTTTGTGAAATTTGATTTGTTTTTATATATTCATAATCTATATTAATAAATAATTATTATTTCTAAAACACAACGGAATGGCTTTAATATTTTAGCAGATATGTATCTGCAAAACAATAAGTGCACTCAGGTGTCATGACTTTTGTCGCTGATTGTATGTGGCTCCTAGAGAATACAACCAAACTTAGCTAATAGAATATACAATCTTAAAGTGATATCGATCAGATTTTGAGACCTGAATTTATAACACTAGTCTGGAGTATAATCTGTGAAAAAAAAATTGCATAAATAATCTCGGTTCGAAATTGGGTCACGTGTGTGCTTTCTAATCGCACTATGTATTTGAACATCGTATTGCATCGGTTGTAGTAAAAATGTTATCAGGTATGTAATATGATAGTGGAAAAGTTTCAACGAACTGGTATTGGTTTGAAAAAACAACTACACAATATCGATCATTTGAAAACTAAGTTTCGATAAGAGATCAATAAGTAAATATATTTAAGCTGATTACACCTACAGTGGGTAAAAAAAGTTAAGGCACAAACTCTCAGTAAGAATAAAAAACTTATTTTTAATGCTACTTTAATCATATATGCTGGTGGTTTTGCATTTAATTGTAAGTTTTCAATGGCGGCTCGTGGTTCTGAGACTAAGGGAAGCACAAGCAAAATACATAAGCACATAATATAGGTAAGCATTCTTATGAAACGCGTGTAAAAAATCAATTTGGTATTTCAATGCTGACCATATTCGCATTAAAAGCTAGTGATGAACATAGATTATTTCAGTGATATTTCTAATCACTAATATCAAAAAATCTCACAAAAGTTCAAATTATGTATGGTATTTGAAAGCAAAAAAAAATACTAATTTCAATCATTTTTTTTTAAATAATAAAAAAAGTTAAATTAAAAACGTATTACAGGCTAAATAAATGGCGAAAGTTTTTTGATAGCTCAAAGCAGAGGATATAATGCATTTTTAGCAAATTAAATTAGAGAGCCAATGCCACAATAAAAATAAATTCCTCATATAATTTCCAATAAAAGTGCCTAATATAGTTACCTTTTGCAAACAGTTGACTGAGCGAAATTAGTGGTCTTGGTTGCCAAGACTCAATAAGATCCTCAATGAAAAAGACTACCGCAGTAAATACTCTATAACACAATCACATCAACATTCCACATTAGAGTCCATATTAAACGGGTAAATATTAACTTTTCGAAACAGAATCTATTCAATACGCTCTCACTTTAACGAGCTTTATGTTATAATTTAAGCCCTGAAATGTATTCGACGCGAAACGAAACGAAGTGTCAAATCCCATACAAAATCAGCCTGGTGCGGAATTTCATTTCGTTTGGTTTTGCTCGTCAGTAATGTGTTCGAAGACGTATAACTGTCTTTGAAGACAACATAGTGACTCGCTCTGAGATGGCGCCGCAATTTGTATAAGTTAAATTTCGCGGCCATTTAATGACCCAGGTACCTTACATTGATGCGAAATTTGTGACAGCTCATAGTTTCATTCGAGTTTGCGGATATTTTATTGAAAAATGGGTGAAAATGGATGGATGAACAGCGCATCCTTGATACAGTAGTTTTTGTTTTGCCGATAATATCATTTTTGATGCCGCTTAGTTAAATTTATATGCATCGAATTCAAATGTAATGCACTTGTTAAATGTCATCAGTGGCAATTTATACTGCCCCCGGTGTCGGGGTGCGGAGCTTTATTTCGCTCGATTCCGCACAGACGTTTTCGCTGTATTTCGTTCGTCGAATACATTACCAGGCTTTACTTTAAAAACTATCCTTTTATCCATCTTTAACCGACCGTATTAATACTGACAATACAAAAAATAAAGTCAAAAGAATTCTAACAGGTGCGTTTTTTGCGAAGACATAAAAAAACGCACCAAATGTAAACTACAAATGCTAAAGAAAACACTCCAGAAATTTAACATAGAAATAACATAGGAGAAAGCAATCAAGTGGTCATATTCAAAGCACCTGAACCGAGAAACTCATTTTACGAAAGTAAACCCAAAGCAGATACAAAAAAAATCGATCTGGAGAAAATTACACTCGAAACAATTTAACTCCTACAACTTGCACCGTACATACACGATGCGAACAAAATATAAAAGGCATCAAATCAGAAGGGGAACAACTCGTAAGAAAAGGAGCAGAAGAGAATCTACAAATTCTGTAACGTAGATAATGACGAGAAACATAAACATAGTAGTGACGCGGATGATTTTGCAGCGTCAACATAAGCGTCCAAAGCAAGCAAGTGGTCATTTCACCAAAGCACCAGAAACGAAAAACTACTTCTTTTGGGAAAACAAACCCAAAACAGACACAAAAAACCGATCTTGGGCATCACAATAGCTTGCACCGTACATGTGTACATGTGAATAAAGCAGAAAATGCATCAATTTCTAAGGGGAACGGCTCGTAAGAAGAGGAGCAGAAGAGAATCTACAGAATCACGAGGGAAAACAGTAACATAACAGGAGACGCGGATAACTTTGCAGCGTATTAAGTTCATTCATTGGCAAAGATTTTCGGGTCGTTCAGCAGGTGGATCGGGCAAGCGTTTTTGAATTTCTCTATCCACCAAGACGCAGCGAACTGAGCCAGCGTCCGCGATACTAATTGACTACACTGATTGTAAAATTTTTGTGGGCATCATTTAGGCAAAGCGTCTGAGTAGATCTATCCGAAAACCACGAGTTTGAGCATTGAAACAAGATCACTTCATTGTTCTGCGTAGTATATTTTAATGAACTGAATGTTTTGAATTGAATGATATGCAGTGCCTATAGTTTGTAGTAAAACGTTTGAGTTTTCGCCGCGTCGCTGTAAATTTGACGTGGAAGCTCTGTAGTTGGACTGTTATCAAATAAAACCATTTGATTCATAGTAGCGATGGAGTTTTGATTTTTGTAAGAAAATATATTTATTTATTTATTCAAATTTCATTTAACAAAAAATCCAATTATAAAATGAGATACAAAAAATAACAAAAATTATTAATATAAACCAAAACCAAGGAATAAAAATAATAAAAAATAGAAGAAATAGAAAACAGAAAAATCCACAATAAAAAGAACTAAGAGGCTACGTTAAAATACACAAGAGCACGCGCAAAAGGAGTAAGGAAAAGCGATCAGACACACGTAAGAAATGACACACGCGAATGTTGGAAGAAAGTAAGCCATGATAAGGCTTATAAAGAAGACATGCATCCAGGAATATTCTGCGGGTACTTAGCAAATGGAGATTTAAGAAAAGCGAACGGTCATCATAAGGACGATAAGCAACATTAAACCTGTACAAAAGGCAGCGAGTAAACTTACGTTGAACGGATTCAACAACATTAGACAGGTACACGAAACGAGGAGACCACACTTGGGAGCAGTATTCAACAATGCTAAGAACAAGAGAAATAAAAAGACGAACACATGTGTTGATATTGGTTGCAAAGCGAGAGCAGCGCAAAACGAAACCAGCTACTTTTGAAGACTTAGCAACAACAAACAAAACATGCAGATCAAATTTTAACTTCGGATCAAAGGACTAACTTGGTTGCTGTCTACCTTTGCCGTTTCTGATCAGTCAATGTTGAGGGAGTCTAGGCTTCAGAACGAGTCCCTTTGTTCACTTTAGGATCACCTAAGAATCTGGGAGGCAAAGATTCCATCTTCAGATTCCATATGCCCTAATAGAGGTGACCCTTTGGCTTCTGCAAGCGAAAATTCCAATGTCTTGTACACTCTGTTGAATAAAGTTTTCTTTCTTTCATCAGTGCTCAGCTTTACTGCTTTGGCAATGCGACGGAACGATACAGTATAAAGTCTAGTCGAAAAAATTCTTTGCTTCGGATTATTTCAGAAAAGATTTCATTAAAAATTGGGTACTCTTTCAAATAGATCAATTTTCATCCAAATGAAGGGCTTATTTGCTTAGTGAGTCAACTTTTCGACATCGCAGTCACCACGTTGGTACCAATCAGTAATAGAAGTACTAACGGCATGAAAGTGTTCTTTCAGAGCCCCCTTCCATTCCCAAATATACGCCTAACACAGCATTTTCTTTTAATTGATTACCTGCTAAACTCAAACTTCAACCCATAAAGTACAATTTCGACAGATTTGCATTTTACTCATGTTTACTCTGGCTTGCTTTCTGTCAGTGTTTTGAGAGCATTTTAGAGTATTTTAATAGATCCCCTAATTTTCTTGTTTAAACGCTGAAATTATCGACCCACAATCGTACCACAACTTTGAAATATTCGCCTGCACGACTGCGAATACACAGGCAATATACGACCAAATTTTTGGTCGAACCCCTCTAACATTATTATTAACAGTTCTTAAGTTTACCATTATTTAAATTTTGTTGAAAAATGTGTTGTGTACAGTGTTTATGGAGAGTTTTAGAATTTGCATGATATGTGATATATTTATGTTAGTTTTTCAACTCTATACACTCAGAAAAATATGTTTCCGAAAATCAAAGAAAATATTTACTTGTTTACGAGAAGTGAAATCTTCGACAAATCAAATAAACTTTTATTTTATATCAGTAATTTGTATGAATATCATGTAAAAACTTCTTTCATTCAACGTAATACAATTTTTACTTTACCTTATTTCAAGTAAGTAATTTTCCTCAAATCTTGTAAATTATGTCTATGAATTTAGTAAATTATATCTACACCTCGAATATTTTTTTCTATGTTTCAACAACAACCATGCTTCAATATTCGATGAAAAAATTGATAGTTTTTATGACTTCTATTAACTTTTCCTCTACACAAATAAAGGGTCGATAGCTTAGCTCGCTAACGTGTCAATCCAAAGCAGCGATCTACCGCTCGTGGGTTCGAATTCCGCCGGGTTCATGGTTGACTTTGTTCGTCTTCAGTTGTCCTAACTCATAGCATAGCTTAAATTGGCGACTAGGCATAAATAATACTAGCGCTTCAGAAAATAAGAAAAAAATGTCGCACTTTAAAAAAAGGAAAAAATGGAAACATTTTTTTTTTCAGAGTTTTTCGTGGCAACAACATGCGATGCTTTCAAAGCGGTCCCCCATCTAAGTAGTAACCACGCCCAGCACTGCTTAGCTTCGGTGATCGTACGTGAACCGATTTATGCCAGATGCCAGATGTTCTTGAAACTTTATCAAATTTTACTCAAAGCAAATGCAATATCAGTGCTTGAAATGAATAAATTCCTTTCTTTCGATTGAGTAAATATTTTTTTGAAACTATACCAAGTTTTACTCAGGGCAAGTACAATATTTGTTCTTTGAAATGAAGAAATTTCTTTCTTTCGATTGAGTAAATATTTCTTTGGCGCAGAATCATTACCAATTTTCTTTGATAATGTGTTCATTTTTCTTCTAAAAATAGAAGTATTTTTCTCAGTGTATTTTGCATAAGAAAACACTTTTTTCCATTAACAAAACAAATTTTGCATTGGTGAATCGGCAAAAAATTTGCTCTATACAAACATATTTGCAGCTTTTAAGGGATTAAAATGTAAATGTCACTTTGAGGTCTGTCCTAATTGTGTGATAATCTTTATAATTGTGATATTTATGATTTGTGTCACCTTCCAAAGTTTGCATTAATAAATACCTACCAATTACGGTTGACGCAGCTACTTCTTTTGCAGCAGCCGCTGCAGCAGCTGGTCCGCAATGCAATATATCCGATAGTGATAGAGATGAAGCGATCAACTGACGCTTTTCTTCGAAATTCAAATAATCCAAGGAATTACTACGTTGCGGTGTAACGGTAATTGTAACTGATTTCTGCATTTTGGCGACTAGACAAACTTGTTGTTGTTGCTGCTGTTGTTGTTGTTGTTGTTCTGTAACATCGTCACTTGGACTCATTGGTGATTCAGGTTGCTGACTATACTGCAATTGTTGTTGATGCTTGGGCTGTTGATAATACTGGCCACTATCACTATTATTCATCACGCCACCAAAATTTGGCGCATTCGAATCTGGCGTCTTTGCACTACTATTCAAACCGTAACGATTCAACAAGATATTGTTGAGTAAATCGTGATGATGCTGGAATTGATGTTGTTGTTGAGGAGGTTGTTGCGGCTGCTTTTGTTGTTGTTGCTGCTGCTGATGATGATATTGTTGCGGCAAAGGTTGAAAGTGGAATTGATGATGAAGTGACGATGGCTGATTGTAAATATTTGAATTATTGCTATTATTGTTGTTGTGATTGCTATTGTTATGGTTGCCACTATTATTGCCTCGCATCGACATAATAATAGCCGTTATAATATTGTTGGAGAATTCAATAATTAGAATGGCCTATTAGACGCATTAGAATAGCACAAGCATACTAGATTATTTATGAGCATATTTACGAAAGCCGGTATTTTTCATTATTTTCGCGTATACAATTATGTGTTTCGGTTAAAAAAGCAGACTTTTCGACGATTTTTTCGCAGGTTTGGAAGACACTAATGCACATGAGGCGGAGTAAAAATATGTTGTATAGAAATATTTAGACTTAATTTGGCATGTTTCACACATAGGAATGATTCGATTATTGAATTTTGACTTTTTATTATTGGCTTTTTTATTATGTGAAAAAATGTTGAAAAAACACACAATTCAAATGAATTTCACACTACACAAAATTTGGCACGGAACAAACTTTTAAGAATGCACTATTCACTCATATTTTTATGCTGCACTAAATATTTTCAGTTTTTTTTTTACTTTTCATTGACACTCAGCACTCATCTCCTGATGAAGGACATCTGTAAATTAGATGATGCTATGTTGAAATCCACGCAAATCAGTGTATGGTACCGGCAATCAGAATTTTGCAGAGCTGTTCCGAAAGTGTTTTTGGGAGAGGAAAAATCTGGGCCTTTTTAATGTTGCATTAACAGTGTTTGACCAACGTGAGTGAGTCTTGAATAGATCCAGGCATTAAATTCTGACTTTAATGCTTTGCCTTCGCTACAAAGCAACTGGCTGAATCAATTACCTTTTGATGGTCTCTCAAATTAATATTCCACGAAGCAATTTCCCTTCACGTACTTCACATACAAGAACAAAGCAAACCTTAACCATCGAGCGAAATTCAGCCTTGCATGTGAAGGCCAGAACAGGAAAACCGATTCTCAGACAAAAGGTCAATCGAAGCATACCATGTAAAACACACCTGTCTGGCGCGGGATGTTATGGACTAAAGAACGGAATACCCTCCAAAACCCAATCTCTAATGATGGCACTTGCATGCAACAGCGAACCCGCGGCCAGACGAACGAAAATAAAAATCATTACTCAGGTAGAAGGTACACGTTTAGAAAAACGACCCTGTATCCACGCATTACATAATATACGTTCCCTGCGTGCATTAAAATGCCAGAGGAACTCTTTTTATTTTTCTATTCAATGGGGAGGTTTTGGTTGTTGCTGCGGCATACGGTACGATGAACCCAAAGCAGATTAGCTTTGTGTTAAAAGCGGAAAGCTGCCAGGGTCACAGGTTATTTGCGATGAACTTGGAATGAGTTTATGGCATTCGTGCTTAATCCGCCTATTTGGGCACTGCTATGAATCTAGTTCATAGCAGTGAGATGACAAAGAAGGTACTTAAGTACATTTCCCTAGGTTACTGAGCATATAAGCTATCCAGGTTGCTTTATATCAACATAAACCTACAAGGAATCTATTTATATGTTTTGATAGCAACCCCCGGCATATATATGTACATCTAAACTGCCTTAAACAGACTACATTGCCAATTAGAGTAACGCATGCCACGGAAAGAGAAGTAGATGCGCACTAAAAAGCCGGTGAGTTTAACCTCCAAACAAAGCCAAAGCAAAGGGAGTTGAATTTAGAGCTCGGTTTCATTAGGGTGGCTTTATGGTCGTGAGATTCTGTTTGAAAAAGACACATTTCAACTTCCCTCAAACACATTTCATCTATTTTCGGGTAAAAAAGAAATCTCTTTTCAATGAAAATGGTAAATATTTAGCCAGACCTAGAATGATGCTCTAGCTACTGGAATTCAGAAAACGATGCAAACAAAGATGTGGAGGAGGCACATAGTTTGGCATTGTTGTATCATCAGATGGCATCTCATGCCAGTTTCACACTCTCAAAAGCCCGACGATCAATAATTGCGTTCTCTCTTCCATATGTCTGAATGAAGAAGAGAATTTACAACCAAGAAAACAGTTGTAGGCTAATATTAAAATTTTACACTTACGGCCACTATTTTAATTCACTTCTTTGTGAGTAAGATTTGTTTGAAAATTCCAATTTGATCCGGGGAGAAATCACATTAACGAAACTATCACTTGACTAAACTGAGGGTCTCAGAAAACTTCAAAAACTTGTAATTTCGCACTTGTTCCTACGTCTGCCAAAGAAGCGAATCTATTAACGGCCGTTTTTCACTTTCCCTACAATCCTCTCTCACTTTTTTTCCTCGTCACGGTTCACCGAAATTCTAGTCTGGTAACTCTTATCGACAGAGAAAAACCGGTTGGCTGGTTGATGCGGAAACTCCAGATGAAAAGATTGATTCTCTTCAACCCGAGAGTTTTTGTAGATACAATCCACTCTCACTGTACAAACAACTGAATAATTAATTCACGTGCTCTCGGATCCTTAAAATTAGTTCAATACGCACCACGCCAAACACGAAAATACATCACTAAACCACTTTTCGATGAAAAGGACGAGAGTATATTCGAATCAGATTCTACGTTCCACACGAGCCGCGCAAATGACGGAAGCCGAACGACATCTTCAGGGGCAGCGTTAAACCGAAAGATTCACAGATGTTTGCGCCATAGTGATGCTGGCTGCATTCACTCCAGTCTGTTGGAAATGAAACTCACGAAAGGTTATCAGTCGTTGCGAAGATACTTTCTGCACGAATTCCATTCGAGTTCAAGAATCGCGAAATTGCCGTTCGAGATATTCCAATCCGAAAAAGATACACACATAAATGAAACTTGAGCTCGAATCCGATCGAAATCTGAAGTTTCAAGTAACCCGCGACACGAAACAACCACCACACAAGACGAACGGTGAGACGCGACTAAAACTAAACGCACTGGAAATTCTCTTGAATTCGGCTTGCTCAAACAACTATTTAGTTAAAGATACTTATGTGAAAACGATCCAAGAGAACAGTAGCGTTGGCGGGGAAAAAGATACAGAAAAATTTCCCATGGGAGATGAATGCGAGTTGAGCAGAAAATTCCCTGTTTCTATACCAATAAGCTGTAGGAAAAATGTCGTGAAATTCTCTTTGTTGCCAGATTAAATTGGAAATTGAAGAAATTTGAATGAAAAAAAAAAATCTGAAAAATCCCCGTGTGTTTTAGTTCTAAAATTTCTAAAATTTCTAAAAGTTCTGATTAGATGTAGCTTCTAAAAATGTGTCTACAAATGGTTGAGTAAACGACGCGAAACCTACGAAAAGGAGGGACCAATTGGCCAATAATTGCCGAAAATATATATGATATGACGAAGAAAAGCTTTAATATAATATATATATATATATATATATATATATATATATATATATATATATATATATATATATATATATATATATATATATATATATATATAAATTTCAATCAATTTATCAATTTCTGTTTGTGGAATTTGCTTGCGCGAATGCGTATGTCAGGTTGGCAGGTGAAAATGACGCTTTTACTACGCTTACTGATAAGAAATGAATTTGGGTGATGTAAAGTGTTTTGCGTTGGCGGTGCTGCGATTGTGGCTAATGGCGATAGCTTATCAGTGATTGTATATAAATTTGTTTAGAAATGACAGATTTCGTGTATGCATTTTTCTCAACATTAATTTGTTTAAAACTATGTTAAAACTTTGATATTTAAATTTGAGACGAGAACAAATTGACAAAGAGATACTAATTTTTTCTTGTTTCTACAAAGGCTGTGTAATACGGTATGCTCCGAGAAAATATTATTTAAAATCAATTCAAAAAATATACTGCAGGTCAAAAAGTTTAGGTTTACATTTTATAAATTACATTAAAATGCCTCAACTGATTGTTGGTAACATTTTTTGTCCTATTTTAAATTTTGTTAACAAAATAGCGGACTTCGCAGTTCCAGAGATCAACTTGACTCTGAAAATTTGGTCAGAAAAAGTTCACGACATTTTGTTACAGTGAGCGCAATATGTTTGAATTTGAACTGATCAGTTTTTGAAAAAAGTAAATAAAATAAAATTAAAGTGTAGTTCAGAAACTACATTTATACAAACAGCTAGATCATTCAAGCAAAATGAATTTGAGGTGCGAGAGCTAATTAAAAAAATTAAATTTGGGGAAAAAGCGCTTGGGTAAATAGGTACGTTAGTAAGAAATAGCTGTATCAGTGTGCAAACCATAGTAAAAAGCAATGGCAACAGTGGTGCGAAAATACAGGCGCAGACAGTAGTCGTTCAAAAATATTTTCTTTGTCAGAGCAGCGACTTATAACACGGTTCATAAAGGAAGATCCGAAAAAATATGTAAGGAATGTCAGCTCCAAGCTTTCAGAGATATACAGAGAGATGCCGGATTTCATACACTCTAAAAAGTGGGCCTATAATTAATGCTTTGGTTATAGGAAATATATTAATTTTTTCGTTTAAAATAAAGAATCACAAATTTTTTTACACATTCGATGTGCATTTTTTTTGGTTTTACGTCATATCAGCTGAATAATACACAGCTTTTTGTAAATTGAAGCAAAAGAGTGTAAATTTACTAGCTTGCTATTCACCTATGCGCCGAAGCCATAAAATTGCAGCATTTTTTAGGGTAAAATTACACGATTTGGTCGTAAAAAAAAACTATTCTTTTTACGCACTTTTGTAAATTTACATCTTTAATAGTAGGAAACCAGTTTCCTACTATAATAAGGGTAAAATTCAACCAAAATTTTTTTGAGTGTAGTCGATTTACTCGGAGTAAACCATTCATATCAATTGTGAATCGCGAATCATTACGTCCCGCAAAGCATTAAAACAAGCTTTAATAAGCGAATGAAGAAAATAACACCGGAGAATACATAGCAAAGGGAAACTAAAAAAATTTTTCAAATAAATTTTCCAGCTTTGTGCAACTAATCGAATACTGAAATTATAGAAAGTGTATGTGAACATTTTCGACATGATTTTTGTTATAATTGTGTTTTCGTTTGAATTTTTCTCCCAAAATACATGCTTCAATGTTCATTGTTTCATTTTTTATGTAAATATTCTCATAAAATAAAAAACGATATCATAATTTAATTGATTTTTAATCAGGCATAATCTAGAGGCATTAATACACAAGATTTTTACACAGTGTCCAAGTTGAAACTACTCAAAATTGAAATAGAACAACGGAATCACCAATCCGCTTGTTAGTTCCCTATATTAATTGCTTTAGGCAAAGTAATTTAAGTCGAAACTAGTTAAGTTACTGTAAGTTAGGCTAAGTACCGGCAATCAAAAAAGATTATTTTTTTTTACTGTTTTCCTTGCATTTACTACATCACAAACTTAATTATCAAACAAATCGCGCTGCATAGTTCATAAAATTATAGCTTCAAAGAAATTCGCCAATTTTCAACCTCTTAGTATAACCGAATTGTTAAAGCTATGTCAATAATAATAGCTTTAAATAAATGAAATGGAAAAAAATGGAAACTACGGAAAATGCATCACAACATATTTTGAAAATAGAGAATATTGATCAAAGAATATACTGCTTCACAGTCTTATTAGTCCGAAGGATCCACTTTTAGTTGAAGCAATTTCAAAGAGATTACATTATACTATATAAGAATGAGACGTCCTATTTCAATTGCGAGCAACATAGAATGTTCGAACCAATGTCTTCTGGTCTAACTCTCAATTTGACTCGTGGAGACTGGAGGAGACTGGAGGAGTAGTGTCAACACAGTTTATTAAAGATGATGATAGTTTAGGCCAAAATGTTTGACGATATGGATAGTTGTTTTACTCAGCAACTAAAACTAAGGCGTTGACGAAACATATATTCTATCTGCCTAGTTTGTCAGACACCAGATTAAATGGAGGCTATTTCCAAAAAATCAAGTTGAAAGACAACGTTGATTGGTGTGCATGGAGTGAGTTCAGATGGACTTTAGTACTGCGACCTCTCAGGTCTATTGTTTCTTCCCTGCTTTATATTCTATAGGATATACAGGCTTGTTATGAACTTGGCTATTGGATGGAATTTTTGTTATATCTCAGATGGAAAGAAGAGCATTATTTCGCTAGTGCTGAACTGTCTGCAATATGTTCAACACTCTCCTCCTTACTTATCCGGTGTAGGTATTTTTTGCCACATAGGACCCTTACGTTATTTAGACAGAGAGCCATTGTTCCTTTTGCTGTTTTAATATCGAAGCTGAGGTATTCTTTGGAGTTTTTCTAAACCTTCAGAGACTGAAGCAGTAGCTTTCTACTTTGGTCTGGGTCCACATTTTGATTTTCTTGTCCGTGTCGGCCTTTATAAAGCCCCAGTGCGGAGTGAAACCAAAGAAGGAGTTTTAAGTTCTTTCTTTAGCCTTTATGTTTGATTCCTGGTTTTCTTGTTGCCCTCACGACCGGGAATCCATGTAAGCTCGAAACTTTTTGGGTACTCCTATTTCAGTTAGGACTTTTTTCAGCTCTAGGAGTACAGCTTGCTTTATATGATTGCAATTGATAGCTCTCGGAATTGCTTGACTATACGATAGGATCTAGATTTCAACCTTTTTAGCGTACCTTATCTTTATTATATGCTTGGTTTTTTAGTATGGCAGACCAATCTATGGTAAGGTCAACGTAGAAGGATATGACATTTCGGTTGCTACGAAATCGAACAAGTAGAAAAAGCTACAACAATTTGACGCTTTACTTAAGTCATTCCTTAGCTATATCCGAAAGTTATCATTATCGGCCTTACATCTAGGGTCTGATCTTGGTTTTACTACTTTTATTACTTAACAAAGGCGAATGGAAACAGACGTACGTAAAAACGGAACAGAGAAAACCTCAGATGAACGACTTGGACGACTAGATTCACGTCTGGTTATCTGGGAACCAAGATCTGACCAAAAAATGCCTTGGCAAAGGTTGGAAAGAAAACATTTATCGAGAAATAATCTTCGTGATTCCAACGAGGACATACGAAGGACAATGGGGATATTGAATTTCAAAAGCAACGACCGAATGAACCTACGCTGAACAGATTCAATGGCGTCAGATAAATACTGAAAGCGCGGAGACCAGATTTGGCACGCGTATTCTAGAATACTGCGTACTAAGGAGACAAATAAATGAGCACAGAAGGATATTTTGGTAAACATATACGAAGAACGCAAGACAAAGCCAGCAATCCTAGAGGCCCTGGGTGTCATATTCATGACATGAACATTAAATTTTAATTTAGAATCAAACACAACGCCCAGGTCTCTAAAATGCTGGACAACTGACAGGGAAATACCAGACAAAGAATAAGAGAACACATGTAGAGTATTTTTATATACGAAAGACATCTAGTGGCACTTCAAAATTTTCAGGGGCAAGAAGTTGTTCTGACACCAGAGATTAAGAGCAAACAAGTCAGCTTGCAATTGGTGATTATCGTTCGCAGGCTTGATTGCTCTGTATAATTTTAAGTCATCCGCATATAAAAGACAGGGAGAATTGATAACAAAAGGAAAATCATTGACAAACAAGATAAAAAGTAGGGGAGCCGTATTTGGGAAATATAGGAAAGGAAATCGAACCATTTACAGTGACTGTACAGGAACGAATATAAAGATAGGAAGAAAACCAGAAGAGGGGGGGACCAAAAACACTGACCCATTAAGTTTAAGTAGCAGCAGGTTATGGTTCACAGAATCAAAAGCCTCCGAAAAGTCTGTGTAAATTACATCAACGTGACGTTGACAATCGAAGGCAAAGGCGACAAAATTAGTGAACTCTATAAGATTGGTCGACGAAACCATGCGGCTCAGGAGCAAGTAAAGGTTGTAGAGACGGATAAAATCTATTCTAGACAAGGCGTTCGAGGATTTTACTGAAACAACAGAGGAGGGATATAGGACAATAATTGGAAACAACGAAAGGATCACCACATTTGAAGATTGGGACAATATTTTCGGATTTCCATAAAGAAGGGAATACACCAGATGCAAGGCTAATGTTGAAAAGGATAGCTAAAGGAACACAGAGCGAGGATGAGAGGGAATTGACAAGAACATTAGAAATACCATCAGGGCCGGAACTAGCATTAGAATTTAATGTATGCAAAAGGATTTCAACTTCCAAAGGATTGGTACTAAACATAGATAATTCAGGAGAGGTACGAGAGACAGTGCGAGCTATAGAGGTATTCAGTGGGTTTTTTTAAAGGAGGAGGGAAAAAAGGCAGTAAACAAATCCCAAATAGCCTGAGGAGTGGAAGCAGGAACATTATCAGGATACATAGAATCAGGAACTGAGGAATTGGATTTGAGTGAACGGACGTAGGACCAAAACGATTTAGATTGATTCGAGCAGATTGAAGCCTCAATGTTCAAAAAGTAATCATGCATTGCCTGCTTGAGCACTTTTTTAACTTCAGAACGCAAACTGCGGAATCCGTTTTCTTCAGCGTTGCACGAGCTTTTTCCTTAGCTATAAAAGCATCAGAGACTGTCAATGTGAACCAAGGTATCATTAGGTTTAATAGGGCGTTTGATGGGAGTAAAACGAAAGATAAGGTTAGAAAATAAAGAGTAGAACTTGGACAATACACAACCAATATCCAATCCATTGAAAAATGAAACCAATTGATAAGATTGTTTTCAGAGACATTCTTTGAAAGTCAGCTTTAAAGAAGATGTAATGCTGAAAAGAAGGACATTTATTCCTTACCTGGAAGTTGAGGTCTACATCAAGCAGGAGAGGAGGGTAATGAGGATTGGGTTGCACATATGCAAAAAGAGCAGGAGGGAGAGAAAGCGAATCTAAGAGAACGGTAGTAAGGACTAAATCGAGGATTCTGTTATTGGTACTACAAAAGTAGTTAATTTGGGAACAAGAACAAAGTGAAAGAAAGGAAGAACTCGAAACAGAGAGGTGTTTTAAGGACAGTAAATTGAATTTATTGGATTCCCACTCCACAGTGGCCATGTTGAAGTCGGCTAAAATTAGAAGGCGAGTTGAAGGAAACCGAGAGAAGATGAAACTAGAGAGACCAGCGTAAAAACGTTTGTATGTAGTGACAGACAAATTACAGGGGATATAAACACAACAGACCAGTAGATCGGAAGTTGGGGAAAAGATAACACGCACAACAATACACTCAACAGTAGGAAAAGGAACAAACTCGGCACAGTGTTCAACGAAGAGTGCTATGGATGGCAATTAAAACGCCTCCGCCATCGGATTTGCAAGAAGCAACCCGATCACGATCTCTCCGGAAAACGGTATCACATGCAAGAAACTCTCTGTTGAGAATATTGTCATTAAGCCATGTTTCTGTAAAACATATAATGTGATGAAAATCTAAAGTAGTCGCGAGCAGAGCTTCCTTAAGAGATTTTAAAAAGATTTTCTGAGCAGGCTCCTCGTCACTAAGTGCGGTCTATTAGAGTGTAAGGAACTTCTAAAAATAAATCTAAAAATAGATTAAGCGAAGGAATGGGATATGTAGATAGTGGGTGGATCACTTAATTTCTCTCCGTAGCTTGCACGATATCTACACGTTTATGGAACATGTTCAGAAAGAGGTGTGGTGCTGCCATAGCAAATGCTACTCGGTGATAAGGTGTCCACGATTTCCGTATAGACCTGGTTATAAAAAGAACTCATTTTGTGGCATGAAAGTACTAAAAGCTGGAACGCAGTCTGAGTTTTTTCATTGGTTCAACCTCGGTAGAGGAGAGCTATGAAAAACTATGGAATAGCATCTTTGTCGGCAGCTTAGACATACAAGAAAATGTCAGACCATTCAGCGTTGACCAACTTTAATGAATACTTGCAACAACTAAAACGAAACAAAAGGAAGCAATTATATCCTTGGAAAAGCTCTCTCACTGCAGATATCTAGATCTTTCGTAGCTAGCGTACTTTAAAGTACTAGTCGGACTAGAACTTAATACGGGAGCTTTATTTGTTCTAACGTGAGTTCAACATTGAGAATCAATCTAAGGATAATCGAGTTAAAATATCTGCGCCCAATGTGGGCCAGCATACACAGGAAGGTTGTAGCTGAGTAACAAACTCAGAATATGAGATAGGCTAAATTAATGAAAACTAAAAGACCAAGATTACATTTTTTACATTCAGGAGAGTCAATACTGCATGATATAACCCATTAATCAGTTCTAATTTCAATTTATAGCTTGTTCTCTTCACTATTACTTTTCATTTCACAATTCGGAAGCTGATAGAATGGTTCACACATCGTCTAAAGGATGAAACTTCCAGATTTGCATGTAAAAATCTAATTGAACTGTGGTCAAAGACCTTTTACCAAAAACAGAAGTTAGAATACTAAAGGCTACCATCTTTAGAATACTAAAGATGCCATCTTTAGATGACACAATTAATACTCCTGATAGCTGCCGAAAATCTTACTGGTCATACTATGGATAGGTTAGTGTGGTTTTAGTTACGATTTACAGAATAAGTAATGTTTTCAACTTAGTTTAATCAAGCTTTAAATACAAATCATATTTTGCTAGTTGTCTCAATCAACTTGTTACCCATTCATAAGATACAAAAAAAGCAAGTACTGATTTTATTAGTGTTTCACTATTCTGTGGAATGCATTCTCCAATCATTTTCTAACCTTTAAAAAACCTATTCTCTAGCTTTAGGATAAAGGAATATTTATTTTCACAGATAGCTAAGACGATATGACTAAGGTGACGCTTTTTTCGCCTAATAATCGCTTTTTTTCCATTTTGAAATACTTCAATGCTTTTTCATAATATTTTTTAAGGTGAGACACTTGTTTTTTCTATTAAGTTTATTATTGAGTGGTTTTTCATTATTTATGTACCTAGATCTTTACTTTTAGCCGATCTGCATCAGACTTTTTAGACCTAATATTTCAAAACGTGCAGTTTTTGGTCCATGCAAATAGCATACTGTAAATAGCATACTGTTATTTTCCATTCTTCTTTGTTAAATGATTCACAAGAATAATAGTAATTTTAAAGAAGATGGTTATCAACAAATATATTGGGTTTTATTGTCAAAACACATTTACTCCAAATTCAAACCATGAAATTTCGGTTTTGCAATGCTTGTTCACACTAGGAGCAGCAACTATGCTGTAACAGAGCAACTAAGTCTCGAATATAGTTTATAGTTCTCGCCATAATAGTACCTCCAAACTATCTAGTATCTTAGATACTTCCAATCAGAGATGTGGAGTCTACGTAATAGTATCTGACTGCGATTCCGCTGTAAGTATTTAGCCCAGTCATTTTAGCAATCAACCTCGGAATGAGAGATAATAAGCTGAATTTTTGTATATACCTTCATTTTGGGGTCCTCAAAGTTGCCTCAAAAGTCTCATAAAATCTCGTGTCTGCGTCGAAAGTTATTCAAGTTCGAAGGTGAGAAAAAACAGTTTTTTGCAATTATCTTGGTTTCTATTGCTCCAATGATGTTAACCCATAGGATCGAAATTGTAAAGCATAAAATTTGCGACACATTTGATTTGCAGCATTTTTTGATGTCCTCAACCGTTTTGCCGATAGAGGGCGGTAAGCGCGCAGCTTTCAGCCATATGTACTGTAATGCAAGATCAACCGTGAAACCTTCAGTTTTGAATTATTTGTATTATTTATCAGTAAATACATTGTATTTAATAACATTTGACATATATTTAATTTATTTTAATACATGTATATATTTTACATATTTTTAATCTATCAATCTTTAATAATTTAAATAACAAAAGTATTACTTTTCTTCTTCTTCGTCGTCATCTTCTGGACGTTCGGAAATTTCTATATCATTGTCATCATCTTCGTTGCCTTGAATTGGTGTTTCCAAAAGCACTCTCTTGCTCACAATCACTTTGCAATGAAACAGCATTGAGGCAAGCTTGCCCATTACACTGTCCACAAGCTAAAGTGCATTGCAGCCCCGATTTTCTACACCGGCACCGTGCACCACATCCATTCTTAGAATTACAAAATAATGTATTCAGTAATTCATCGGAAGCTGGTGGTAATATTGTTGTCATTGGCTCCAGGAACTCATTTTGGAGCACCCAGCCCCATTCCTGCGGTTCAAAATCATGCCCTTACCATTTTTGAACTTGGTAATAGACACGGTTTATATGCTGATGGGCCGCTGCACTTGTCGGTGGAAGATGAGATAATTGGACAGGTTTATTAAGTTTTGTAGATTTAATGAACTGAGTATATCGAAGACGATCGATATTATCCTCAGATTTGGGATTTGTATATCGCTAGTAAGATCCGAATGCCATTATCGTATAATTGTTGGACAGGGCAGTTTTCTTCTCGAAAAACTTGAGCTAGTTCGTCGAAATTGGCAAGTTGTTCTAGTGCTTTTATGAAAGATTTTTTATTGCATGTAAAAATATTACATGTTTTTTAGAAATGGGATATTTGTCAAAACTTGTTGAAGAATATATTTGTGTTTTGACATTGCCTTTGCCAACTTTTTTAAAGAAAATATCCTCTTGATGTAATTGGGTGGGTCTAATTAAAATAACTAGTAAATCTATGTCTTCTCCTATAATGATGGCAGTCCTTTCATGTTTGGATTCTTCGATAGCTGTTTCTATAATTAGAACACCAGCATCATCCCTCACTTGTTTTGCTGTGATATTTACACTCTCAAACTTTTCAATGAGCATACCAATAAGTTTCTTTTTATTACATCGATTTGGCAAAAACCTTTCTTCCCTAATGGGCACAATCATTATTTTGTCGAAACAAACTTCATAAATAATACAAATAATTCAAAACTGAAGATAGTATTCACAGGTTTTCACGGTTGACCTTGCATTACAGTACATATGGCTGAATGCTGCGCGCTTACCGCCCTTTATCGGAAAAAACGGTTGAGCGCATCAAAAAATGCTGCAAATTAAATGTGTCGCAAATTTTATGCTTTACAATTTCGATCCTATGCGCTAACATCATTGGAGCAATAGAAACCAAGATAATTGCAAAAAACTGTTTTTCTCACCTTTGACCTTGAATAACTTTCGACGCAGACACGAGATTTTATGAGACTTTTGAAGCAACTTTGAGGACCCCAACATGAAGGTATATACAAAAATTCAGCTTATTATCTCCCATTCTGAGGTTGACACCTTTTTTATGCTAAAATGACTGGGCCAATTCGGTGTCACGACTTCAACTAGTAATAAGAACTTTGAAATTGTGTTAATTTTCGGTCTTGGTGTTAGTTCTAGTTCAGTATGGCATCCAGACTAGGCTGTCAGTATATAACAAAAAACCTTTCAATATACGGCGCTAGATGAACTGTTTCAACTTTGCTGAAGATGTGCCTTACGTAAAAAATTTTTATGCATGTTTTCCACCTGAATGAACCTCGTTCATGATGCAAATCCTTAAATTTCAATAAAACTTATCCTCAAATATATCTTTTGTCGAACTACATCTACTCCAGAGTATACACAGTCTACTATCACAAATACCCGCTCATATCATTTTAAAACATTACTAGTTTCAAAAAAGAATCCTGAGCAACTGAATCCGTATCTTTATGACAACATTAACCCTTCTTATTCACCCTTTCTGAATTAAATTAAGCAACTTGTTCTAACATTGCTCACTTAAACGTCAATAAGAGTCGTTTCGCATCGTATCATCTGCCGGCAGAAGGACACACTGATGCGTTCAAAGAACCACTTACCGTTACTTAAATTGTTCAACACCTCCATGAAAATTTGAAATTCACACTTCCAAGTATTCATATCTCTCCCGTTACAGTGTCTTTTTGCCGACACTTCTATTCGAACAGGATAACCGTGAATTTCTACGTTTGTGCAAGCGATACTAGAACCAAGAATATGTTTATCCATTTTTTTGGTCAACCTAGTGTGAAGTTAATGGTAATCCAACAATATCTAAGGACATGATAACAAGTTTTCATATTCATGTCACTCCGTAGTGTCGCTTTTCGACGACGAAGACTTTTGACGAGCAGCAACGATCAAGCAGGACATTGTCGAACCAGCGGCAAAGCTCAATGAACGAATATGAGGACATGACTTCTTGTTGCTGACGGTGGAGGCGTTATGGAAAAAGCGTAAGGTGAAAACGACTGGATATTAAGTGGAAACATAGATAATGATATTCTGTGATGTTGATGATGTTTAGGTATCGAAGGAGATATGTTTGCCGATACTTGAGACGGTTGTCTGATGATATTGAATTTTCCTAGAATGATTTGCGGTAAGTTCGTAGTAGGGAGAGGAAGAGTTGATTGATGGTTTGCTTTACGTTACACAATACTTACGTGGATAAGTATTTTCAAGTAATTTTAAAGGGTACATTTACAAGAGGGGTAAGAAAATTTCCGAAAAAGAATTTATTAAAAAGTCAATTTCGAGATTTTATTTTCACATAGGAACTGGTCATCAGAACTATTTTTTCGTCGTTAATATGGCGAAACTTATTACTAACGTTCGAAGAGAATTAGTATTAAAATCATTTTGGCCAAAAATTCATATTTATCTATATATATATATATATATATATATATATATATATATATATATATATATATATATATATATATATATGTATATATATATATATATATATATATATATATATATATATATATATATATATATATATATATATATATATATATATATATATATATATATATATATATATATATATATATATATATATATGTATATATATATATATATATATATATATATATATATATATATATATATATATATATATATATATATATATATATATATATATATATATATATATATATATATATATATACAAGGGTCCGCATATAACGAACTATCCGGATGTTGCGAACCAAATCGTAGAAAAAAATATCCAAAATTCCGCTTATAATGAACTTTTCTACGTATAATTTGGGGATTTCCCGGGGTGCGTCTTGTATGTGTTTTTCTTCAGTCCTTTGTTGGGATTGTTATTGGCAAGGTATCATCTGCTGGTGGTGTAAAACAAACGCGTAAAGGCATTTCATTAGGATAAAAGTGGGATAGACGCCCTTGGAGGATAGACGCCGCACCTTAAAAAAAGAGAATTTAAAACCAAATTCACGCTCTAGTACCAAGTTTCTCGGACAGATCTCGCCCCCACAGCTCAGTCCGCGCACGCGCTTCGACAGGACTGCACGTGTCGCCGCTTGAGTTAAAAAAACGTTGCAAAATTTTATCGCGCTTGCATGATTCTTGTGACAGTGACATTTTGACGTGTTCAGAACTTTCGTTCTCGAAGGTAAGGTTTAAGTGTGTATTGTTATTTAAATAGTATGTATCATTTATATTTATGGTGTGTTTATAAAATTACGAAATTATTTAAGTATTTTTATTTATTTGCTGGGGCGTCTATCCCTACTAAAAAGGATAGAGGCCCCACTATTGACTGAGTATAGACGCCCTTAGAGGCATATATCCTCTATGACTTATTTACAGGTACTTAGGCTATAGGTAAGATTTTTTTAAATAACGTACCTATCTAGTTAATATGCAACTTAGTAGGAAAATTCACTTTCCAGTTTATTTATGAGCTGTTTATACCTTTACATGTCGTACTTCACTGTACTTGTAAAAAATAATGCAGCGTATCACCTAATTTCATTTTTTATTTTAGACAAAATGCCGCGAAAATATAAAAGGAAAATAGGGGCACCCGTTCGTGCTGCTTGGTCTGAAGAAGCCCTTTGCAAAGCTTTTGGGGAAATGGATAAAGGCCAAGTCGGTATAAATGAAATATCTCGTCGTTATGGTATTCCATCTCGAACTTTGAGGAGGCGATATGCTAAAAAAAACTGTGAAAAACTTACTTTGGGTAAGCAATAGAGGAATTAATTGCCCTAATCAAATTCAATTTAGGCACTGTCTTCTTAGTTTGTTTTTTCATACTTGTCCTTTTTGAATCCTCAGTTTTTTTTCTATTAATTTCTTCTTTTTCAGGAAAACATCCCACACTGGACTTTGACAACGAGAAACGTCTCATAGCGCACATACAAAAATTAGAAAAGGCAGGATTTCCCACAACACGACAGGATGTAAGAAGACTCGCTTTTGAATTTGCCGAGAAACTGGGTTTGGAAAATCCTTTTAACAAAGAGACACGTATGGCTGGTCAGCACTGGCTCAAATCATTTCTTGAACGACACCCAGAACTCAGTATTCGCCAGGCAGAAGGTTTGTCTATTGCAAGGGCTCAAGGATTAAATCGAGATGAAGTAAACAAAATGTTTGAATTGTTGCTGAAAATACTAACTGAAAATGATTTGATCGATAAACCTGATCGAATTTATAATACTGACGAAACTGGAGTTCAAATGAACAATAATCCTGGTAAAGTTATTGCTACTAAAGGTGCCAAAGTAGTAAACTCCATCACTTCTAGCGAAAAAGGTGAGACAATGTCAATTATAGCTTGCTGTAACGCTGTTGGCAACTATGTTCCTCCGGTGGTCATTATCAAGGGGGTCAATAAAAGACCAGAGTTCCAAGAGGGTCTTCCGCCCGGAGCCAACGTGTACATGAACAAAAAATCTGCCTACGTCAACTCAGAACTCTTTCAAAAGTGGCTGAAAGAACAGTTCGTGCCAATAAAACCACAGGGTAAGGTTTTGCTTATACTTGACGGGCATTCATCTCACACTACTGCTATTGATTTACTAGAATTAGCACAAGAAAATGACATCATATTGTTCTGTTTGCCAAGCCACACTACACAGGCTTTACAACCGCTTGACCGGAGTTTTTTTAAACCTTTCAAAACTTACTTCGCTTCAGAAACTAAAAACTGGATGTTGAGTCACAAAGATCGAAAAATAAATCGTTACATTGCTGGAAAATTAATAGGTAACGCATGGGCTCGCGCTGCTACCTCTTCTAATGCTGTGAATGGGTTTCGTGCATGTGGTATTTTCCCGTACAATCCTTCTGCTATTCCCGACAGCTACTTTGCTATCTCTGATAACAGCTTTCAAAATGTAGATGAAGGAAACCTTGCTCAAGACCAACCAGTAGCAAGAGAACTCGACGCTAATGCTGATGTGAATTCATATTATGTTGAGCCCCAGCCTGGTCCATCGTCGTCAACTATCAATAGGGAGCGGGAGCCTGATTTCGGGTTCTTACTATATGAAGATCTTGCAGCGGACGCAATTATTATTCCCTTAGACGGAAATGTCAGTCCGTCCATACTTTCTCAAAATCATAATGTTGAAACTGTAGAAGTCATAACTCCAAGTAAATATCTTAACGAATGTTCACCTATCCCGAAAATTCCTGTTCCATTATACAAAAGAGGCAAGCAAGGTGCTGCCGTTTTAAATTCAGAAGAACATATTAACTCTAAGAAAGCTAAGTTGAAAGGTAAAGCTAAGAAGCAAACACCAGACAAACCTAGAAAAAACAACCAAAAATCAGTTCCTAAAAAGAAAAGACCGAGGTTTAGCTCTGAAAGTGAACAAGAGCTCGATGAATCAGATTCTGACCAGACTGAATCTGATAAAGAAAATACTCAATGCAGAGAATGTTTCGATGACTATGCAAGTACCAAGTCCACGGCGGACTGGATTCAGTGTCTGATGTGTAAACTCTGGTTACACGAAGATTGCACTCTATATGGCGATTACTGTAATAGATGTGGACCCAAGAAGAAGCTTGCAGCTCTAAAAGCTAACCTGGCCAAAGTGAATTCAAAGAATAAGTAACCTGGCCAAAGTAAACAGTATCTCTATATTTGTTGATTATTTGAAAATTTTGATTACTGTTATTTTTTTTTAAGAAGGAAGCTTTGTTTTTTCCCAAAGAAGTCTTAAGGAACGGATTTGTTTTAAGTTTTATTATTCCTAAATTTAGTTCTGTAAAGTTTTAAATAATTTTTAATAGACGTTGTTAAGTTGCTAAGTTTACCCAAAGAATGATTGAAAGACTGAGCCATTTGTTCCTATAAAAGTGCCATTTACTTCAGTTTTACGGTATATTTGGATAAGAAAACCTTATAATATATTATTGCAACTAAGAAAGCAAATAAACATTTTATTTAATTTTCTACGAATTTTTTTTTTATTAAGGAGGCATCTATCCCATTGTAGGGCATCTATACTCATGTCGAAATTTTGCCAGGGGCAACTACCCCATACAGTAGGCGTCTATCCTCAAACAATAAGTTTTTTTAAGAGCCGAATATCTACAAATCTACGGTATGCATTGAATAATGATATGAGTAGATAGTAAGTATAAGGACTATAGTTGTTACAAATAGTTAACTCACTCGAATAGTGCTTTAAAAAAAAAGTTATAGT
>CANBKX010000002.1:0-45000 GCA_947369275.1 Nemotelus nigrinus
GTTTGCCCGGCGTGCCTGGACCCAGCCGACTAGCTCAGCCTGTCGTGGGTTGGCGGGCGGAAAAATCCCTACGTGCTACGGCACGCAGACAACACAACACTTAAAACATCTCAAAAATCACTGGGACAATGACAAACACATAGAAGCAGGGAAAGAAGAGGATCCATCAGAATTAATTTTATTAAAGTTTATTCAAAAAACATTTTTGTAGTTATCAACACAAAAAGGTACTAAAAGAAAACTAAAAGAAAAGACAATTAAACCAAAAAAAATTCAATAATTCCAAAATAATAATTCAAATAAAATCCAACAAATCGAATCAAAGCAAATCAACATATAAATAATTTGGGTGAGGTTTGTTTAATACCCAACCCCGGCCGGAATTGGTTTACACCGATAATACATAAGCACTATAAGTATTATGAAGCAAAACAATTCAAATTATACTTCCTAACAGGGTGCAAAAATAAATAATTAGCTATTATGTTTAAATATAAATTCAAAATGATCATGCAAAATAAATATTATAAAATAATACCTCACACCAATATGTTAAGTTTGTTAAAAGAAATTAATAAAAGAAATTAATATATATAGTTTTCTTTCTTCCAAATTGATGTGACTGCTACTTAATTACAGCATCAAAGAAAATGTGATGAATTTTTATGTTTCTTCTTTAATTTGATATCATTTGAATTCTGGGGCTCATCATCAAAGAAAATAAATTTAGTTTAGTGAATAATCAGTAGAAGTTCTGGCTGAAGTCTTCTGCAATAACCATGCAATAAATTTTCGTACTTAGCTGTGGTGAGTATTCTCCTGAGAGTTGTTCACGTTCATGTTTTGACCTTTCCCAACAAGTCCGAAAATGGATTTACTGATCGTCGCAGCTGAAATAGCGTATATTTTCTTTTCTTGGTCTCCGCAGCTACACTTGGACTTATACGTTCGTCTATTGGAGTCACTTCTGGCTACTGGGCAAAATTTTCCCTCGAACTTCGTTGACTTCACAAGCTCAATTTTATAATCACGAGTCTATCTGTTGCAATCAATTCCAAATTTGAATTCTGCACTCTCCCAATGTCGTAGTCTTTTCCGATGGTTTTGAATTCAAATTATTAATATTCAATTTCAATTTGAAGTTTAAACGAACAAAGGCACCACGGAACTGTGACTGTACTGGTCTCATTCAGCTACTTCACTCGTTTCTTTACACATCGGAAAGAAGAACTTTAGTTACTTTTTCTATATTTCACTTTTTCACTCAAAAAATCTTGTTCTACCCAAAAATCAATCACACCCAAGATTTTTTTTTGAACTTCGTCTCTTTAACTCTCAGCTTCGAATGCCCAAAGTCCCCTTTTCCTTTGTTCGAAAAATTTTTCCCAGTACCGCTAAAGCGGTTTCTTTCCAATTCAACATCTTTTTATACAATTAGGGCATTACCCATCCCACTCTGGTACAGTTCTGAACAATAACTTCAGCTGATGGGACATTTTTTTCTCATTCTAGTACTATTGACTAGTACTATTGACGGAACAATGTTGACGTTTCTATATTTGTTTATCTTAAAGTCAAGAAGGACGTCAAGAAGGCCGAGTCGAAATTAAATCGATGAAATTCGAGCAAAGAAAATCAAGGCTAAGCTTGAGTATCGGTCGTCAATGCCTGCATCGACATACCAGCAACAGAAACTTCGCGTTTGTGAAGTTTGCTCGGCGAATCTTGGCATTCATGACAACGATATACGACTGGCCGATCATTTCGGTGGAAAATTGCATTTGGATTTCATGGCGATTCGAAAAAAAAACTGGCGGATCTAAAAAAAAATACCCCAACGAGACCTCGCAAGTTCGAAATGAGACGCGGAGGAAGCTACTGTGATCGGGACGATTAGATGTACAAGTCACGGTTTTATGTCGGGAGTCGTGAGTTGGATAGAAGATCACGAGCACATCGATCACGGAGCCGTGATCGTAAAACGAAATCATCAGGCAGTAGTTGGAAGCAACCTTCACACTCCAAGAACCGAAGCCGATCGCCAGTCAATCGAAATAGCAGCAATCGACATCAATCACCTAGATGATCACGCTCACGATACCGCAACCGTCGCTGAAGAGGACAGGATAGATTGAAGATCATGGCTATAGCACGTGAACGTGAATTCACTATGAATTCTTTCCTGCGTAAGTTTACCATTCCTTTGATGGAATTTGTTTAGATTTGTTTTTATAATCAAACTTTAGATGTTAGAGAAGTCGTCCAGTCCTACTTAAACAAGCAATCGACATTGACAGGCACACCTTTCAGAAGTTAATACCTTTCATTCTCAGCATTTTGTCTACGAGTAATCTCGTAAATAAGTTTTTAGTATATTATCTATCTATTTAATTTTCTTATGTGAATTTTCCGACGATGGTTTTGTCCGGGATTAGAAGTACATTCTGCAAAAATAAAGTAAAGTAAAATAAAAGTTCAGAACTGGTGTTTAATTTATGGATCTTTTCTAACCATGTGTTTTAATCACAACATTTGTCACAAACTGCTGACAAAGATGTATGTCCATCAAAAACCATTCATCCGCATAGTTCCTCCTAGTCAGCACCGGATGAATCTCTCTTACCACGTTTTACATTGAATGACCTTTCATCGATTTTCATATCTCAGTATTCATTCAAATCAACAAACACTTCGAAATACATAGGAAGTAATGAGTCTCCTATTATTAAAATCAAGGACTAAATATTCTTACCTAGAGCAAAGAGCAACAACATTTTGATGAGTGAACTGAAGTAAATAAAAGCAAAGTGACCTTCCTTCGATGAAATGCAGCAAATGCTATGCGAATCATGCTGCAAACTACAACGGCTGTAAGTTTCACAAATCAATCAAATCTGACACTATACTGCTATTAAGACAATTACCAAAGTGATTTATCACGTAATTGGAGCAATAATAATGGTAGTCATCTACTTTTGGGTATCGAATCTACCGAGGGGATTTAATCGAATCCACGTATACCATTTAATTTGAATAATTCAAGTGATCCAAATCAGCAACCCAAAAATATAATACTTTTAATTCTCTTGAATAGATATGAAAATCCTAAAAATAACTGATTGGAAAAAAAGCGTAAGCGAAATATTGCGCCTCCTTAACACTATTTCCCAGAGGACATCCAAAGTTCATATGAGCTTAGCTATGTCTCCAGACGGGACTTTTCCTATGTTCCAACTAGAAGGAACAGCAGAGAAAAGGTACTCTAAGAACAGAACCAAGGAGCTCGATAGTGCTGAGCAGTATGTGATGTGCTCTACACTCCTTGCCGCTTCTTCACAGTGTTTACAGCAGCTGCCCCGCTCTTTATCTAACCTGTGGAGGCTCCACATTGCAATCTTAAACAACTTTTGTAAAGACCCTACGCCTTTTTTGGTGCTTTTGTATCAAAGCTGAGGTAGTTTGAAATCCTTCAAATTAAGTCAGTATCTTTCGATCTTTTTCTGCTTCCTAACAGGCTCAGCAAACCTCAAAGGTGCCTATTATTGAAGTAATGAGATGATGAAGTGATGATGGTTACTGAAGTAATGAGTTTCACTCCAACAGCAGGTACCGAGACCCTTCTTAACCTTGAGCCGCTACACCCAAAAATTCCAAAGAGGTGGTAAAACATATCTTTCAAGTAATAATTAGGAGACCTAAGTAGTAGCTGGAGTATATCAGTCCCGTATTGAATTTTTCTATATTTATTAATTAATCAATGTGCAAGATACTGATATTAATCTAATTACATGCTGTTCCGTCAAGGAACAAGTGGGAGGATGGGTGCATCTCCTCGCACAAAGTAGAGTAAAGGTTGTCTACGAAAGGCTTAAAGTTGGATTGGGGATTATGAGCAGGGATCGTGGGACTGAGGTTCGAAACGAACTGCAGCGCCTTTAGAAGGTTCCGTCTACTAAATAGACCTATCTACCATACTTAAGGTTCGGCATATAATAAAGAAAAAGAGCACTAAAAGGGTTAGAATTAAGTCAAAATTATCGGACATCCAAGAGGTCCTCAATACTATCAATCGCGATTACGTAAATTCAACTGTAACCTTAGAGGCTAAGGATATCCTAAATAAAATAGGTTAGGTTAGGTTTTACTGGCTGGCACAGGGCCACCCATAGACCCAATTGGTCCGTAGCGATATCAGATAAATAGACCCGGAGAGGAAAAGTTCAGTGCAAACGGCCATCGAAAGCCCGGACTTCTTTGCGAATTGAAGTAAGTCCTTCAGCCTCAGCTTGGCTACATGTGAAAGATCTACCAACCAGAGCTCATCGAAGTAGCGCTGCCTGCTTTTCCCCAAAGCCGGGCAGTGACACAGAAGGTGTTGGATTGTTTCTGAGACTCCTACAGGTGTCGCTGGTTAGGAGTCCCATTTTCATGGTATGTGCTGCTAATGATGCCGACCAGCCGCTTGCAGTCAGTCCGCGTTCATTCGAGCAGGTACTTAGTCGCTACGAGATTGTATGGTTTGATTTGCACGCCATCTGCACATCGCATCTGGCATCATATTGGAGTCGATTGAGTATTTGATTGTTTGGATTAGAGTTGCGATGTCAACCGATCCTGACAGGGGAAGGCTAGTCCTGTGCTTGGCTAACGTGTCCGCCCTCTCTTCTCTTCAATGTCCTTGTGACTGGGAACCTAGAAAATTCTGGCCCTTCTGTTGTTGCCCAGTCTCTTCAGGGCCTGAATGCAGTCAAGTATACACTTCGATTTGTATGTGTAAGACATCAGAGCCTTAACCGCCGCTTGACTGTTTGTAAAGATGTTGATTTCCTCATTTGTGGTATCTCTGGCAAGTGCTATGTCTGCGGCTTTACGTATCGCAAAAACGTCCGCCTGAAAAATACTACAGTGATTAGCAAGCCTGAAAGCTGCTACCGTAGTTACATCTACAGAAAATGCTGCAGCACCCACTCCGGCAGCTGTTTTAGAGCCATCAGTCTAGATGCTAAGAGTTGCAGCGCCCATTTGCTGATCCACTTCTGCCCATCCCCTCAAACCAAAAAGATTATGTTAGTTAATTCGTTTTTTGAAGTAACGCTGTCGATTTTTTTCATTTATTTTGTTTATTTAATTTTTGTTGCAATTTTGAAGTAAAAAAAACGAAAAAAAAAGAAAAATGTATTTTCGGAATTGTGGTTTTTAATCGGAAAAATTCCTATTTAAAAAAAACAGAGTCTAAAATTAAAATATCTCAGCAGCATTACCTCGTAAAATGTTTGCAGATTAAGTGTTCAAAATATCAAAAGGATCGGTCCGTTATTTTTTGAGTTACGTGTCTCACCGACTTTAAAAATAAAATGTCTCAGAAAACGCGTTTGAATATTTTTTTTGTAAAAAAAACGTTAATTTTTTTTTCTACTCCCACGGAATCGTCAATATCGGGTACCTTAAAGTGTAAGACTATCATCAATAATGTCTAGAGCATCTTTTTGTTGTTGTCTTCGAATAACTCGACTTCCTTTGCACCCTTTTGCAGCTTGTTGATCAGCTCTGCTAATACGAATGTTATCCTCTTCGCGTGCTCATTCCTGAGAGCTTGTCCCTAAGCTCATGCCAATAACTTCGTCAATTTTATTCGGATCCACTTCAAATTTTCATGGGGAACTCTTGAAGGACTATATAGAGTAGAATGAAACAATAAAAAAATCGACAATTTGACCAAACCCCCTCCTTAAAAAGTACCGTTATACGACTACAGCAGCTTATGAAATGCGCTATCTGGTTTGTCGTGTGGCATTAAATTCTGAGTTGGAGTAAGTTTTAAAATGTTGTTGAATTAGCAGTTTAAGTTTTTATAATTTTTGCAAAAAATAATAAAACTAGAACATTTCTTTTTAACTGATATATAATTTGGTCTTGCTATCATCGAATTTATTCACACCGAACTGCATAATTGAAAATTTTCCATTTGTCATCTGGTTAGACGTGTTTATCACAATTTATGCTATAATAGACATTCTGTCTGAAGGAGTCACTGCCTAAATAGAATTCAATGTTACTCTATATAAGGCAAAACAAATAATATAGTCGTGCACCTAACTTCCTCACATGAGTTTAACAGTAGGTTGGCATTTAGCTTTGGGTTCCGTAAAATACAAATGCTTTCGAGAGTTCTGTATTATCTGTTATATATATTTCTCTATTATAAGTCTTTTACCCAAAACATATTTAAACAAGTTGAAAAACCGCACCTGTAAATTCTCCATGTGGCTCGTGTATCATTTTCCAAAATAACTCAAATGAGAACCAAGTCGATATCAGTTTTTACCTTGATCAAAGTGTCACTGATCCATATTGACCTTTCAAATTAAGAAATTTTAGCGACGAAAACTAGTAGATAAATACGGAAGAGATGGAGAGATAGTCATTTGTTTCACGTTGCCGACCCTTCTCATGCATACTCATGCAAGTATATTCAAGCAGCGCTCCAAAGTTTTCGTTTTTCCACTGCGGAGAAGCAGCAAATCATCACAGTTTAGCCCGTCTGTGACGCAGGTATATGACTTATATTTTGATTTCACACATACCAATATAAACTTGATTAAACTGCTTGCGAGGAGCGGTGTGCAACACTTGAGCGTGAGGAAATACATCCCGTGTCAGCCCAGCCCGTACTCGTCTTCTATTCACTTTAAATTAAATTTCCCATGGCACAGCAGCGATTAAAGATTTTTTTTTAAATCAAGTTCTTGCCGTTCGAGACGTTCCGTTCCGACGAGCCAGTCGGGTGTATTGGTTTATACATGAACTGTATACTACAAACGTAGCCTGGCGTGTATGCAGCGCGTGCAATAAAATAGTTTTCTTTCATGTATTGAGTTTACTACGAACGAACATTCGATGTGGATAGGCGAGGTGACGAGAGAGAAAGGCGGCCGAAACCGATAAAAAATGAACAACAGCATTCATCATCATGTATGTAAGTTTGCCTGTATGTATTGCACTAAACGGAGAGAGCAATGTACATGCGAGGTCGACATCAGCAGTACGGCGTTCTGCTATAGACGGTGCTCATATCATAAGATCGAACGAGATGCGACGTTGCCAAGTTGCTGTAGCATGAGCGGCTTATGTACTCTTGTTGTAATGGTCGTTTTTCCTTTGCCTTTGCTATGTTGCGAAAACTCCGTTGCTAAAAATAACATTAGCTTTGTTTTTGATCCTCACAACGACGCAACTGAATTTTTTGTTTTTCATCATTATTGTATTGCAAAAATTCGAATCGTTATAGTGCCATGTTTATAGAATTCGATTGCCAAAACGGCACTTTCCATGAGGAAAAAGCTGAATTCAAGTTTTATAAAGTTATAAACATGTGAGTTTACTCTAATGTAATTTGCTGTGAGGCTTTGATGTATGCATACAATTTCTAATCACACTGGAAGATAAGCAAAGATAATTTGAACCATAGAGGTTGAAAAATATTAAATAAGCTACTTGATGTAAGAGGAATGAATGATAATGCTTCTGTATCGCATTTGGCAACGTAATTGGCCACTTCGTATTAATTTAAATGCATGGGTTAATAGTAAAAGAAATATAACAAACTTCCAGTGATAGTACAAGCTTACGGAAATCTTTGTGAAGTCTTAAAACGGCTTTTCTCATCAAAGCCAGGGCACGGACTCAATGTCTCAATAAATATTGTGCGCTCTTCTGTCAAAGTCTAGGCAACAAGAAATGTGGATAACTTAATTATGGCACACCCTTAGGTACTTTTCTGTTTTTCCCCCCCCATTTTTTTCACTTTTTGTTGTTGCAATGTTTCTAAAATTGATTAGAAAGTAGTAATTAACCAAAATTATGGTGGAGAAACACGTTTAAAAGAAAAAAAAAATTTTTTTTAATATTTTTTTAAATTAATTTTTTAATTTAAAAAATTAATTAAATTAATTTAAATTTTAAATTAATGTCACATAACAGTGAGAATAAATTTTGCTCCATTTTTGTCGTCTTCCCTTTCCGAAACTTCAACGCAATTTACAATTAAGCTATTATACATTAATAATGTTGTATACAATTTGTTTATATGATTAATAACAGTATAATGAGCAGGCCTCCCCAACAACACATTAACTTTTGAAAAACTCATTCTGCCACATAAAAATGAAAAAAAATTTAAAATCGGAAAAAAAAAAATTTTTTTTTTTAATGAATTTTTCCATCTCAATTTTTGTGGAGTAACTTTTTAACCCATTTCGAGCAGTTTTCATTAAAAAAATTAAAAAAATGGAGGGGGAAAAAAAGAAAAGTACCAAAATTTATTCTCACTGTTATGTGACATTAATTCCAAATTTAAATTAATTTAATTAATTTTTAAATTAAAAATTTAATTTAAAAAAAATTAAAAAATTTTCTTCTTTTAAACGTGTTTCTCCATCATAATTTTGGTTAATTACTACTTTCTAATCAATTTAAGAAGCATTGCAACAACAAAAAGTGAAAAAAAATGGGGGGGGAAAAACAGAAAAGTACCCACCCTTAAACCCAAGAACCTGGGTAATGTCGAAAAATTAAAGTTAAGTAAGTAGGTACTATAGGGAGCAGATTAATGAAAAAGTATATTACGAAAAAATTCTTTCAATGGCGTATTTCAATCGTTTTCCCACACTTTACTTATTGTTTAAAAATATTTATATTTCTTATCTAAAGAAATTGATAATCGATGTCCGATTCTGAAGGCAATTATGCAGTTAACGGTGCAAACCTCCGATGACCTTGAACATTTAGTATGTTGTAGTATTCGCCATCCTAAGTAAAAATATGTACCTACACATGTTGAGCGCGGAAAACATATCTACACATAGTTTTTTGATTTTGAAATTATTAATAAATAGATCATGATACCATATACTAGGGAATAGTGTAATTGGAAATTAAGTGCATCAACCGGTATCTGGTTTGGCCGAATGCACATAGACTTACAAACTATATGCAGGATTGTTGCATGTTTCATTTATGGCCGTTCACCTCACTAGAAGAAAATCATGGAAAGTGTTTTCGACTGCAATGCATACTGCTATCGATTGGATATCCTATTGCAGAGAACTATGCAAAGTTGTCTTTACCTTTTCTTATCTATTCGTTTTTTAGAAGTTAACTGTCGTTTTATTCATTTTTCAATAAAGATTTGTTAATTTTGGGTGGGCAGTAAGTCCTCAACGGATTGGTGGAACCAATCATACAGTTCAAATTGACGAAGTCATCGTTGGTCGGAAGCAATATCATCGAGGGCGAATAATTCGAAGAGCATGGGTGTTTGGTGGAGTAGATCAGGTGACCAAAGCTAGCTTCAAAATTCGGAAAAACCTTAACACTCTCACTCTCCAACTTTGAATGTTCACAAATTATTGACGATACGACGGTTGAACGTTTCAATTACTCGAATCGCAAAAACTATGTGAAGCTATGATTTCCGCGCCTAACATGTATATATGCTTATTTTTGTTCAGTATATTAAAATGTACAACATACATTTTCAAGACCATCGGAGTCGTGTACCGTTAACTGAGTGAACTTCATGAAAATCTGGTAACTGAATCAGAATTCATAGGGTGAAAAGCAGTTTTTTTTTCTTCGTAATTTTTCAAGATGGCACCACTGGCACAGAGTTGCCTCCATTTCCAAAACGCTTCTATCAGACCTGGTCCTACTTGATGCCAATACATTCTATGAATTTAAGATGCATCTAATTATTGGGTCGTGAGTTCCCGTGAACAGAATTTTCTGATGCTTAAAATATAGGTAAATCGTAGGAGGGCTACCGTTTTTGCCCGATGTGAAATTCCAAAAGTTTTGCTTTGGTTGTGTGAACAAAGCATAAGATTTTTATGAGTTGGTTTTTATTGTGAAAGACGAAAATTTTTCAGGAGAGCCGGTGATTTGTAGGTTTTCGCTTTCAATGCCTGCCGTAGCTGCAGGGCTGCCCGCACAAGTCTACACCTTAGTAGCATCAATATGTCCTTGAAGTTTCATAATGATGTGATAGTTTGGTCGAAAGCTATCGCAATTAAAAATTTACAAATTTTCCCAATCTTATTTAATAGCCCGTCCAGACTACAGCTACTTAAGTATCCGGATACATAAGTATTGTCCACACTGCAGCGACATCTGCATCTCTACGACATCTCTACCCTTGCCATGAAAATCAATGAAAAGTGTCGCTGCAGTGTGGACAATACTTATGTATCCGGATACTTAAGTAGCTGTAGTCTGGATGGGCTATTAGGCACCTAGCGGCACACATAGAATAAACATTTTAAAAATATCACATTCACATTTTAAACACGTTTAAAACTCATTCCATTCCACATGTGGTAAAGATTTGGCTGAAAAACTCGGTTGTAGCTGCTAGCTATGGTAATTTTGGTGTCTAGGAGTTTGAAAATTCGCTCGGAAAAAAGCTTATCGGCCCATAACTTCCAGTAGTTATGAAATCAAAACAAAATGCATATGGTTAAGTTCCATTTACGTTGATTGTAGGCGATATTCAGGAAGAATCTGGTTGAAAACCCACGATAGGATTGCCAGCTATCTTTCATTTTGTATTTTTGTTTTTGCCATATCTTTATTAAGCGATTTTATATGCTGACAGTAAACAACCAATTTAGGCGGGCCTCGATTTACATTGTCTTACTTTTTAATTCCCAGCTTCGATTTACGTCGGAAAAATTTCGAGACATATTTTTTGTTCATGAACATATCTGCGAATTTCCTTTATTTTGGAAATAATTGTTGCGAGAAATAGAAACAGATTTCAAAATGTCGAGCTTGAGCAAATTCGGAAAGAAATTATGGGCATATATGTCGAGTGTTATTTTTTCGAAAATGATGTGGAACAATTTTTAACTTGTAATAAACAACCCCTATCTACCGAAGAGCTTTTCAAATATTTGAGCGATCAGCAGAATCCGAAGAACGCATGTTCTTCACCTTCAGAAGTTGAAGACCAGATCTGCACACTAACATTCTAACAGTCTAAACCCCTTAACTTCTTCGATCAAGCGGTAAATATATTTGAATCTTGCGATCCAGATAAAGAGAGATTTAGAGTATTTTGCGAAGGTGTAAATAAGAGTCTTGGAGTTAACAAAGAACTTAAAGAAAAACAAAAAGAACATCACTTGTTCAGCCGGAAATGTGGAAGTATTTTCAACCGTGCTCTTCAAGACAACAGCAAAATTCTGTGGAATCGGAAATAGATGAAGTAGTTCTTACTGGAAATGAAGACATAAATCCGAAGAAATAAATGAAATTAAATTAAAAAAAAAAATTGTATGTAACATGTATCTACTAAAAATAGTTTCTTTTTATTTTAATTGTTACTTGTTACTAATTGAAGTTTTTTAAAGGTAGTAATATTGATATACCTCTAATTTCCTGAGTGATTTAAGGTAAATCTGAGATAGGCGACGTGGAACTGGGTTCGTTTGGAGCTGGTGGCGGATTCTCTTTACTCCACTTTTCTCGGTGAGCGATCTTCCGCTCAGTTATGAATCTTGGATACATCGGGTACTGAGATTTAGAAAGCTTACTTAAGGTGTTTTCTATATGTTTTAAATAAGATACCATTAAAAGGCTTAATTCATTAGATGCATATTGCTTTAAGCTTTTTAATGTTATAAAAATCAATTTTTCGATTTTTTTTTGAGTTACCGCTTTTGTGTTTAGTAGGGCAGAATTCATATTGAGCATTCCAGTTTTCTGGAGCATGTCAGGCAGAATTTCATCAGTATTGAAGGAATTGAAGGTGTCCATCCGGGAATTGAAGGAATTGAAGGTGTCGATGGCCCAGACTAGTTCCTGTCTGGTCACAACTTTGCCTATTCCTCCTGCATCATTGAAGCTGGACACCTGCCTACCAGGGGGTGTGGTATGGGAATAGTAACAGCCCAGAAAGTGAGTAGACAACGTTTCCAAGCTGTTAGTTTTCCATTACCAATAAGGCTTGGTGTGAAAGAGTGGCAGTAAGCAGTTCCCTAAGTCTCGCAGTTTTAGAATTGGCTTCAGCTCATCCGCTCATCTCCTTCCAAGAGCTCCACTTGGCTTTCCGTCTTTCTGTTTTATAGAGTCTTAGAATGTCCTTGTATGCATCCCAGCATTACCTCAATCAGCTATTTGTGTTTTGAACCGATCTAGATCCCTTTTCCATCAAAGTGAGTTGGGGTTTCGCTTAGGGCAGACTCTAAGACAGGAGCGTTCCAAAGCTTTCACGAATTTTCATAGTGACACGAATTTTTCCTTAATCAGACAAAACGTTGAGAGGTGCGTTGACGTCCGCTCCCATAACGGTATTTTTTCATCCTGAGTGACTCCTTGGTGAGTTCTGTTACCTTCTCTAGTGAAGCGATTTGGCTGTGTGCAGTGTAGGCGAAGCCTAGGAGTACATACTCCTCTTTGTCGCCCTCACATGCCACAACGGTTAGGTCATCCGAGCTTAAATTAGATAGAAGAATAGCCTGAATATTCTTCCTCACCAGCATAGTCGTTCTTATTTTGGCTGCTACAGTGAGGAAGTTAAAATTGAAGTATTGTAACCCCAGGCCAGCAACTCGGCCTTCCACAGAGGTCCAAGGCTACTGAACTAGAACCACTTCAACCATAGGAGTCAGCAGCAGTTCGATCGAGGCTAGCGAATCCAATCCCGGGATCCCGGATCCCGGGATCCCGGGATCCCGGCCTATTTCTGGTCCCGAAAATCCCGGGATTGATGAGTTCTAATCCCGGGATTTTCGGGATCAGAAATTGGCTGGGATTTCGGGGCCGGGAGTCAAGCATTATCGGCAATCAAGTTACAGCAAGACTCGAAAAGTGCAAATAGAATCCATATTTATGAGAAAACAATTAGCCACTTCATAATGCGTAAAGAATAGAGCAAAACAAACCGATTTAACAGTTAACAAGAGAATACAAAGGGGTTTGTAAATAAATAAGTATGGACTGTTTCGCATTTAGTGCATTCGTTACATCGAATGATTTGAGGAAATTAATACTAGCGAATGCATACACAGATTTACCAAAATCCTTAACAACAATCAAAAAAAGGTTGGTGGCTATGCAAGCAGGATAAAGAAAATAATAAAAAATAAGATATAACAGGCTAGTATCTCAGGTGAACGGTTCAGTTTGATGTTTGATGAATGGACCTTGACTGCAAATAGGCGCTATATAAATATAAACATCTACTTAGTAAATTCTTACTGGAGCTTGGTGCGAGTAAGAATATCAATGACAGCTGGAAACTACCTAGATATGAGTTTACTGTTTCTCTAGGAAAAGACATTGTTACCATCGTAACTGATGGGTCAAACGAAATGCGAAAAGTAGGCAGACTAGTTGGTACAGAGCAACATATTTGTTTGGCGCATAGCATCCACTTGGCAGTTTGCGATGTTCGCTATAATATGAGGTCCATTCCAGATTAAAGAGTTGATGAAGCAGCCGATAGTCTGAACGACGGCCACGAAGATTTGGATGGTCCTGAATCAGCTAACTACGTTGAAACCGGTCGCCTGTAAGACACGCTAGATCAGACGAAGGACATCAGCGCATGCATAAAGAAAGTTCGTTAGGTAGTTTTATATTTTAAAAAAGCTCCAACGAAAAATAATAACGATCTTTAAAACTATGTCGGATCCGAGCAAGGCATTTAACTGTCTCCTTTAAATGGATTGTAAAACAAGATGAAATAGTCTCTTGACAATGCTCGAATAGTTTCCCATTTTGAAAAATAATATACATTAATAGGCCTGCAATATTCAGAGCAATTAGAAGCAACAGAGTTTGATTCGATTCAGAAAATTATTGAAGTTTTACTCCCTGTAAAATTGGCTGTAAATTGCAAATTTATGCACTGCTAATACTTCATCAATATTTGTATTTAGGCTGTTGGGAGAAAAACTGTCTATTCTTCTTAATGCTATGAAAATTGCTATATTGGACCGAATAAAAGAGCGTCAGTGTACCGAGCTATCTGGTATGCTAAGCTATCTCCAGAATCCACATTGTGCCAGCGAAAATTTACCAAGTGAAATAAAATCTCTATTTTGGAAACCAAGCAAAGCAAATATTTAAAAAAAAATACTTCAATGATCTAGATGCTGAACCCTATGCTTGGTAGCCAAAGAAATGAAGAGAACCCAGTAGATAACCATATTGAATCCAAAACAAGGTAATCGTCAATTAACGCTACAGGAAGAGCTGCAAAAGTATGAAAATAATCAATCATGAAATCCCGCAAGAAACTAATCTAATTAAAGCCATTGCAAAAGAAATGAATCTTTTCGAAAGTGGTGGCACTTACATAGTTTGGAGAAGGCGTACCAATATTTCTTGACCGTTTCCGCAGCGTCCAAAATCGGGAATAAATTTAGAAGCAGGCTTGGAGACGATACCTTAGATGCTTTGCTATTGCTTCAATGTTACTTCCGAAAAACCCAATGAACTTTGGCCGAATTTTTTATATGTTACTTTATTATGTATCTCAATTCTAAGAGTTGTGTTTTGTTGTTGTGGTTTTTGGTCGTGATTTTTTGTTGTTATTTGTAAAAGATGTAATTTTTCATACTGTCAACGTTTTGGATAATTAAAATTATTGTTTTTATTTGCATCAATAATATAAATTAGTAATAATGCAATTTTTTATCCAGTTTTGAGCTTACTTATTGTTGTAGTTTTGAAATGATGGCAAATTATATAATCTGTTTACTAGAAACTTGACTTATTTTGTTGTGTTGTATTTTGAATTTCAAATCCCGGGATCCCGGGATCCCGGGATTTGAGATTTTATAATCCCGTAATCCCGGGATTGAAAATATGGTTCGGGATTGGAATCCCTAATCGAGGCCAACCTGCTGTGGACCAGATTAATCAGCAAGATTTTCAGCGTTGGCCGCGATATCCTCCTTAATTTGTGACTCCACTTGCTGGTGACTGGCAGTTGCTCTTTCTTTGTCAATAATACCTAGATTTTTCTCAACCTCGCCAGTCTCCAGGATAATGGTATTATCATATTTTTTATCAGGCGCTGATTAACGCCTCCTATACCCCACACCATTTTGCCAAAACTCGAATAGAGCAGACCGTCAGAACTCCTTGTTGATCTGTAAATTGTAATCCTGCCATTCGTCTTGGGTTACCGGCTTTTTGGCAACCACTATCTTCCAATCCAGCATTGTAACATCAGGGTTCTGCCTCTGCAGCAGTTTTACGGCTACTTTCACTACTCGCAGTTTCGCCACCGCCGCTTTGGATGTTGTCGCAGTACTGCCTCTGTCCTCTATCTTTAAACCCAACTATTTCCCCATACGCTGCGACCATCTGACCCAAAAATATTAAATTTGCTTTCGTCTAATAAAGCGGTTCCGAAAATCCCTGCTGTTGTTTCAATATAATTTAGCAAAGTACGAGGGGCGGCTGATAAGTTCGCGTTCTAAAAAACTTAATGAATGAAAAGTATAGTTTTATGTTTTTTAATGTAATCCCTTTCAAGTGAAATACACTTTTCAGATCGTGTATTTAATGCCTTTATACCACTGAAAAAATATTCTTTCGATTTCTCTTCAAAACGTCTGTCTAAGGTCGCCTTCATTAACCCTCCGAGAACACACCTATTTTTTCGATCATCGAGAACAATTGGGGTCAAATTGACCCCAACCACATTTGAATATCTATAGAATCGCCGCTACTGAAGACTTTCATTTGAAAAAATTTGTAGGTATAATTTGAGACCTCTTTTAGTAGTTCTCATGCATTAAAAGTGCCCTAAATTTCGTAAACATATCTAAAAACATTCGCGAAAAAACAGTTTTGTCGAAAATCAGCATTTTTACAAAAAAAATCGTAACTTTCTTAATTTTCAATATTTGTGGCTAAAAATTTAGGTGGATCCTCACAAGATATGTCAAAAAAAAAATTAGCCCTATAGTGGCCCTTGAAAAAAGGTATTTATTTTGAATATTTTAAAATTTGCATACATAAAAAAAAACCTTAACTTTGGCAATTTTTAATATTTTGAGCTAAAAATGTAAATGAATATTTTCAAAATATAGTAGAATAATAAAAAAAATGACCCCTGCATAAAGGGTTGAAAAAAAAGGTATAATCTTCTGAATAATCAAATTCTGATTGCTCCGTGACATGGTCGTCTTCAAAGGAATCACTGTCGCCAAAATTGTTATGATTGTCTTCAGCTAACAAATTATTGCGTACACTAGAACGTAGATTATACGCCATTTTGCTAAAAACAATAAATAAAAACACTTGCAAACTTATTTTTTGGTCTTTTTAAATTAATCTGTCGATTTATAAAGTAAAAAAAAATTAAATTTTTACCTCAAAATTGACGTCGAGTACATATAGGGTCTATTTGACCTCTTGATCTGCTTCAAAGGCTTCTCAACGACGACTAACGACATGGGACTGTATGCGAACGGTGTAAGACACAGAAATACACTTAGGAGGCTATAGTACTCCCCTTTTCCCGCAGGCATAAGCGCTGCGATCGGTCAAAAAGGTTTCTGGGGTCAATTTGACCCCTGTGTTCTCGGAGGGTTAAATTGTCGTCCGAAAATCTTCGTCCCCGGAACTTCTTTTTTAAATTTGAAAAGGAAAAAGTTACTGCGAGCCATGTTAGGGTGAGTGGTCGATCTATGTGAATCCCGTAGCTTTCAAGGTATTCCTCGCAACTCGAGCAGTGAGAATTGCAGAAACAGCACTCCGCGCGCCAACTTGCCACGCCTCTTCTGTACTTCTATTACTGACCGTTCATCGTAGTCATTTAGGCAAGTAATCAATAAAATTCCCTCACTATCGCAGAAAATAGTAGCCAGAATCTTTTCCGATTTTTCCACTTTGAATTTCTTTGGTGTTCCCTTTATTTCTCTCTTGTTTGAACGAGAGATCATATTGACGAATGCAGGTTACAATGCGGCTACAAATTTTATCCAAATCACCCTCACAAAACTCCAAAAAAAATCTTTACAACTCTCCAATCGTTGATGCTTATCGAGCGTGGTGACCATTCGCGGTACCCATATCGCACAAATTTTTTTCATGTCCAAAAGTTTATGTAAAACCTCTCCTACTCGTTCTTAGCTAATTTGTAGCTCTTCTGCTATCTGCCAAAATTTAATTCTTTGATCAGCCGGTACTAATTTTTCGACTCTTTGGACATTTACTTCGGTCACGACCGTCATTGGGCGGCCCGGGCGTTGAAAATAATATTTACTTTTCGCCTTGACAGTCTTGTTCACCCCCTTATTGGTCAAGACTGGGTAATTTAAATTTGATTCGACTTACGTGCAGAAGATTAGTGATTTCAGCTCACATCACCTGTATCAGAACCGTTATAAGAATTTATAAACGTTTTTTTTATTTGTTATACAGGTATCTATTTATTTTTCGTTTATTTATTTGTATGGTTTCTAGTTGCATTTTATAGGTACCTTGCTTTTAAAATATTTTTGTATGTTTATATGTGTTTTACACTTTGTTTGATGAATAAATCATTTTCGTGTCGCCTAGGATTTGGCTTAGATTCAATTCGATCTTCATTTTTGGAATGGCGAATAATATTCTCGACTGTACTTCCCTACAGTAAATTGACTTTATTACCAATTAGCTGTACGGATTTTCATTTTGCATTCTGAAAATCTAATAATTAACGCTGATTGAATGAAGTGCTCCAGTTAACTCGAGGCATATCTTTTAAAAAAAAATTTTATTAAAGTAAATAATTTTATTTTTACTGTATGTTGGTTTAAAATATAGAATAAAATTGTCCTACAATATATTACGAAAAACAACGTATTAGATTTGGTTAGTAACTTATCGATTTTTCAACCCAATAATAACGTGACCATTCAAATAGAATGGTAACGTTAAACGAATTTGTACTCTGTTGGACGCGACGCATTCATTTGAAAAGGCAACGGTACGGTGCACTCTGGATGTAAGAGCAAACAATTTAGATTGGGTTGGTAAATATTTTATGCATTGTTCATGCCTGGTAATATTTTTTGTATCGTAGTATATTTCCTTTCCTCTTTTACGATGATAAAAGCAAGCGATAGTTTTCATTCAATAATAATAAATGGTAACATCCAAAACTAGAACACGAGGGATATCTAGCAAGTGCTGCTCAGATTCTATTGATGAAACATGCATCACTACTTGGATTTTGAAATCGGAAGATGCTTTTTAGATGTCACGACGTTTTCGCTGTCACCCCATATTTCGACTACACTGTGTCAAAAAATTGCATGTACACCACCTTATCATGAAATAAAACTAATTTATCTCTCAAACAAACAAAATTCTCTTTATTGTTATTTATTTTATAAGTTCTACACAACTGAAACTATCTGAAACAAAACATTATTCCGTTATATGATCGTTAATTTTTCTTTAAAAAAAGCTGTAGTTCATTTCAAAAAATTGCACGTACATCAAAAATTTTCACATACATGCAAAAAATCAATTACTTTTTCTACTTCTCATAGCGTGTGTGATTTCCTTTTGCTGAAATTACATCCTTGAAGCGATTGTTAATTAAATGGACTAGTTTTCTAGTAATTTCAGGTGTTATTTTTCTCACTTCTCTAAAATAACCTACTTCAGGGGAGATCGGATTGTGATATGATGTTCCCGCACTTGTTTTTCCAAAACATCCCAAATATATTCGATAGGATTAAGGTGTGATGATTGCGGTGGCTGAGGAAGCACAAATTTCACGTTATACAGTCACTACTCTTATACTAGATATGAGGAATGTTTTAGATCATTGTCATGTACTAGTTAAAGCTCGTCGCTATGTCCAATTTTTGAAGCACCAGCTCTTAAATTATGCTTTAGTATTTTCAAGTACTGATGCTTGTTCATAGTGCTTTCCACAAATACCAAATTTTCAACGCCATTTGCTACCATCGCTCCCCAAACCATAACATTTCCAGTGGCTTTCACGTTTTGACTGCAACGCTGAATTGACTTTGTGCCAAACAAATCGCCGCCCGTCAGAACCAAAAAGATTATACTTACATTCATTCTACAAAAATATCATTTTCCCAACATTGGTCAGACTTTGTTACATACTCTCTGGCATACTCCAAGCGTCGGACAACATTTTTCCTCGAAATGAACAGTTTCTTTCGTGTAATACATCTCTTGTAACACTTTTTATGGAGAAAATTTCGCACTGTTTGGGCATTCAATGACACTCCGTCGTCTCCTTTAAGGTCTGCAGCTATTTTGGGAGCACTTGTTTTTGGATCGTTCTTAATAATTATCAATTTTCCTCTCCAAATGGTCATTTAAAATTTTCTTCCGATCCCTTCCTGGGACAATTTCAAAACTTTTGTTGCTTTTAAAAAAAAAATTTTCCCGTTTTTGTGGTAGATCGTGGCCTACTAATGATCCTTGGTATTTCAGCATAACTTTTACCTTCCACCTTAAGCTTTGCAGTTAATTTCTTCACTTTAAATGGAACTTTGCGGCGTAATTCGGCCATTTTAGAAGAAAAAAAAAACAACAAAAACTACTGCACAGCTCTATTGAGCATTTACAACTACTATCGTTAATAAATGAGAATCGTGTGTAAATTTACTCTGGAAACTAAGTACCACTACCTTATTTTTTGCATGAGATCATAAGTTAATTTTGTGTGCATGTGCAATTTTTTGATGTACCTACGAGTAATTTTTTTAAATTTATTATTGTTGTAATGTGGCAGTAAAAGCTAATATGTATAACAAAATACTGTTTTGCTGTAAAGAGCATTAACAGTATAGAATTAATAAATATCTAAAAACGAAAAACAAGTTTTTTTGTTTGATAAATATAAGTTTTTATTAGAGCTACGTGCAATTTTTTGATAGAGTGTATGTATTTGCGACAAAATGGAAATACTATATCGACCGAACTGATGTTCAACGTGTCTTACTTACCTTCAGACCACGGTAGAATATGTCAACCCCGAAAAATTAACCTACCTATGCACAACTCATTTTAATATTTAACGTAAGCAATTGGTAAGATTCAGAAAATCTATACAATCTGTTAAATTCGTCATGCTATTATATATACATACATATGTAGGTACTTAATTGCTACCAGGCCAACTAGTCGAAAACAAAAAACAATGAATCGGATTCTAATTGCAAAAAAAAGTGTATCATTGACATTTTAACCCTCCCCAGACACACTACAATTCGAGCACCTCCCTAGACACACCTGGGTCTATGGAGTCCTGCCGTTTTTTTACCACACTTCGAATCGTTTTAAAATCTGAAAAAATTCATGAAGGTAGATCGATATCTATAGAAAAAGAGCGTGCATTAGGTGATGGATATATATGAATTTTTATTATTGTTATTCAATGGAAATCGACACAAAACACGAGAAATACACGTATTCACTTAAAACATCATAGCTTTTTGTTAAATAAGTTAAAGAAAATTCTACTGTACGAAATGTTTCTTGACATATAGTAGATGAAAGAAAAAAAAAGGACATAATGAAACTCCGAAAAAAGTATAATTATTATGGCAAGAGAAAAAGTACAATTTTTTTCGAGTCGAAAATTCGTTTGAAATTACAATTTTTGGTTTGAAAGTAATGTAACTCAAAGTTTTATACGTTTTTGTGTTATTTATTATTACTTACACTTATTCTTATTAAAATAAATAAAGTAACTGAACAAAATTACAAAATGCATTCATTGCATACATGAAGCGTGTCTTCTTCGCAAATTTTTATTTCTTCGCTCGTTAAACTAAGTGCTAACGTTTCAATAAATTTATATCTTCCCAATGCAGTGTTCGCTTCATTAAAACTGTACAAAATGTTACAATTAACTACCGCTTGATCTAATATACCGAAGAAAAGCTTCGAAGAAAATGCACACTTTTATACTTCCGTAGACACACATGGGTCTTTGGTGTCCGCAGCCAACTTTGACAGCTCAGCAATTCACGAAGAACGGAGGACCGAGCGTGACGTTCACTACGCCAGTTCTGGATCCAAGTACAATTTTTTAAGTGGAGGTTAGAACCCGAAATATTGACGTACCTGTGCGCCCTGACGATTTTCAAAAACGGCCGGACACCAAAGACCCAGGTGTGTCTAGCGAGGGTTAAATTCTTCATCACTCAATTTTTTCCCTACACTCTGTCGCGATAAACGAAACGAAGCCGACAAAGATTTTAGTTTTAATTTTTTTATGTCAAAGAATAAATTCACTTTCGCTCGTGCAGTTTGATGGATATTCAACCAACACATTAACATACTTGATTATCTTTAAGCTTTAAACTTATGTAGCTGCACTGTCTAACTGGACTTTGCAATAATCACGTCATGAAACCCACAATCAAGAAAGTTTTACGCTGTGGAAAATGACTATTCTTCGACTCATCCCTGATTCATTGTGGGTTTTCCCCCCGAGAGAATTTAAATTGGTGCTCGATTCTTTGGAACAGCATATCCGCTTTAATTTGGGCCAGCGCAATATGACATATTCCAAAGTCTCGACCTCCACCCGAGTCGGAAATCGGTTTCGATCGAGTACAGTCGCCACGACTATGACAATGACGACATTCAAGGAATATTAACTAAACCCCTCCAGCTCTCTACGTTTCGTCGTTTTCACCCTAAAAATGTGCGCTATTACGAATCCCAATAAGGGCTTGTGGAAACAGCACTCCGCACTCGGGGATTCGGGTAGGCAATCAGAAACAAACTCGAACTTTTATGTGTACTCGTATTTTAAGCTTGCACTGCGTGTACAGTGTAAATACACCCCCTAAGTTCGGTCGGAACGGAACTCCTGCATGATTGTTTTGCTATGCTGTCGGGTTGTTGTTGTTGTAGCCTGTGCCAACAAGAACACTCACACATTAGTAGTGTGCAAAGCTAGCGAGCTACACCTATGTATAAAGAAATTGCGGAGCAGACAATGCGTGGTTGCCAAAGTTTTCTCGCCTATGTTCAAGATTCTCGTTTCACTCTTAACCCGGGAGCGATAATCCATACATATGTATATGTATATATATATATATAAGATATGCACGTATTTTATTATCTATCTTTTTTTACTGAACTTGTGCTGTTCTTATTCAAAGTAATGCTCTAAAATGCATCTCGTTGGTAATGCCGCTAAGTTCCGAATCGTATTTCAATGTTGATAATGAAAAATTACCTTTCAGTGTCCAGTACAAAAAAATGTTGCAGGCAGACATACTGCATTGCATAGGTAGCACACCTACTTTCTACTTCTTGGCATATAAAAACTTGGAGTAAAGTTCTGTTTGTTGTCTTCAAATTTAGAATTCAGAGAATGTCTTCGTCAATCGGTCGTAAGTTTGCTTATCCCGATTGAATTAAAGTTTTAATATGTTTTAAGAACAAAACTTGCCAAGATTTGTTCAATCCCATACAAAACTATCTATGTGCATGTATACCTACCTAGCTTTTTCTCAGCTCCCGATCAATATTTTTCTCTCTCTCTCTAGTCAACTGCAAATTTACTGTGCAAAATTTAAAAAAAAAATATTTTTGAATTATTTATGGTGTTTTTAATGTTTGTTATTTTTTTTTAACTTTGTACCAACGTAACCATGTCACTGCTTAGTTTCTCTTGAAACGGAACGGTCGAATGATAATCATTTATTTAAGAACATAGAAAACGATGTTGAACATTTTTCGAGGTAGATATAAAAGTCATATGTAAGTGCAAAAAGCATGATTTATCAGGAAACGTCATCAAAGTTGGAAATACTGTTTGGTGCCAGTTTTAACCAAATCGACCAATTTGACCAAATTGACCGTTTAAAACCAAATATTTTAACTTAAAGACCATTTTTTATTGCATAAAAAAATACTCATAATTGAAGAAATAAGGCAAAAAGAAATTTGGAAGAGGTGGTGTATACTAGCTAGCAAAATTTTATTTATCATATGTACAGTGAAGGACATAATTATAAGTTCGCCAAAAAAATTGAAATACAATTCACTTCTAATTCATTATATTTATTACGAATATTTGTTAAGAAAACTTAATAATATATGTAACAAAATTTAAATCAAATGAAACTATTTCAACCGCAAACAAAATTGAAAAAATTAAAATTCTCTTATTATCTGCTAAATTAGGGGACATAATTATAAGTTCACAAGGAATGAGGCACATATTTATTAATAAAAAAGGTTTGTAACATTGTAACTGGTATTTCGTCCCACGTTCTTAATATTTGCTCCCTTAGCTCTCTTGTGTTCGAAAATGCCTTTCGTTTTCATATACCCTTCTCGATATTATTCCCCACAGATTTTCTATGGGGTTTCAAGTCAGGACTACAAGCTGGCCATTCTAAAACTGGTATATCCTTTGAACTAAACCAAGCTTTTACCTCTTGGGATCCATGTATGGCAGCATTGTCTTGTTGGAAGACAAAATCTGGTCCAACTATTGACGCTGCTTGATCAATTATCAAGTCTTCGAGGAGTTCAATGTAGTTTTTCAAATTCATTCTTGTGGATATTGTGGCCAAGGAAGCTACCCATGATAACACAAGCATATTCAAGCCATAACCCAATCGCCACCGAAATTGCGAGAGAGTCGCAATTCGTTATCTCTTAGATCGTGCCAGTAGAGTTGAAATCTATCCAGCCCGTCTAAATTAAACTTCTTTTCATCACTGAAAAGAACCTTTTTCCATTCATCTTTGTAAGACATGAAGGTTTCCGCAAAAAATAATCTTGCATTTTTATGTCTTTCCTTTAATTGTGCTTTAGGCTTCCTTTTTGTCCATGATAAATTTTCGATGCTACTCAGAATTCTTATATCGTGTCGCACCGTTACAGGCAGGTCTAAATCGGCTCGAACTTGAGACGTATTCATACTTTGTTTTCTAGCTTTCTGCCGGATTAGCCGTTTTTGACGGTCATTTATGGTAGGTTTTCTGCCTGTTTGTCTGATAGTGCTGTACCTTTCTTTTAATTTTATGTAACTATTAATTACACATACAGATCTATTAAGCCTTCCTGCATTTTCCCGGTTGAAGAAACAGTTTTCTTTGTAGGCATCAATTTTTGCCCTTTCCTCCATCGATAATACTACTCATCGTGGCATTTTTCTATAGAAAACGGAAAATGTAATTTATTTAAAAAAATAAGTTATGCATACTGCAATTAATTCATTTACTTCAAAAATTTCCAGTTCATTCCTCCAAAACACAAACAGAGCTTTCTAATTTACTGAACTTATAAATAGGTCCGCTTGAAACGCATGAAATATACTAACTGAGTAAATTATATGCAGAAGAAATCAGGCTTATGACATACCAGTATTTCTTGGAATTCTATTTTACAGTACGCACAAAATAAAAAAGCATTCACACTTGCACCCACATTTTAAGTGCAATTTTGTACCTGAACTTTTAGCTATGTGCGCCACTGTAGGTAGGTTCCTATTCAAATTCATTTTTTTACACTTTTACACATCTGGTTATTATGTGGAATGGCTTAAAATGTTCACAACATATCTATGCATAATACACCGTTAAAATCTGAAAATCTAGCCTTTTATAAATTATTGCGACTCAGCCGCCTTTTTAACTGTGCATAGGTATAGGGTTGATTTTTTTGCCGGTTGTGTATTTTTTTTGTAGCTTAGCGTATTGGAGCTAATATTTCACTGATATTTCACACACTTGAATGAACATGAAGATTTAATACGTGAGGACAATTGTTTGACCCCCGCAACAGCAAAAAAATCAAAACATGTACAGCGATGGATAAAATTATTAACATAATTCAAACATTCAAGTGAAACTAGATTTTAGGGAAAATATAAAGTACTTATATTTTGATAAAAAAAAATTCATAAAAGTATTCCTTTATATGCTGTGTATGGAATAACAGCAAAAACTTAAACAGAAATATACACATAAACACGAGTTATAAAAAAATACAGTTTATATCACGTTTTTTGATGAATAAAATGATTGAAACATGTTAAATTTAAGTAAAAAATAAACTACTAAATTCACTCATAATATCTCGTTAGTAAGCCTTTCTTTTATTTGTCTCGTTTAATCTATTTGGTATCGATAAAACCAACTGTTTTGTCATTTCTGGTCCGAAATGAATGAGATAAAATTCTTCTGAAATGACTTCTCTCGAGCTGAGTTTTACTTGAAATGTGAAGCTTTCGTATTCGCCTGTAAATCCTTCCCACAAATGCTCGAACGATTAAGGTATTGTGGGAGAGTTACCAAAATGTTGGGAATATTGTGAAGGCGCCATGATTGCACATCATAAGCAGTATGTTTGGAGCCGTTGTCGTGCTGAAAATAGAAACTGCTTCCCAAACGCATTTTTTTGCTCATTTTTTGACTGATTTTTGAAAATGTTGAGGTAAACCTTTTTGGCAATGGTATCTTCTATGAAAACCAGTTCACTAACTCCAGTTACAGCCATGCAAGCAACCCCATACCATCACCCCTCCCTCACCGGGCTTTACTGTGCATTGAAAATTTTGTTCATCGAATTCGGGTTTGCATTTTCTCCACACTAATATTCTGCCGCCTGATTGAAAAATATTGAATTTGCTTTTTGCTCTCATGGTACATCTACAATTCATCACTTTCAGTTTTATATTATAATTCATTGCAAACTGCAACCTCTTTTTTATTTACTTTGCTTATGAGAGGTTTCCTTCCCTCCACTCTCGCTCTATATCAGGATCTTCTCACTGTTTTTGGATGAATGTCCTTGTTAAATGCTTATTTTACTTGCGTTGCAGCCTCTGATGAAGATATTTTAATGTTTTTTAACACTTTCGGCGCCGCGTCACCCGTACTTGAGTGACGGGAATGATTCCGTGGGGGCCACGTGACCCATATATGGGTGACGCTCTTCTTGTTCAAGTTCGATAAGATTTTCAATTGCATTTTGAAAACAAATTTAATAGAACAAGCACTGAAGTATAAATATAGAATATACAGCATAAAAATATTAAAAATATACAAATTATATTCTACTTTTGATTAATTGATATTTAGGACATTATAAATATTATTTCATTATCTACTTCGTATAATATTCGTTGAAACAGTCCAAGCACATCTGTGACGACTTTGGGCAATTCAAACAATACATTGTCTTTTTTTTAAACATTTTTTCCTTGTTTGTTGGCGTTCGACAATTTGCCTCTTCTTTTGAAAACACAGGACGCACATCCCTATTAAAGTCTTGTACTGTTGATTCTTGCCAGTTGTGCGCCGACAGTAAAATTGGGCCCACGAGAAACTCAACCGAATCACGCTTGGCGGCGAACGTGTCAAATTTCTAATAATTGTAGCTTTTTCTCTTGCACTCAACTTCCGCGGCCTTCCACTATACACACGACTTTTTCAGCTTTCACTATTTTAAAACATTTTACGGTAGTGCGTATAGTATACCGACTTCTTCTCATAATAAGATTTATTTCGTTTGTGCAAATTTAATTTTTTTTTCATTTAGGTTCACTAATTTCGTTTTGTTTATGATCCACATGATGGAGGAAAATCACGCAGCCAAATAAAGCTTGTACCTTACGCAAGAAAATACCCTGCCACATTAAACGAGACTTCCCCATTTTATTTCCTCTGCTTAAGCTGAGCAGGAAGGTATCTACAGGCTGATACGCTCCTTAAAGTTCACTGTGCTAATAAAACGTGGTAGGAATTGATTTTTTTTTTATAATTCTTATTTAAGTGTACATTTAAAATTTAAGTTTAAGTTTTTGATATTACTTCAAACAGCATATAAATGAGTTATTTTGCTAAAAAACTGTGACAAAATATACTTTATATTTTCTTTAAAATCGTATTTTACTTGAAAGTTTTAATTGTACCAATAATTTTGTCCATCACTGTATGTATTCAATTTGTGTAGTGCTGCAAAAGCCGCGCCAGAATCGCAATGAACTGAGCTCCAAGTGCACATTATTCAGTGGCTTAAATTTAAACTCGGACAGTAATCACTAATACGATTTTACCCAGAAATTGAAAATAAGTAAATTTGCAGAGGAATATTTAAATTTAATCTAAAAATATTAAATGATTATTGCCCTCAAACAAATTCAAGTCAAATACAATATTAAGAAAATGAAATCTTGAACATGAAGGTGAATTCATTGCAAAATCAAACTTGGATACAATTATCCCGTTATATTAACGGTCGTTTAAAATTGTTCAATTATTCGCTTGATCAAAATAAATATTGAAAATTGTGGTGTACATTTTTTCGTTTCGTAAATTATTTCTTTTATTTTCGCTGTATAGATCTGTTTTACTACGTCTGATATTTCTTTAAAAATATACGGCTATCCCTTTCGTGCTTGAGAAAGTAATACCCTGCATACCGATATCTGTCAAATATATACGTCAACCAGACTATTTATTTAGTTGAAGGTTTGCCATTATAGATTTTAGGTTTGCCAATTTGGATCGTTTAACAGTCGAACAACACGTTAAAATGTGTAATGTGTAAAAATTGTGTAAAAAAATGTGCAATTTCTCGATTGGCTGATGTGAATTTGCCTTCAGGATCCTGCGATCTAACGCCTTTGGATTTCTTTTTGTGGGGGTACGCGAAAGATCGTGTTAATGCGAATAATCGTCAAACTTTGGACGAACTGCAAGCCAATATTTCGTCAAGTCATGGCCGAAATATTGCTTCAAATGTGCCGCAAAGTCATTGAAAATTAACTCAATAGGATTGAGTCCCGTAAAAAATCCCGTGGAAGACATTTGAACGATATTGTGTTTCACATATAATGGCAAGGATCAATCTTTCCAATGAAATATATTTTCTCAAGCATGAAATAGATAACCATATATCTACTACTAGCTCTCAAAATTTTAATGGAGTTCGCCCACAATGGCCTAGTTTACTTTTACCGCTTAGCCCGCAATTTAAACACCAAATTCGACCTAAATTATCTAGTCGACCTACTTATTTAGTCCACGTTTTGTTGCAACATGAACTAAAATAAAATAAAATATATCAATATAAATGCATCCGACCCAAAATTTCATTTATACGGCATCATTAATAATTTACATATTCAATATATGATCGCATATTTCTCCATCCATGCACAATCTTTAAAATAATCATTATGTTTGACACAAAATCAACGCAATAAACTAAATAACAGATGCCACGGACAATGCGTCAAATTTTAGACCAAGTCAGTTTAAACAGCTTGGCAGCACATCTGTTTGGGTGCCGCTATAAATCGCGTCACATTGAAGTCATTGGGTGTAGACACAGTCGATGTTTTCCTGTTTCAGTACACTGGTGTAGAATTTTGCAAATATTTGAAGAAATAAATGCGAATGCGAAAGAAAATCGGCTCAAAATGAACTTGACAGCTCCTAACAATTTAGTTCATTTTTAACGGGCAAATTTCGGAACTATGATACGAAAAGCAGCATTGCCAACTGTTTGAAGTAATTGCATTTTTTTGAAATTTTTATTGCTTGTGCCTTATAAAAACATTGTTTCTGCACTATAAGCAGCACTACCTGTTTGCAAGCATAGTTTGATGGAAAAAAGTCTGATTTTATCAAATTTCTGTTTGATACTAGGAACGAATTAAATGATGCACATATGAATAGCTCTATTTGCAAGTTAGTTCCGCCAATATTTGCAGAATTTACTAGCTAGATTATCCATCGGTCACTAAAAAAAAGAATAAGCGTTTTACAAGTCAATGAACTCGAGTATGTTTAGGGTGAATGAACCTATTGGCATTACTAGACACAATCTATTGGAATAACTGCCTAATTTTTACCCCAGTGACATGTGAAATTCAAAACATGGCCGCATAAACTAAATTGCTTGTTTCTGCTCCTTTGAAACCAATTGTCAATTTCGTAAAATTTATCCGCAATCGAACCTTGAAATAAAGAAAACCATTTTTATTACAGCTTCAACGTGACACTCCTGCGGTAGTGCGTGCCTTACATATCGTTCTGGTCAAGTTGATCAAGTTTGGGTTCTCCAAGTAGGTTATACGTCTAGCTGTAAGCTTACGTCAATGCTAATGGGGCTAATTCAATTAGAAAACCCGTGACATCAGGTGTGCCACAATTTTCGATGACTGGGCCTGTTTTTTATACGATCTTGATCGCTGAACTTCCGATTCCCGTTGACCAGCCTCAACTTAAAATTCTCCAATATGCAGATGATATGCCTTTATTCACATCGAGCGATAATCCGCTCCAAGCACCGAGGAGCCTAAAGTATATTGATCGAGCTGAAACTTTATATCGACAAATGGGGCATTAAAGCAAACAGCAACAGTAAGGCACAACGTTGTGCATTTCGCAAACTATCTCAGTATCGGGGATCTCAATCTACTCGCAATAAGGCCGTAAATCATGCTGTTTCGTTGGAAAACTCTACGATTACTCCTGACATTGCATTGAGGGACTTTGGTATCGTTTGGTATTCAAGAATTCCTAAAGTTAATCCCTACGTTTCTCTCTCTACATCTAAATTTCAGTGCATAAGATATCTTTTCGCGAAGAAGATGAACTTGACCTCGGAAGTGAAATGTATTTGCTACGAAACTCTTATCCGGCCAATTCTTCTGTGCCCTTCCGACGCCATCTTCTTGAGTATGCTTGCATTATCTGGAACCCGGTTTTCGAAAGCCACAGCCAGAGATTTGAATGTGTTCAAAAGCAGTTCTTGCTATTCGCTTTTAGAGATCTTTATCATCGTTGTGATTTCAGCAGTTCACTGCCATATGAATTTCGCCTTAGACTTCTAAACTTGTCACCACTTGCATCCAGAAGATTAATGTTATATGCCTGCTTCAGTTTCGATTCATTAGAGACACTGTCAATGTCGACTACATACAGGAAAGATTTGTGCTTAATCAACCCGTGAGAGTCACGAATGCTAGTTTAATATGAGCATAGCACCGCATATGCTGATAATGAGCCAATAAATAGATGCTGCAAAATATTCAACAGCATGAGCCAACACTTTCCCCCACACGATATCCAAAGCGTCATTTAAAAACAGAGTTACCAAGGCTCTCTTATCCTACCCTCTCTAGTCTGCCGGCCTAGTATCCTTTTTATGAGAATAATTAATTATTTCATTCCGTTTTTGCCTTTGATAATTTTACGTGTCCTACATGTAATTTTGGTGTTATGTAGTTATTTATTGAATGTCAATTAATTTATTTGCATTGTAATGAATTGTATTTTATGCCTTTTATTAATTTTTTTAGTTTTTTATTTTTATTTCATTTATGCTGTGATCTCTTGCTAGTATCAAAATATTTAGGAAATGGAGGAAACACGTAAGTTAAACTCAAATTATGTTTTATTTTGCGAGTCTTACACATATCGTCTGTTCACGTCCCTTGCTTACACTTTATTCCCGTTCCGTTCCACTCTATGGAACACATTGGTACTGCCAATAATTTATATGTAATTTTATACCTTCTTTGGTGAAATAAATAAATAAATATTTGCATCGCTTTTGCTTGGCTTCGGAGAATATACATCTTGATATAGGTATTGATTGAAACAATGTGCAAAATCTATCATGACACACAATATACCGTTCAATGAATAGTAGCGCAGCTATGAACACATTTCTATTTCGATCAATAGCACAATATACTTTTCATTTCAAGCCTTTAATAATTGAAGGACGACAGCTTCTCTTTTACATTTACACATTTGTCTTTTAATTTACACTGATTTACACAAGAATTTATTGTACTGTACGGGGCGAAATACCTGCGTGCAATCGATTTTTTTTGTACTTAGGTATGTATATGCTTTTATGGCGAAGAAACACACGCACACAAACTTTACTCAGTTTCATCTATTCCTCTGCATACTAATGTACATATAAAACGTGGAATAGATCTGTCGTCGTCGCTGTGCGTGCGTCATCAACTATCTTCATGGCGTAAAGTCATGCTAGTGCGAGCCAGATGTTTGACTTTGAAATCAACTGTGTGAACTTAGTTGATATTTTAGATATTATGCTTTCCGGGGCGGCAAAACTGTACGTAGATTCATTGTGATTATTTATTGTAAGTTATATCTCTGGTGATAAAGTAATTGATAGCAAAGGTTTTTGGCTTTTATAAAATAAGCGGCAAAAAGTTTCCAAATCTGGACGGAAATATTTCTTTGCAGTAAGGCATATTTTGTCGGACTTAGCTCTACCGGAAAGTAACCAATTTAGGCGCTGCGTCCTGCTCTTGTCTCCATCCATCAATTTAGTCTTTTTTATACAACTGCCCGAGGCTAGGGTGTAAGGTTATGATGCCAGTTGTCTATGATGCTAGTGCACAGTCTTGGTAGAAAAGGCGTTAGGTTATGGGAAGTGAGAGGGGCTGAGAATGAAGGAGTTATCTACTTGTGTGCGTTCTACCTTATAGCTTGAAGGCAATAACTGTAGGAAAAGACAGGACACAGGGCAAGAAGGACTCATGAAATTCAACAATGCGACTGGCGCCGACGTGAAGAGTATAGCGCCGGACACAATGATCCATTCCATTCCAGAATAAACGTCAAAGTTGGCGGCGTAGAAAATGTACGAGACTGAACACATAAGGTTGGAATGGAATGGAAAGGACGAGTTGACCAACTTTCAACTTTTCTGGATCAGAGTAGTATTATTATTAATACTAAAAAAATTTTGCTGTGGTTTTTGTTTATACAAGGGTATAAAGCTTATTAGCATTCGAAATAACTATAGAAAATTGCTATATATTTTAAAATAATCATGCAAAACTGAAATTTTAAAACTACAAGTAAACTGTCGCACACTAAACGGAATGGAGACTATGTGCTGGATCGAAATGGAATGGAATGTGCTGGAGCACTGTGGCCCACGCTTAAGAGTAGTGAATCCAATCCCGGGATCTCTATCAATTTCTAGTCCCGAAAATCCGGATAATCCCGGGATTATAAACCATCAATCCCGGGATTTTTGGGACTAGAAATTGATCGGGATCCCGGGATTGGATTCCCTAGGTATGAGGTTGAGCGCTACTAGCAATCTGTGCGTTGCCAGCAGGAACATCTAGATCAGGGATAAGATCAAATCTTTCGTCAGGACAACGACCGTAAGAGTAACGATATAAAAGTGAAAGGTATTACCATAAGGTTTTCGATCACCTGATTCCGATTTTACAGTACTTTTATAATATTTGCAGTTTGAAAAACTTCCAGCTCAGCATTTAATTGACCACTGTAGCTATAGTGGTTAAAAATGTAAAACTTATCATACTTAAACCTTTATCCTTCAGTAGGTGTTCACAAAGAACATAACTTATTAATAATAACATGAATGATCTTGCTTTTGGTTCTGGTTCATTGAAATATGTAGGTATATCAATTCGGGCTGTCGAAACGATGTTATACGGCTGTAGATCGTAGAAAGAAATCACATACACGTTTTGCTGGACTTTGAAGGTCTTCTGATCAGTAATCAGTAGGTTGATTTTAACTACTTCCTAGAACAAATAAAATATGAGTCGACTGCTTACGAGTCAAAGTATAGCAAGACAAGTATGTCAATTATTCCAAACTTGAGGAAAAGGCACTTTGTAATGGTTCCAACCGGCCTTTCTATTTATTAGTGTTTTTTGCTAGTAGTGAGTTATACATGAGCGATGGGTCAACTAGCCGAGCAAGTGGTATTGCGTCGGCAGTACAAATCAAATTATGGGATTGTGAAAAGTCACTCAAAAAAACTCAAACCGGTTTAGTGAAAGTTTTGGACTTTTGGACCATATACAGTGGTAGACATTCGTATGCGCGCATCTAAAAATGTATCATACATTGCTCTCCCCACTGTAGAATATTTCTAAGAAAACCGTTGTCTCCTCATTTTAGGAAATGCCCGACAGCAAAATAACTAACGGTACTATTTTGAAAGAAAAAGTGAAAAATGTGAATGGTGTGGTATTCAATGGAACGCATTGATGATTAATTAAGCTTTGAACGCGAAATTTAAAGTTTTTTGCAAATTTAATTTGATATAACATTAAAGGTTTGTGCACAAAAAATTTCGCAATATTTATTATGAGCGTTTTTTTGTTGTAGCAATGCGTTTTGGGAGCGCTTAGATGAGGCGGATCAGCTTGCTATCAGTTTACTGAATAGAGAAGACTACCCAGTTGGGCAAATTGCTAGGAAAATTTGTTGCCCTGAATGTGTTGTCAGGAATTTCATGAAAAAAGGCAATGGATATGGCTTTAAGGACTCAAGAAAGGGCAATACAAAATTATACTTGCGTGACAAAGGCAAAATTCGACACGATGCAGCAACAAATCGACTATCTGCTATACAAAATAAGGACAAATTGCACCTTACTGTAACACCTCGTCACATCGATCGTATTTTGCATTCTTCGCCAGATGTAGCATGAAAGAAACTGGAAGGAAAGCTCCGATCAACTGACGTTCACCGAGAAAAAAAGACTGTGATTCACCAAAAAGTACATGGCTCGGACATCCCAATGGGAAAAAGTAATTTCCTTGATGAAAAAAAAATCAATTTTGATGACCCAGATTGCTATTGTTGCTACTTATTGGCATAATTTGAAAAAACACGGTAAGGTCAGATCGAAGCGTAATTTCGGTGGTGGTATCGTTATGATTTTGGATGGATTCTTCTGTAAAGAAAATCTCCTATGTGTGTCATAGCTACTCGAATAAACTTGCAGACGTACACAGGTTTGTCTTGGTAGTTGCGAAGAGGAAGATCTAGTGTTCTGGCAGTATAATGCATCCATTCATGTTCCGAGCCGTCACCATTCATATACCACATTTGCGCTCCTTTATACGAGGGAGGTGAGCCATCCTCCTATTTGTCCCCCGATGGAATTGTGATCTTGAACCTCAGTTTTCCTTTTTCTGGTGAATGGTCCTACGCTAGTTTTCCGAGGGTTAATGGAAAACCCCTCTTAGCACCATTAGGTTGTTTCATTTAAGACTTTTTGCATTCTGGATCTCAAGTTATACATGTGTGAGCCTCTTATTATTAGCGTGATGTCTTCCGCGTAGCCAGGAGCAGGTAGGCCCTTACTGTTGAGGGTCACAAGAAGGCTATCAACTAGCAAGGGGATAAAAAACCCTCACTGTGGATATCCCCAGCTAGTGTCCGTCCTTAGTATCACCACCCCAGTTCTGCAAACACTCCACGATACCTTAGTATTTTACTCGCCTACTTCATCACTTCTTGAGGAGCATCCATCCTCTGGAGAGCATGGTACAGCGAGTCATGTCTTGCATTGTTGAAGGCTCCTTCTATGTTCATGAAGGCGTATAGTGCGATTTCCTTGCCATCCAATGCCCTTGCCTTGCAAAGCTCGCTCTAAATGTGTGTACCAAAATGATTTTTAATTTCCCCGTGGCTCTTTGTAGCAGAGCTGGGTAGATTCAGTCTGGTCCTGGTTATTTAAAGGATTTGAAGAAATAAGAGAACTAATAATCCGAAATTATATTTTCGCAAAAAAAACCGTATAGCCTAATCACTAAAACGTTTTGCTATATATTGATTAATAAATGAAAATAGTTTGAAGAATTTTATTTGAATAGCTATCTTTCTGTTGCATTTGGGCTACCGGCGACTTTTCAAGCTCCACTGACCTGCCCAGGTTTCAACTGGCAAAAAATTTATTAAGTTAATTTCCTCAATCTTGAACGGAAATCTCTTCACTTCATGTTTCAAATTTTCACGTCATGTTTTAAATATTCACTTCATGTTTTGAATTCCGCTTGAACCTAAACTTTACTTCTAGTCTATTATTTGACTGTCTACCTAATGTAGCAATAAAAACAATTTGATCCGAATTCAATCACCGTTTATTATAGAATAATTTGCTGTTCATAGCGATGATAATAAAATACCTCTCTGACCGTAAGCGCTGATTGGGAACACTAGAACATAGTACCAAAACTGGTCTTTACTTGTTTGAAATGACATTTATGCACTACAGATTCGGCCATCCTGACCTGAAATCGACCTCGATTGTTGTGTTACGATAAGCATTCACTATCAGCGCTTTGGGCTTACATACTTCTATAATATATTCCTTTAAATTGTGAGCGACGTTTGATGGTTACGTTTGAATAGTTTCTAGTTAATAATGATAATATACGATCACATAGATCTAATAAATAATGATTTGTCGTCTCTTTTCTACATATAATTTTGCTCGGATCAGGTAAACGATATATTAGATTAATAGCTTAATTGCGTCTAGAATATGTTACAATATATTTAATGAAAATTAACAAACACAACCATTTTAATTTCCAAAATTTTATACAAACAAATGAAAACTTCTTCGTCAATTAAAGCACTCTATTCTATTACTATTAGTATTACTAGTATTATTATGCTTACTATTATAAGAACATATGCAACATAACTGGGAAAGGTCACGCAGGCATCTCATTCAGTTGGCTAAAATTTATGTATGGCTTCATATTTGCTGGAGAACAGATGCCGTTATATGGGACTCTACCGATTTGCAAGTTATCCAAGTCTTCTATCATGTAACGATCATTTGGCAAGACTTTAACGATTTTATAGGGGCCGCGATATTTTTCAAGGAACTTTCTATTAACACCTGGGGTCGTCACGTTATTTTTAATCATAACTAAATCATCTTTTTTGTACTTATGCGGAGGTTTATGCCTTTTATCAAAATATTCCTTATTATACTGCTGACTTTTCCTTATTTCCGCGGAAGCTTCAGCTCTTATCTTTCCTAAATCTCTTAAGCTATCTTTTTCTAAATGGTCCTCTAGGTATTCTAATATTTTGTCACGGAAATTTCCCCTTTGATTAACACCAAACAACAGCATACTTGGGGTGGTATTTGTGCTTCTATTGACCGTGTTATTTAATGCAAACTCAATTTTAGTTAAGTGAAGATGCCAGTTTCCTCTGCTACAAGGTTCTAATTCCTTGGAAATCATGGGGCTGATTATTCGATTGATTCGTTCAACCTGTCCATTGGATTGAGGTGAACTGGTTGCTATTTTTATATGGGCTACGTTGTGCTCCTCAAGGAAGTGTTGAAATTCTTGTGAAGTGAATGCAGTTCCTCTATCTGAAACGATTCTTTTTGGCCTGCTATATGCATAAAAATATAGCTCCAGGCATGAAATAACCTCCTGAGTCTTGGTGGTACCGACTGCGTAAAGCTTCGTGAATTTAGAAAACCCGTCGACCACCAATAGGATGTGAATTTTCTTAGTAAATGTTCGTGGTAAGGGACCATAATGGTCTATATGTAAAACTTCGAATGGTTTGTCGCCTTTTGGAATATTATGCAAAACTGCTTCTGTTTTGCCCGACATGGGTGAAAAGTAAATGCACTTTAAGCAATTAGATATGTGTTTTCTAATTTTGTCTTTCATGTCTGGAAACCAGTACACCCTACGGATTTGCTCGTAACATTTCACAACGCCTAAGTGACATAAAGACTCATGATGTGTTTGGATTACCTGGTTTTCCATAAGTTCGGGGACATAAAACCTAACATCATTCTTATGCTTTCGGTACACTAGCCCATTTAAGAGGGCATACGTCCTACTCTCTCCATGTTCTAGCTCCGCAGCTAGTTTGACGATGGAGGGGTCACGATGTTGGGCCGCGGCTAGTGCGAACTCAAAGGACCCTTCCTCAATCACTAGCACTTCCGAACATCGGCTTAGAGCGTCCACATGATTCATTTTGCTTCCGGGACGGTGTTCAATAAAATAGTCAAAATTTTGCATTTCCAAAGCCCAGCGGGCTATACGTGGATTGAGCAGTTTCCTGTTAAGAGTAAGTGTCAGGGCCTGACAGTCAGTGACGATTTTAAATTGTATGCCAATGAGGTATATTTCAAAACGCCTCAGGGCATATACAATTGATAAAGCCTCAAGCTCATAGCTGTGATACTTTGATTCGACGTCAGATGCTCTCCTCGAGAAGTAGAAAACTGGGTGAAATTTATTGTCACATTGGCGTTGCATGAGAATGGCTCCGAAACCGGAACTACTTGCATCACAGTGCAGTTCTGTTTCGCTATTCGGACTATAAATTGCTAAAATTGGTGATTGTAATAGCCTAGCTTTTAAGTTTTCATAAGTTTGTAGTTCTTCTTCTCCGAAATGAAAATCGACATTTTTCTTTAAAAGTTCATATAGGGGTTTGGCTAGTGTGGCAAAGTTCTCAACAAAGCGCCGGAAATAAGAGCATAAGCCTAAAAAGCTGTGAACATCTTTCAGGCTCTTTGGTATAGGATATTCACTAATTGCTCGCAAATTCTCTTTATTGGGTTTGATTCCCTCCCCATTAACAACGTAACCCAGATATGGAATTTCATTGAACAAGAATTTGCATTTGTCATATCTCAACTCTAATGAATGTGTATTTACTATTTCCATAACTTTTTTGAGTGTATCTAAATGTGTATCTAATGTTTCGCTTGCAATTAATAGGTCGTCCATGTAAGCAAATAATTTGTCAGTAGATATTAAGACTTTGAACACATGATTTATGAATCTTTGGAACACTGAAGGGGCGTTTTTAAGCCCGAAGGGCATTTTTAGGTATTCAAACTGCCCCAAAGGTGTGACAAAAGATGTGTATTTGATAGAATCATTGGCTACTTTTACGTGGTGGAAGCCACTACGCAAATCTAGGACGGAGAAAAATTTTTTGCCGTGCAGGCGATCAAGCAAGTCGTCGATTAAAGGGAGAGGGTAGTTATCGCGAACTGTGATTTTATTGAGTTCGCGAAAATCAACACACATTCTCAGGTCTTTGTTTTTCTTTTGGACTAGAACGATTGGGCTTGCGTATGGGGAATTGCTTTCCCGAATAACATTTCTATCCAATAGGTCTTTAAGTATTTTTTGTAACTCGATTTTGTGGCTATAAGCTAAACGTCGTGGCGTACAGTAAAATGGGGTATCTTTTACCAATCTGATCGTCATTTCAAAATCGTTACATAAATTGCTTTTGCTAGTTTCTAGACCGACCGTTTCTGTTAATATTTGAATAACTTTACCTCTAACCTTGTGGCTGATACTGTCGTTAATATTCAGAGTTTTATTGCACTCCTCATCGAAAACGTTTATATTCATGATTTCTTCGGTAAATTCATAGCGATCGCATTTATTATGGCCATCTGAAGCGCTGCCTGACATTTCCAGTTGACAATCTTTTACAGAAACAAGTTTCAAATTTCGTTTTTTGAGAAAGTCTCGACCTAAAATGACAGGATATTTCATGCTATTTTCTTTAACAATAAATAAGTTCATGTGTATAGCTACATTTTCCAAAAATACGGTACAATACGTTAAACCTACGACTTGAAGTTTACTGCTGTTTATTCCCACGAAATTGTGTTGTTCAGGATTTACCTTCGAAATAAGAGAAGGTGGAACGAAGCATTCTTGCACAAAACTAATTGCGCTGCCCGTATCTAATAATGTTAGCAGCGTTTTAGAGCACTGATATGCATTGATGAATATAAATTTAATCGGACACTCAAAATCATTATTATCTGAGCATACAGGTACATACATTTCTAGTTGCTGTGCGTCACGACCGTCGTCCAACAATGGGTTTTCTACTGTTAACACTTGAGTTGACGCTTTACACTGTTCCACTCGGTGACCAATTTTTCCGCATTTGAAACATGTCCCTTTTTCTCTACGAGGTTTCGTGCATGTTCGACTAGTGTGTCCGAATTCGCTGCAGTTGTAACATCTAAAAGGGATGTCTCGTGCCATCATTCCTGCTGAACTCTGTCGATGAGATGTATACTGTGGAGATGCTTGCTGCGCCGACTTAATTTTTTCGTACTTCTTTAGTGCAACTTTCAATTCCCGCAGAGTATTGGCATTATAAAGTAACATCTTGTTCACATTACTATCACTGATCCCGTTTATAATGTAATGAATAAGATCGCTTTCTTCGATTTCACCTAGTGAGGCTATTTCTTGCATATGCAAAACGAAACTTTGAAGTGTTTCATCAGATCTCTTCTTTTTATCCCTTAATTTGTTGTGGATGTCAGCGTTTGTGATTTTTTCCGAAAATTCCTCAGTTAGAGCTGTTTTAAACATGTGCCATGATCGCAAATTAACTGTTCTTAGGAATAGCTTTGCGGTGCCCGTCATTAACCGTTTTGCGTAGATGAGGCGAATCTGTGAATCCCACCCGAATAGTTCCGTTGTTTCTTCAAAATTTTGTAGCCACTTTTGGATACTGTAGCTATCCTCGCCACTGAACTTCGGAAGAGACTCCTCAACATCTCGAAAACTATAGCACGATTTTGAACCAACGGTATCTTCGCATTCAGTTAGCTCCGATAATTTTCTTTTTAGGTCTTGAATTTCCATTCTCTTTTGCAATTTTGCTCTCAATGTGCTTAATTCCATATCCAGAATTTCGTCTTCTGCATCCTCAAACGTATTCGTCTGTGGGCACCTACTGTCTCCAACGTCTACGCACGGCTCCAAAAACTCCTGGAAATTCCTCGGAAAATGTAAATTTACTTCGCTAGTTGGCAAGTTATGCAGATAATCTCTCAATCGAACTATCAAGGCTGCTTTCTGTCCCGTTGTCTCTTGGCCGAATACTTCTAATTTTTCTTTTAATTGAGCTACCGTCGCCTTCTCTAAAAATCTCGCGACGTGCGCTTCCATTTCATTAAATACTTCACTACTTCAACAATCAATTCAATATTTCCAATGATCAATTTTTGAAACCAATTAATAGACTCAATAGAAAATCACTCGCGGACTATCAATTTTTTACATTACTCAATTCGAAACTGGTTTTTTTTTTTTTCAATATTAAAGAATTTGAAATGATCCCACTTCTGAAAATTACTGTAGCAATAAAAACAATTTGATCCGAATTCAATCACCGTTTATTATAGAATAATTTGCTGTTCATAGCGATGATAATAAAATACCTCTCTGACCGTAAGCGCTGATTGGGAACACTAGAACATAGTACCAAAACTGGTCTTTACTTGTTTGAAATGACATTTATGCACTACACTAAGGTGGTCCGCAATATGAATGAAATTTAAATCTGTGCTTCTAAAACTCATAAGTATGAACAAATGGTTAAAATACACTGAGCACGGGAAAATTTTGGACAAAAGCCAATGAAGTAAAATCTGCTGCTGGATAACAAATTTCCAAAGAAATATGCGAGCTCGCTTTTTTATCTTCCTGCTAATATAATGGTCGATATATGTTTAGTATGATAAATAACAAAATAGCATAAAGACTGAAATTCGAAATGAAATGCAACTAAATTTTTTGACATGTGTGATGCGAATTCTAATTCTCTTGAATTACAACAAAATATGTTGCAACGACTATAAAATACCACCAGATAAAATACAAATAATGAATTTTTCAATTTACACGTTTACTACATCAGAAAATGAAATTGTAACTATAATATATTCGAATATATGAGAGATTTGTATATAGATATACAAAAAATAAATACCCATGTGAAAAAGGATACACACATATTTATGTTTTGCATCTAATAAGAAAAACGTTTGGCATAATTTTGGCCTCAGCCTATTTTGTGGCAGTTTTGGGCTCTTTTGGGCTATTTTAAAAAAATTGAAATTTGGTTTTATTGCTGGGTATAGTGCTATAACTTCCGCGGATTTTTGGAAGTTTGTTTTGTAATTTTCTTGAGCTTAGCTTCAGAGGTTAACGAGAGTGAACATCATCTTCAAAATTCGTTAAAACCCATATGCTCAGTAATTTACTCCCTTCAGGCCAAAAATATCAACAGAATTTGTGTTATTTTATTGTATAATTTTTCAATTTTAATTATCCCGCAAAAACAATTCCCATTTGATACATATTCAAGTTTATATGGTCCATTCTATGTTATATAAAAGACCCTTTAAACTGCAAAAATGAATTGAACTTTCCCTGTCTTTTATATCTGCCTATTTCTAAATTTTCTCTTACAAAGTCAAAGAAAAAAATGCGATATTTTCAGTCACAGAGCGAAATGTTAGCAGAGACAATTGGTACATGTACCTACCTAGCTACTATAATTAGAATGATTCATTGTAACTACACATATGGCAGAAAAAGTACCACTTTACATCATTTTTTGATATTTACCTCTAAAACAAATCAATTTTACTGGCTACGTAAACGAAATACGAAATGAGCTTCACATAGTAAAGTATGTATGTATGTTACCCCGCTGCAATTGTTTTTTTGTTTCCTAGCCCATTCCCAAAGTTCTACAAACTATTTACTTGATTCCATTCAAAGTGCTAAGCTCTTTCATAATTTTACTGAGAAAATAGATTTATATGCGTCAATACTCCTACAATTATGTATATAATATAGCTTTTATTGTAACTAACGTTGCACTTGCAGTTAAGTGACCCCGTTGAATATCATTTCGGTTATTGCTGGCGCTATCGCTTTCATTATTTTCGTGGTCATTCCGTTCAGCGCCCATAAAATCATGTCAACGCGAATAAATTCTGCAGCGGAACGCTTGAAATGGGAAACAATTAAAGCGGTATGGACGTCTACGTGCGTCAATTTTATGCACAATAGTACCAACAATTGAGTGAATGGCTGTGAGTGAACGTACCAGAACGTAGTCGTTAAATCATTTAGTACAATTTCCCCTACTAAGATTCAATCTGGCAATACGGAATTCGAGCAATCTGAACCGTTTCGAAACGTGGATTTTGTACCGTTCCATTGTCTGAACCGATTTGTCGTTAAGGGGCGTGCTCGATTTCGGCGGCCATACTTTTCACTAACACATTGAACAAATTCTCCGGCACTTTGTGCTGCTGGTTATTGTCTTAGCGGCATTTCGTCTCTCTCTGTTCTACAATGTAGGCCGAATGTTTTCTTTGCATGCATTTCGCGGCAACGGAATGAACTCATATTTGAATGAAAAGGGTTCCGACGAGAAACTACTGAATAGGAACGAGTGAGATGGGGAAAGATTTTGCAGTTCGGCTGCTATGCTGCGTTTCATACTACCGGCGTTAAGTTAGGAGAGATGTCGTGTCGCCATTATGGCGAAGTCATGTTATTTTTTATTCTCTAGCTTCATGATTACGTCCCAGACTTGTTTTGCACAACTGGTTCTTGACTTTGTATGTGTGCGCGTGACAAGTGAAAAAATTGATTTTCTTTATTTCGCCTCTACTTTTTCTTCGAGCTGAAAGTTGGGGTATTTGAAAGTATGCAGGTATCGATGTGTGGCACAGGGTGAAAAGCCAGATAGCGAAGTTGTCTTAATCTAGAGAGACTGAAATGCAGTTAGTCGGGGAAATTTAATAGATTAATCTTGAAATTTCACCCAGCATGCCTGTTTTCAGCTGGTGCTTGCATGCCCAACATAGGCTTACACAAGTGTTTTTTTAGTATTAGGACGTGATCGTGAAAATAATTAGCTGCGAGAATTTAGATTCCGGCTAACACAATTGTATGACAAATACAACTGTAGCATACCATGCGGTTAAGTCTACGCTCCCGGCAGGTGCGTAAGTCTCATTGCGCGGGGAACTAAACACGTGTGGGGTTGACGAAAACAATTCCGTTTGTGCCAAAAAGCGGTAGGAGCGGGGTAGGCATGTCACATATCAAACAATTGAATGAACTTCAGGAATGGATTCCGAATTATGAAAATACGGTTACAATTGCCGTCGCTGCGTGGAAAACAGGCATCGATAAAAGTATTTGTTTTATTAAAAAACGCCATTTCCATTGATTTTGAGGCGAAGTATAAGTAAAATGAGAGAAATAAAAAGTTAGAACTGCATAGCATTATGCAAATTTAGTAGCATGTTCTATAATACCAATGTTCTATTATAGATCAAAAATTTACAGTTAATTGCCAAAATGAAAGTCTCTAATATAATTTAAAAAAATACAATTAATTGTTGCTCGTTTCGTTCCCATTCAAACAGGAAAATACAACTTTTGGTTTATTCTGGAGAGCAATTAAGATATATTTATTTATCAAATAGATCTAGTATTGTAGGATTAAATTTAAGTGATATTGGACTAGTTTTGTGTGAAATGACTTCTATAGTTACAAGTGCATATTTTTAAGGCCGGTATTCATATATTGCATCTTTGCGTATCGTATCACCGTTGCGTATCAGTGGATGCGACAAACGTATCTTCGTTCCGTATCAAAATATGATATAAAGAAACGCAACGAACTCGACCGGCCATTTGGTGACTTCTTGCCGTCGCATCAAAGAAATGATACGATACACAGTGGAGTCATATTTGAAAAAGTTGCGTTGCACAGCATGGATTAGTGAAAAAAATAAATAACGCTTTGCAAAAGCTCATTTAAATATATCCCCTGAGTTTTGTTAAGGTAAATAGCTGCCTTTGAAGAAAAAAAACTCTAAAGCATCAGAAAACTGATTTTCGATGAAATTTTCTGAGTGACTATAAAATTTGTTAACACGTAATACACTTTTTTGTAGTATCATATCAACTATTTCTTGCCCAAAGCAACAAAAACCATTTTTCGACTATAACATAAATGATGCAAATATTCAGTGCTGGCAGCACTTTTCCAACGAAGCAGCAATAAGTACCATAACAAGCTCATGCTAAAATCAACGTATCTTTTGAATTTCGTTTTCAACCGTGGATTTCACCGATTGTTTCAGCGATTAAACGTTGTTTGAGCCTGTCATCCGAAAAATTTTCAAAACTCGGAGAATTTAAACATCGGTTCCTTATTTTTATTGTAAATGCTTTGCATATGAGTAAATGATAAAAGCATCTGTTGCTGCAATATTTACGAAACTTCTGGTGCTGGAAATCCTGTGTTAGCAGCATAGCCAAAAATATATCAAATCTGCTTCACGTTAAGTTAAACCCACCCTGTGAATTTTGTTTCGATTGAATAACTGCGCTAGAATAGAATTTTAGGGCTACCATCCTCAAAACTTTAAAATTTTTTTTGTCATTCCCATTTGCAAATTTAATGACAACTTCGCTCAGTAAAGAAATGCCAAAAAATTACAAAAATAGCTAAAGCTGGCAGAGCTTTCAGTACTTTTATACGAAATCCCATACGACATTTGGTTTACAATAATATAAAAAATAAAATAAAATAAAAATTAAATTAAATGAATACATGAATTTCGTTTTGATTTCATGACTAGATCGGAAGTAAAAGGGAAAAAGCTTTATTTTGCTGAGCAAATTTACAAGATTAAGGTGATATAAATTACCATAGCTGGCAATTCTATTCTAATTTTTCAACCAAATTTCCACCAAATTTGGCATAGAGTAAGGTGCAGCTACTGTGTGAACTTCGTTAAAATGTGTGCACTGAATCGGAAGCTATAGGCTAGAAAGCAGTTTTATTCGCAGTGAATTTTCAAGATGGCACCACTGTTGCAAGTTTGCCAGCATTTTAAAATCACTTCTATCAGACCTGGTCCTAGTTTTGGTACCAACATGTCCCGTAAATTTAATAATGATCGGGTTATCTGGTCGTCCGTTCTCGTGAACAGAAGATTCGAGTGCTGGAAATAGAGGTAATTTGGTGATGGGTTGTCGTTCTGGGTTGTCAAATTGACATAGTGGACAAACGTTAAGGTTTATCAACAATTTGAATTTTTTGTCAAAATGCAAAATATATTCAGGAGGGTCGATAATTTCAAGGTTTTTTTTTTTCACGTGCCTGCCGTAGCTGCAGGATTGCCTGTACCGTCTTGAAAACACATGTGTGTATAGTTTTAGTCAGCATAAAGACGCTCTGCAGATTTCACAATGATACAATGTTTCTGACAGAAGCTATGGTAAATCGAATTTTGAAAAAAAAAATCCTTGCCTAAAAACTTTTAGGTACT
>CANBKX010000003.1:0-44851 GCA_947369275.1 Nemotelus nigrinus
GGAACCTTCTACTAATAGTAATAATTATAATGACGACTTGACAATGATCCCAACTTCTTCTTTGGGGATGAAAGACTTGTTTATAGACGAAGATACCATTTTAGCGTTTTCTAGGAAGTTGGACAATAATTTGACACCAGGCCCTGACGACATTCCTAGTGCTATCTTAAAAAATTGTATCTCCTCCCTGTCTCCTATCCTTGTTTACCTATTTAACCTATCTCTATCGCTCGGTATTTTTCCTAGTGGTTGGAAATACGCAATTGTCACACCTATTCATAAAAAAGGCGATAGAAACGTTGTAGGCAATTATCGTCCCATCGCAAAACTGCCATGTGTTGCTAAACTATTTGAAGCGATTATCAATAATGTTGTGGCATTTCATAGTAAATCCATATTATCTCCTTTCCAACATGGTTTTATGAAAGGCAAATCCACAGCTACCATCCTGCTTGAGTTTTCCAATATTGTTATCCCATCAATCGAGGCAGGATTTCAGGTAGACTGTATTTACACTGACTTCACGAAGGCTTTTGATAAGCTGGATCATTCCATTTTATTGTGTAAATTGTCCTTGTTTAACTTTCCTCAGCTATTTATTTCCTGGATAGCATCTTATTTGGAATGTCGTACCCAATGCGTATCTTTCCGTGGCGCCCTATCATCTGAAATTGCTGTCATATCTGGTGTTCCTCAAGGTAGTCACATAGGACCTCTACTTTTTCTTTTATATATAAATGACTTATCATCTGTCCTGAAACATTAATCAATTTTACTATATGCTGATGACGCCAAAATTTTTAAAAAGGTATCTAATATTCACGACTGCTTGGAACTTCAAGCTGACCTTAATAAACTCAAGACCTGGTGTGTCCTTAACAAATTAGTAATTAATATTTACAAGTGTACCGTTGTTTCATACACGCGTAAAATTAATCCGTTGTGCTTTGAATACTCTTTGAATAGTATTCCCTTAAGCTATTCTGACAAAGTACTCGATTTAGGAGTACTTTTAAACAATTCTTTTACTTTTGACGATCATATTAACGCCATCTTATTAAAAGCTTCATCTACCTTGGGTTTTGTGAGGAGGCGATCCAAAGAGTTTCATGATATACAACTTACTAAGATTCTTTTTTGTGCGTTAGTAAGACCAATATTTGAATATGCGTGCATAGTTTGGGCTCCTTATCAGCAGGTTTATGTGGATCGTATCGAGCCCATTCAGAAAAAATTTCTTCGGTTTGGTTTGCGTGAATTTGCTTGGTCAGATCCTCTTCGCTTGCCTCCTTACATTAATCGACTTAACTTACTGGCCATGAATACACTTAATAAGAGACGTGAAAATTTCAAAACTATCTTTGCTGCTAAGATCCTCATGGGTAACATTTCATCGGAAAACCTTTTAGGTTTATTTGGCCTCAATACCAAGGGTCACAGAGTGAGACAAGTCAACATTTTATCTGTCCCTGCCTATCGGACCAATTACGCCTACAATGAGCCCGTTTCATCCATCAAAAGAAATTTCAACGATGATTACCATCTATTTGATTTTAATTTATCTTTAACATCTTTGAAAAAGAGCTTAGCTAAAAACAGTCCATTTTGACTGATTTGTTGTAAGTTTAAAATCTGTAAACACTACTAGTCTGTATTAGACGAAATTCTTTGAATATAAAAAAATAAAATAAAATATCACACCATTGACTTTAGTCGCCTTTCGATCAGTGGCTTTGAGCTCGGGTATCAGCAATTCGGGCATCCACTCGGTATCAATCGTATTTAGGTCAATTGATGGCCTAGTTCTGGTGTCGTCGACATTGACGGCTCGGCCCATACGTTGCTTTGCTTTGTCTGCTAATTTGTGCCAGAGCAATTCGATTCGTCATACCTTATAGATATTGCTGTGCTTTGATAATATCGAGATCGGGATCTTGTTGTTGATGGCTATGGTGTTGTTTGTGCGTACAATTTGTTTGTAGTGACTTGGGGTTGATTGTTTTCATGTTCGTCTAACTGAGATACATTCAATAGGTGTTCATGTGAGTTCGTGTTGTCTAGTGTTTACTCTATCGTGATGGCTCGTGTTGTCTTGTTGTAGATTCCTAGGTAAAACTAACAGCTAACTTGACCATCTAACATCCAAAACTAACATCTGGCTCAATCTTAACTAAAACTAAATCGTAAATTGTGATTGTTGCCCAATTACCATCATTCTCTCTTTTAGAGGACGATGGAGATTTTTTTTTCTACATCATGTTCAAGATTTAATGATTTAATTTAATGAAAAATCCACGAACCGTGACAACAGCCAACTTTTTTGCCAAACTTTTGAACTGCAGCGAATTCGTTCGTTTTGAACTATCAAGAGCTATTTAGGGGCTTAAAAATTCACTTTCTTTAAAGATAACATCATTAAATGGTAATCTTTCTTTAAGCTCTTTACATTTCATATCGTAAAACTCTTTTCTTAGTTTTTTATCTCGAATTTTAAAGCTTCTTCAAAAAAAAATGCCTCCACACAATTATTCTGCATTGTTTCGTGACAATATTTTGCTTTTGGTCGTTTTGACTTAAATTTGTTGCTGAAAATCGCTATTCCGATGTCTTGAGAAGCGATTCTAGTTCATTTTATTCCAAGTTATAACTGAATTGTAAGAATACACGAAGAAACGCCAACTTTTCCTGGATTGTTTAAATACTTTTTCAAATATATTTGGTGGAAATTTTAAGAAAGAGTTTTTTTTTCATTTAAACCATTTCTCCCACGATTTTGTTCTACGAGCAGCACTTTTTCCCTTTTCCTTTTTCAAGTTTTAGAAGTCGAAAACTCCCAGAAAATGGGGAAACTCCCACCATCTCATAACACTGTCCCCACGTGATCTTGATTAATCTACAGACCTGAGTTTCTCCACATCTATGCTTCGCAGCCTGCATCATATGCACTCGAGACTCGATCAAGCACTTGACCGTTTGAATAGGAACTGTGATGTCTGCCGTTTCAGTAGGGGCTAGACTGGGCTCATACTTCGCTTGTGCATTCTTATCAATGCCGTTATGACCGGGAATCCAGGAAACTCTTCCTCTTCAGTTGTTGTCTATCTTGATAAAGACCTGCAGGCAGGCTAAAATGCACTTTGATTTATATGTGTGAGACATCAGAGCTTTTGTCGCAGCTTGGTTGCTTGTGAAAATATTGATCCTGCCATCAGCAGTATATTTGACGAACTCAGCAGTTTATCGTATCGCAAAGACATACGTCTCGAAAATACTACAATGACTAGGAAGCCTGAAGGATGTTATATTGCACTCTGCATAGTATGCGGCAGCGCCTACATCTGCGGCTATTTTGGGTCCGATAATCGCTGAACTCTGTTCTTCATGTCAGTAAAAATAATTTAAGCCATTGCCGGCCATTGAACCAAATGGATCGGCTTTGCTATTGCCCTGTAGATCCAGTGCATTATAGCAGGGCTTAGGCTTCAAGTTTTTCCCAGTGTTTTCTTCCTGGCGTAAATTGCGTTGCTTGCCCTCTTTGCTCTTTCCACTACATTTCATCCATGCCTTCTGTATCGTAAAAATCCAACACCAGCCCACCAGTGGGTGTGGAGGCGAAGTCATAAACCTCCCAGAAAGTGAATATTTACGAGGATTTTCAACTATTCGGAGCTGCTGCTTCCTTCAACGACTCATTTGCTGCGGCAAAGTGTTGTTATCTATTAATTTTATTCTTCTCAAAAATACAAAGTTGTAAATCCTTCCAGCTTTCTTTCAAGCAAATTATGCTTCCACTTTTAGCTTTCGGTCAAACAAATCAAGCAGAAATTGGATATGTCGATTACATCCTTTTCAAGAAATCCACCACATTTCGTTCGAAGCGAGCAATATGTTGCCCACTTTCATAATCACATCATTCTAGTTTGTTTCATATTAAATTTCCCCAAAACCTTGTACAAATTATCAATTGATTGTATCGAAATAGATGAATTCACTGTCAAAAGCACCATCAGGCTCCTACCACCGCGTTCTATATAACTTGAAAGACCTCTATTTCAAACTGCACTAACGGCTGCCGATGTTAAATTTAATTTGCAATTTCATATCGATATTTGCATCAAAACTATAGGCAAGTACAAACGAAATCACTCGGCTCAACCATGTCATGCAGACATATTTGCTATTAGCAAGTACCGTACAAAAACAATACAACTGATCTTTGCAAGCTTCTGGTCGGGCAATAAATAATATTATAGGTTTAATATTCCTTCAGCCTGAATTGATTTACGTTCATGTACTCCTCTAATCAGCATCCTGTTTACATGTGTGCTACGACATGAGCAAATTTAACTCGGTCCCTTGGCTTCTCCGGGAGCAATAATAATAATAATAATTTCCACTTGTACGCAACTACCAATGTTAATGTTGTGTTCGGGCTCACATTTGTTATTTCCTGGTCATATTGTGGAAACTGTGTAAACACACTTGTTTGAGCATACACATTTGCAATTATACATACATATACAGTTGTACGAACTATCAAAGTTTTATGAATATGTCAACAAAGTGGCCAACAGGAAATAGTAATAATTGCTTACTACATAGGTCAAGAAACAACGTGAAAATGATTTTAAAAACCGCTGAAGATGTTTTACCAAATGTCAAAGCCAATTTAGTTTCTTTATAGCTCTACATTGATTTGTGATCTTAAAAATTATTTTCTTATGTTTAAGAGCACATCTGAATCAAGACTAATCGCAACTTACATTTTATCAAATTTATCGTTATATAGATGTTCTCCTTCTTTTTCTAAATAAATGCCATAATATTCCCAATGGTGAATTCGTCATAGAAGGACATTTCACCGGTATGTGAGCCGCGTAATTGTTTGCAAGGAAAAACGGAAGGGGGCGGTTTTGTTGAATTATGCATTCTATAAATTCAACAACGGTAACAAATCATTACATGTACATTATTGTTTGTTCGATGGTATTTATTTTGTGTTCGATACAAAATTTGATTTTATTGAAATAATAGCTATGTTCGAAACATAACTTTAAAAGCCAATTAAAGCAACTACAAAACTTCTGGGTACAGTTCAAAGAAGTATAGATTGAGAGCGACAAAAAAGATAAGTGCATGGTATATTATTGTCATGGTTCTCAAATTGGAGTATTTAAAGACAAATCAGAGCCAAAAACACTTCAGTGTTATGGAAATTGAGAGCTCTTCAATGCATGGTTGGCTTTTGTGTGAAAAATTGTAGCTTTGAATAATGTCAGAAAATCATATTCTTTTTCATCTAATCATATTCTTCATCTTCAATCTTCTCCTTCCTACAGAAGCTTCTAGTTAGATTCTACAGAAGGTTCTAGTTGGTGGGAAGTAATTTTAGCTAAAATATGTCAAAAATTGTATTATGATTTTTTTTTAATTGTATTCTGCAAATTAAAAATGTAGTGAATAAATATTTTGCCAGATTTTTTAAAACATCTTTAATGAAAAACATTCGTGTACACAAGTTAAAACGATACTAAAATGCTACCACCGTCCGATTCTTATGAAATCATAGCTGTAGGCGACTTGCGGCACCATTTAATCATCGTTGTAGGGTTTGCCTCTCTCAAATCATTAGCTGTGCCACTGTTTTTTCAAGCGCAGAAGCAGGACACAATAAAGTTTCAAGCGAACTTCAAAGGGAGAAATCTGGAGCTTAGGTTTCATCGTTGTCGCAGCAGCACTATAGCTTTTCTCGAACCTTGGATTCTTACAGAAAGCACCTCCAAATGTCTTGGTCTAAAAACCGCGTCCTCCGATTGTGAAATCCAAGTAGCGGTGCACAATCTTCATCAACAGAGAAGAACTATCGTTTTCTGGGTTTCCCCACTGGCCTTCGATCCTTCGTTTTTCCTTATACCTTTTTAGGTACTCGATACTTGTGCCAATCCAGCTTGCGCAGTTTGATGACTGTGGCGACCACACTGAAAAAACACGTAGCGCCACACGCCGTAGTACATGGCGAAAAGTGCATAGGACCAGACGCTATGCTTATAGCCCTCCACGCCATGTACTATAGTCCATACCATTTTAATACTCAGCATAAAACGTCATTCGTTAAAAGAGTCTTTATGGTAGACCATATGTACATTGCCCAGTGGAAATAAGAAACGTATCTGATCGTAGCAGCGCTGCTTGGCGGGGAACGTTCAGTCTTTTTTCAACTTTCGACTTAGATGTTACTATCTAATTCTCGCGAACAGTATGAAAATACCGCAAATTGTATCGCAAATCACGTTTTTTCCGCGCTATCTAGTCTATACGCTATGGCTGTAAAAAATACAACGTTTAAAAGTAATTGTTTTATTATACAACTGATGAATTACTTTCTTAACTTTGTCAAGTGTTGTCTCAGTGTTGATTTCCATTATGTTATACTACTTTTTGTTTTATTTTGCAGATAGATAGATTGATATTTGCTGCACAGATTAAAAAAAAGCCTAGCGCATCAGAACCGCTAGAAAACTAATTTTCGAAGAAGCTACCTTTGAGGGATTTAAAAATGTGTGAAGACGTTATATACTTCTTTGTAATACCATATCTTACTCTTACTTCTACTACTATCTATATACTACTTCTACTACTATCTTACTAAAAAACCATATCTTACTCAAAGGAACAAATATCATTTTCTGACTGCATTTTCTATAACACAAATGATGAAAATGTTCAGTGCTGCAAACAGCAGCAATAAATCTACCATAACATGCTCGTACTAACCCAATCTATTCTTTGAATTTCATTTTCATCCGAGGATGTCATCGAAAGTTTCGTATAAGGCTTTTATGGATGCGTAAAAGGCGCAAAATTTAGAATGAAACTATGTCTGGGGTTACCATCCGAAAAATTTCCAAAACTCGGAAAATTTAAATATTGGTTGCTTATTTTATTGTAAATGCTTAACTTATGAATAGAAAATGGAAGCATCTGTTGGTGCGATATTTACGAAATTGTCCGGTGCTGGCAATCATGTACCAGCACTATAGCTGCTTCACGTTGTGTTAAAACCACCCTATGAATTTCGTTTCGATTGAATGGCTGTGCTGTTAGTAATAGAAGCGAATTTAATATTAGGGTTACCATCGTCCAAAGTTTCTAAATTTTTGAAACGTAAATATTTGTTGTTAATTGTCATTGCAGGATAATTCCCATTTGAAAATTTTATGACAAGATCGCTCGATAAATATATGTCAATAAATTACGAAATTCATCATAGCTGGCAATCCTTTCACGGTTTTTCAACGCAATTCCTACAGAATTAGAAACGCAACAAGATATGCTTATCACATGAATTGCGTTTTGATTTCGTCACTGCATCGGAAGTTATAAATAAAAAATCTTTATTTTCCTGAGCAAATTTACAATATTTAGGAGACCAAAATTGCCGTAGTTGGCGGCCCTATACTAATTTTTCAACCAAATTTTTGTGAAATTTATCTAAGGGTAAGGTTCACCTACTACGTGAATTTCGTTAAAATCTGGTGGCTAAATCAGAAGCTATAGGCCAAAAACCAGTTTTTTTTCTCAGCGATTATTCCAAAATGGCACCACTGCCACAGTGCTGCCCGTATTTCAAAAGCAGTTCTATCAGACCTGGTCCTAGCTAATTCCAACACGTTCTGTAAATTTCATATTGATCGCAATATCCGATCGTCAGTTCTCGTGAACAGAAGTTTTGAGGGCTGAAAATAGAGGTAATTTGATCACGGGTTGCCGTTCTTGTTTACCGCGGGATTCCGAAGTATTTTATTAGACTTGGAGGACAAAGTCAAGATTTATCAAAAATTTGAATTTATTTTCAAAAATCAAAAATTTTTCAGGAAGGTCGATGATTTGAAGGATTTTTTTTAGGAGCCTGCTGTAGCTACAGAGTTGTCCGCACAGTCTTGTGTTAAATTCTAGTCTAAAAACCTTTGGTGACGTCGGGCATTTTCGTGAATTTTCAGATATCCCTATATTTCTATGCAAAGCACAAATAAAAACTTATTATGTTTTATGATTCTCTATGATAAAAAGTTTGAAATTATGGGCCCTATGTGGGAGCTGAGCACCTAAAAGTAGGAAAAGATGTTTGTTGAAATTTCTATTTTTCATAACTTCTGATAGAAATATTAGATCATCGTGACATTTGCAGAGCGTATTCGTATTGACTAAAACTATGCACACGTGGTCTTTTTATATTTGTGAATATGTCTGTTGCTGACAGATCTATGTTAGCACCACAGCCAAAAACATACCGAATCTGCTTCACGTTAAATTAAACTCACCCTGTGAATTACGTTTTGATTGGATGACTGCGCTGGAAGTTATACGTGTGAAAAGAAGTTTAAGGCGACCACCTGCAAATATTTATTGTTAGTTGTCATTGCAGGATCATTCCCATATGAAAATTTAATATCAACAACATCGCCTAGGACAGAAATATAAAAAAAAAATACAAAAAATATAAGAGCTGCCAGTTATTTTCCAATGAAATGTTTACGAAAATTTGTTTTGGTTTCATGACTACATCGGAGGCTATTGGGAAGAAAGTTTTATTTTGCTGAGCAAATTTTCAAAATTTCAAAGACAAAAATTACCAGATCTGGCAGTTCTATTCTCATTTTATTTGTGATGGCGCTGTCTAACTTTTGACGCTAAAAAATAACAAAATATTCGGTTAACAGTTTTCGGCTCTCTGACAAGATCCAGACAGCAAGACCACAAGACTAAAATTCAGTTTACAAGACATATTTTGTTTAAATATATTTAAACTTTCGATGTTCGAATATATACTTAACATGGTGATCATGCTAATAGTGCTAAAATAAACTTTTTTTAATTTTTATATCAGCGACTTTCGTACATTATGACAAAAGCCGCAACTTATACTAATCACTGCCGAACAATTGCCGAAAATCCAGTATTTTTGCGTATCAACCCTCAAGTTCAAAGAACACAAGCCCTCTGATCGGATATAAGATTAAATTTTAAACAAAACATATCATTCGAAAATAAAATAAATAAAGTCACTCACTACCAAACCTAAAGTAAATTTCGAACATCTGTTTGAATAACGAATTTCATTACGATCTCAATTTCGTAGAGTGGGCATTATTTCCCGTACTATTAAATCTAATTGCTTAATTAACTACTTTTATCTGTTCCGTTCTGTACATAATAATGATCGCGCATTATTTAAAGGGCGACTCACATCCATGATCTATTAACATTAGCAATTATATTTTTTATGGAGATAATATTTATCGCCCAGCATAGTGATCTAATGTATCATTTATAACGGTCAAAGAGTGAGGTAAAATATGAAACTCTTGTTTCTTTTTATTGTTATCCAACTACTTATAATTATTTTGGCTGTTCGTAAAAAAGTCAAGGTAAATTGACTAGAGGCTAGTACTTGAGATATTTTTAAACTTATCCGATGTTATTTGTAGCCATTTGTTCGGTACGAGTATCACCTCCTCGATTTCAAACACCAAATCAAAGTCGACTATATTGACCTGAACGTCACATTTCGCAATGAAACTTACATTGATGCATATGTGAATCTGAAACGAAACATTTCTGAACTAACGTTTCGTCTAGCAATCAAGCACTTTGAACCGAAAAGAAGAACGACTATGTTATTTAATCGAGTTCTCAGTGTATGCAGCAATGAGGTTGATTTTTCAGTGATACTCACAAAAACTTTTGTCTTGCCGTTGATAAAAGCCATGCTCAAAGATCGCGCTTTTGCATGTCCAATACAAACGGGTCTTTATTCATTTGTAGATTTTCAGTTTCCTTTTGAAAACGTTCCAATGAAATTATTTTACAAGGCGAAAAGCTATTACGTTTCAATAATCACATATTATAATGAGGATGGTCCATACAAAGAAGAAATGGTTTACAGTGAAATGAAATCAAAAGTCGTTAAGGTGTAGAGATGCAAAAAAAAAACATAACAATGATACTTTTTACAACAATAAAAAAATTGAATGAAGTAAATAGCAAATAATGCTTTTAATATAGTCTGACATTTTTTTATCGCATACTTTGTCCCCAAGTCCACAATTTGCTCCATCCTTTACATTTTTTCATATCTTTTGTGCTTCCATATTAATCAAGAATTGGAATCGTTCAATCATTACCCATTTATTTGATCAGGGTGTTATTGTTTTTAGCCAGGGGGCCCGGTAACTCTGCTCGCTAAGGCGTCAGGCCGAAAAGCGGCGTGCTACGGGGCCTGCGGGTTCGAATCCCGCTAGTGCCATGGCTGTAAGTGTGAATGCGTGTGATTGTCTATGAGGGTGGCAAATGGGTCCAAACTGGTGGCACAATGCTAGCCGCGTTCCCGACAGTCCTCTTCACAAACCTAACCTAACCTATTGTTTGTAGCCAACAATTTTCACTGTTACTATCATTGTTCTCTCCAGGTGCCGGACTTAAATATTTTATTTAAAAATTTATTGTGTGTTGTGATGATTTTTTCTATTTTGGGTGCAATCTTAAAGAGGACTCCGCGTTGCCCGAAGATCCCTTCCCCTTCAATTAGAAGTTATTCCACTTTTATTATCCATAGTTGACTATTGCTGTGCCAATCAATCGTACCTTGACGTCAGTTTAAACAGACTTTGAAATGTAACATCCAACCAGAATCTTAAAACTATGATGCAAAATTACGATTAGTTGCCAATGGTCCAGATGGAAAGGTCCAACAGATTGGACTGAATAATTCAATCAAACGAAATTAATGATTAAGATAATTTTTGGATTGCCCTTTTCTCATCAACTTTATTGTTTTCTTGAGAACAAAAAAAATCTTAGCTATCTCTGTAAATATAGCCACTTGTTTGTAATATTATATTATAAATAGCACTAAGGTTAGACTAAGAATCTACAGATCAACATAAAAAAAAGCTTTTCAAACAAAAATTCTGCCTCTACTTTACCTTAAATCATGCCGAGCACTTGAAGTAAAGAGACCTCCAGTTGGAGTAGTTAAAGAATGTTCAATCTGTGGGCAGTTATGCTCTCAAAACCACCTTGAAATCACCATCAGTCGACGACCTTTTTGACCCTTCTAACAGTCCTCTTTTGTAAAACCTGATTCAGCCGGAACAATTCAGCTTAAACTAACTATTTCAACCATTCGGAGATAAATAAATAATAGAACTGAATTAAAATAATCAAAAATAATGAAAGAAAATCTTATTTACTGATGACATAAATTTAACAGTTAAACATATAATCATAGTCATGATCATCGTTGCCGCCACAACTGGGGTCCGATACTAGCCTCCGTCAACACTTTTTTTCCAATTTCCAAATCCCTAAACACAAAGGTCATAGTCAAGGTCTCCGACGCTATCGTTTGCCATAAATTCTGCGGACAAGGGCTTTCTGAGCCAGATTTGCTTTGCTCATTCCAGGTAGATGTCCTTCCCACCGGAGTCTACTGAGCTTTATCTTGGAAACAGATATAATTCTGCTTATAGCTAGATAGTATAAAACTCATGGTTGAAGTGTCTCCGGAATCGCCCTTCTTCACATATGGGGCCAACGATTCTTCGCAAGACTTTCCTCTTGTATGCGGCTAAGAGGTCAGAGTGTATTTTTCTGAACACCCAAGTTTCGGATCCATACGTGAGTACTGACAGGACTATGGTCTTGTACAGCACGAGCTTTGATGTTCATTTTTCCATCGACCTTGCATAATTTACTAATCAAGCTTGAATAATTTTAATGTCATAAATTCATGAAAAATTATAAGAGTATGAGAAAATCTGCATCGAATTAAATATATAAAAAGTGTATTCACAATCAAAATCGACAGTTAATTACTGAATTTCTTCAAATTTGTTTTAATTTAGCTTTATCAGATTTTATCTCAGATGCCCGACTCTGTCCTTCTTCCATCTTCCTAAAATTTGATTTTTTTTCTGTTGTGTTGTGTTGAAACAGTTTTAAGTTTTCGTTTGATATCTCTTCTTGAACTTGTAAAGAAACATTGTTGGTCTCAGTTGACTTCACTATTGTCGCCAGCGACTGCCAGCGCCAAAACTCTATTCCACAATCCAACAACATAATCCTCGATCACGAGTTTTATAAAATCCTGGACACGAAATTCGAGCAGTGATAAAATCTGCACACCTGTACACTTTGGCAATAAAATAATCTTAGAACACAAATTCCCACATTACTCAATTAAAACTTTTTTTATTCGCCACATCTTAATTATAATTGTGACAGCCGCTGTCGTCTGCCGGGGTCCACAGCGAACTTCTCTTTTCTGGGCCTGTCCGCTCACCTTTAGGGTTCAATCTCGACTGATATTAATTTTGCTACTTTGAATCAGCGTTCGATTTAACTAGTTGAATATTCCACGAAGAAATTTGGTGAAATATGTTACTGATGGACGGTATTCACTAAAAATACTGAACATTTCACGAATATGCTATACAACCAGCTATCAGCCTGGAAATTTATTTATTTTATAACACATAAATAGAACCATTCAGCACATAAATGCACAATGTGGCCGGCTTAAGATCGATATAAGGCGCGAACAATGCTAACCATTGCAGACGCATTGGAAACAACAACAACTCACGTTACGGATAGGGGGATGAAATAATTAAAAGGCAATTAAGAACTATAAACTAATGCTATTCATTTCCGAAAATATATGAGCAATATGTTTAAGTTAGAAAATCATTATATAATTGCAAATTTTCTGGTCGATAAAACTCAAACTTTACAAAAACTTCGACCAAAGCATGCAATTAATATAGTTCATGCGTGTATCATTAAATCAAAGTACATATATGTAATGCATGGGTAGACTAAAAATCAGTTTAAATTAAGTATCTTTTAGGCCGAGAGAAAATTTGCTGTCAACTGATTGTTTTACTTTTCGTGACATTTTGTTGCAATAATAGACATTCATTTCAGGTTAGTGTTTTATTAGATTTACTTTATGCACGCAAATATGTACTTTGACATTTTTCAGACTTGCTATCAACTACATACGATAGAATATAGCTATGATACTGATTCCGATTATGCCACTGTCGAGGCCGAAATAATAAATCGGATGCTCTTCAATATAAAAGCAGATGTGAAACGAGCTCTGCGAAATTTTAAAATTGCCGACCAATTGTCTCATTTCATTAAATCAAATATACAATACAGATATTCAAAACATGTAGGTATTCTTTTCTTTTCCTTCTAAGTGGCTTGCTATTTTTCACTATGATACTATTTTAATTTACCAAAATCATTAACTAGCCCAGTGAAATCCAACATAAAAAAGGCGAAACATCGGAAAATTTAGGGGAAAGCTGAATTTTGGTGTTAACTTTGGTACTGGCGTGTTGAACAAAATATCAAAATCCCCATCGATCCGAGTGCTGCGTTACTTTTCATACGGGGTCAAAGGTCACCGAAAGTGACCTTTCCTGAATATCTCAGTAACGGTCACGTTTTCAGAAAAACAATGTATGACGAATTTGTAGCTTAAAAAATTTCCAACAAAATAAACTCTATAAGTTTTTCTTGTAACCATAATCGTTTTTGAGATATATTAAACATTTGCTGCTAGCAGCATCCTCTTTCTCAACGGCATGTTGATATTATCCGATTTTGATTACGACTTGGAATGTTTGTGAGTTTTTTTTCTATGTTTAAGAGGCGCATAAAAAAACATGTAAGCAAACTTATCTACCAGACTCCAGGGTAGGTGGAAAAGTGAGAAAAGTGAGTCAAAATAACGTCAGAAGTAAGGAAAGTAGCTATTGTTCCCAATATGACGCTTTGAATTTCATTTCAACGAGTCTGATTCTTATTGTGAGATAAAAAAGCCTTTATGATGCTTATGATAAGAAAAGTTGATGGCAACACCAACTAGTAAAAATGATGTGCTGCCAACGCTTTTTAGTACTGTAACCAAAATCGATACTGCTTGATGTAGAGACACCCTGCAAAATTTTGGGTTTGATCCGATGATTGTGCACTGAAAAAAAATCCACATGGCGCCCAGAGCTATGTAACATAGCGCATTATTTATGGCCCCATACGCTATGTACATAGTACTGTGAGCTATGCAATATGGCTCCCAGCGCCATCATGTCAGAATCTACATAGCGAGTGGTCCTATGTAACATGGCGCAGCAATTATGGTCCAACACGCTATGTACATTGTATCCTGAGCTTTGCAGTATGGCTCCCCGCGCCATAATTACATGGCGCAGAAATTATGGCCCCACACGCTATATTACATAGTGTCATGAGCCATGTAATATGGCTTCAGTTATGTCTTCAATTATAATTCGCAGCCATACTGTGTGAGGGGATGTATAAATGTCAGCAAGTGACATTTGAGTAACATCAGTAGAAGTGAGAATTGGAAAATAAATAGCTATTTAAGTTCCCATAATAGTTCAATAATAGTTCATAATAGTTCATAATAGTTCACTACAATGAAAAAGCATATAGCGTCAGACGGCATAATTTGGAGACTTCTGGCACCTTTCAGGATTGTGATAAAATATGGCGATAAATATAGTACATGGCGAAAAGCTTATAGGAGCAGACGCCATGCTTACAGCCCTCCACACCAAGTACTATAGTCCCCCACGCCATATACATAAGTCCTCCACTCCATGTACTATAGTCCTCCACGCAATGTATAAAAGTCCTCCACGCCATGTACTATAGTCCTCCACGCCATGTACTATAGTCCTCCACGCCATGTACTATAGTCCTCCACGCCATGTACTATAGTCCTCCACGCCATGTACTATTGTCCTCCACGTCATATACTATAGTTCTCCACGCCATGTACATGGCGTGGAGGCCCATATTACATGGCGTGGAGGACTATAGTACATAGCGTGAAGAGCTATAAGCATAGCGTCTGCTCCTATGTACTTTTCACCATGTACTATGGCGTGTGGTGTTATAATTTATCACAATCCCGAAATCGACTATGTACATGGCGCCAGAAGTCTATAAACTATGGCGTGTGGCACTTTGTGTTTTTTCAGTGTGTTAGAAGCTATAAGTGTAGACAAAAAGATTCAAACTTCTCGATGTTGGAACATTTGATGTTAAGTGTGACTGTAAGATCATTATAGTTATCTACACGTGCATAATATTTGGATAATTTAATGGCAGCACGGAAAATATTGCTATAGCTGACAACCCCAACCTAATATTTAGTCAAGATTCTATCAAAATTCATCGCCACTGCCGTCCATTTACTGCGTAAATTTCACTGAAATTTGATGACTGTATCAAAAGACTCTTTGCCCTTTAATTTTATTACCGTTTTTTCAAGATGGCACCGATGTAACAATAATTTGTTACCATTACTATCAGCTACGCGCACTAAAACCCTTTATCTCTAATTATGATATAAGGGCGGCAGTCTTCGGGCGGCTTTTGCTCGCGAAGAAACACGTCGCGGGTGGGCGCCACTCGCTTCTAACCTCTTATGCACAACCCCGTATCGCTATCGATAATTACAACCCTGCTCAATTCACGATCACACACTTTATTGTAATTAAGTAATAATGCTACGTTATTTTCTAACGCGTTACCATCCAATGGTAATCTTCCCAAAATTCCTTCTTATTTGTAAAATTTCACTAAATTTAATTCACAATATTATCTTACTTGCTATCTAACCTGCTGATTCCGGGTCTAACTATTCTGGATCGCCGCGATGCATTAACTCCCTCGATGGGGCCCTTTCCGTAGATCGATGCTCGCAATCGAGTAGAAATTCAATTTTACAAACGTCCTTCGCGACTTGTCCTCCTCGTTCGACTCGTACTTCGCGAAACCGCTATCTCGTCCACGGAAACAGATATCTTCCTTGGTGGATTTACCTGCACATCAATCGCGACCAGTGTGTAAGAAAAATGATTTTGCTTTTGTTGCTGCCGCTTCCAAGTTCCAGGGGGATTCCCGTCGTCGGTTATACGTTCTCCAGTAAAATTCCAAGTTCACACCAAAAAGAAAGAAATCTGTTAGTAGGCTACCAGCACCTAGAGCCTAGGACCTCCGTCCACTTACCGTGTTAACACCAAAAAGAACCTTTTTCATCGATCCCGCTCGCATGAAAATTTTCCTGGTGGCAGCGGGATTTTCAAATTTCGTTTGGTGCACTCACCCGAATTCGATTTCACTCATCTGAGTGTTGGGTTTCTTCTGAGAGCATAAAGACATTCGGAGGGGCCGAAGGCATGGCCATTTTTCCTCATCACCAGCGACCCCGATGACTGATTGAAATTTTCGGGGCGTAGGTAATTCCTAATTTATCAAATTGATGGGGACATATTATGTGTGAATAGTTTCAAATATTCAAATTTTGAATATCGTAAGTGAATGATTGTTATATATTTAGTTATTTAATATTTTTTAGCTTTCATATTATAACCGTACGAATTCTCGAACCAGGGAGTAAAAATAAGCTACAGCAGGCTGAATTATTCGTTGCTTTGCGGTGAATTAATTATTTTTCCAGGATAGAAAATGAAAACAGAACACAAATGCATGCGAACTATGAAAATTGTAGAATATACTAATTGAATATTTATTCACCCATAAAACAAAAATTGTTTTATAAGAAAGTGGCTTAAAAATTAGATGTGTTTATGCTGGCTCAAATCTTGGTAGTGCCGAGTACTGCCGTAGGTGATGAGAAAACATTGAACAATATAAAATATCATTTTCGTTTTTAGAACATCTAGAAAGTTTTTACTGAGTATTGTGTGTAAAGCAACTGCAATGAATAAAATCATCAAAATCAAAAACAGCTTCAAATTCCGAAAAAGGAAAATTTTATTGAAGATTTTTCGAAAAAAATAAGTAGTCTTCACAGTTAATAGTTCCAAGAAGTCTCAACTTTTCTTGTACTATAAAGTAGGCTAAATACAATGATAGGTTGGAGATAATATATTTCTAGGTAATAAGATATTTATTATATTATATTCACACTATCTAATCGTTCTCGACCTACATCGCTAATCCAGTTATTGGCCTTGAGATTAACTAACAACTCAACTATAGAAGCTGTTTTCTTTCGCCTGCGCTGTTTTTTACGCGAATTTTGGATAATCCTATTTTTTCCTTCCAATTTTTTCCTGCAGCTTGATTAAATGCACTGCAGTAATAGGAGCCACTTGGTCAGTTTACGTAGCCTAATTGAAATGATATTGTTGAATATTAAAATTTTCAAAAGTGTATCATGAACGCAACATCAGCATTAAGCACCTAATGAGATCGCAATTCGCTCTTCTTGTCCATCGTTTGTCTCATTTTGAATATTTTTATCTCATTTTGAATAATTAAGATAATTAAAGAGAAGAATGTTTTGAACATTTTCTTTACTTACTGCATCACTCGAAGATTCTACTCCACTAAAGATGGTCCCCTGTTCGCTTGCTCAGCTGTAAGAAAAACAAGAAACTATTACACTTATTCCCTTGTCAATCATCAATTGCTATATACCACGGCCGAAAGATTTGAATAGACCCGGGAAGTATTTTTGATAATCAGCTCAGGAAATCCAAGAGAAGAAGTCCAAATGAATATGTGTTGCTCATTTTCTGGAAATCTGGAAAACAATATTTCACACCATGCAATACGAATAAATTTTTATATCATTTTATTTCCGCTCTGCTCCGAAACTGTTTATGCGCTCTACTGCTTTGTGTTTTTTTTGACAGAAATTAAAATGGCTACCAGAAAATTCGCGCCAATATGTCGACAATATTTAAAAGGGCTCAAATAGGCACTTTCGCTTATAAAAAGTTTGTGAAATTCACAAAATTTTGCAAAACACATTGTTTGTTTATTTCTTACTTGTGATAAGAAACTCCAAGTGGCCGGCGTTGCAAACTATTGCCACAATTCGGCACAACTCACTTCATTGCAAAGATTAATGCAATTGCACAGTTTTCAAACACTTTTTTCAAATAAAACTCGCGATTTTCACTTCTTCACTAACGTTTTTGTGAACCGCACTAGTCGAATCTACACAAAATTAATCTGTATTTAAAATAAACATGATTTTATTTCCGTACCGACTCAAATTGTTTACATTAGTTTAGTTGTCATATTGACAGAGAGGATACAAAGAGGGGAATTGACATTGAAGATACATGAAAAGTGGTCGGTTTCTCTTCAATGTATTTTAAATGGACATCGCCCCTCCGAATGTCTTTATGCTCTCAGGGTTTCTTATTCACCTCGCGTTCCAATTTGGGACAGACTAATTTGGGACATCTCATCTGACATTTTTTCTCTTTTGACGTTTCCGAATGTCAACATTCGGTTTATTCCATTAATTTCGCTGTTGTGCACATTAAATTCGGGTGGTGCCCCAGGACTTTCGGCATTAAATTCCAGATAGGTGGCTATTTTGTTTTCAAATCCAATCATTCAGAGAGGAAACATGTGCGCGATCCTCACGGCGACCTTTCATTTGATCGATATCCGAGAATATTAGCTTACGCCCGTGACTTCACTCCGCCGTGTTTCCGTGCGAGGATTTGTACGTGTCGAAGTTTTTAGATGTGAACATTTCCTGACGCGTACGCTGATGTTCTCGGGATCTTGGTTATCTCCCGCGTATTTCGATTATCCTCCTCATCTCGGGTCAATTCTACTAATAACTCATCATTTACTTTAATCGCCTTTCGAGCCGTGGCTTTAAGCTCGGGAATCAGCAATTCGGGCATCCACTCGGGATCAATCGTATGCTGGTCAATTGTTGGCCTAGGTCTGGTGTCGTCGACATTGACGGCGCGGCCCATACGTTGCTCTGCCTTGTCGGTGAATTTGTGCCGGAACAATTCGATTCGCGATATCACATAGATAATGCTGTGTTTTGCCAATATCGCGACCGGGATCTTGTTGTCGATGGTTATGGTGTTGTTTGTGCGTAGAATATGTTTGTAGCCACTTGGTGTTGATTGTTTTCATGTTCGTCTGATGGAGATACGTTCCATAGGTGTTCATTTGGGTTCGTGCCGTTCAGGGTTTCTCTATCGTGATGACTCGTGTTGTCTTGCAGTCGATTCTTAGGTAAAACTAACAGCTAACTTAACCAGCTAACATCTAAAACTAACATCTAACTAAATCTTAACTAACTCGTAAATTGTGATTGTGATTTTTTTTTATTTTTATATATTATATTCAAGATTTAATGCTTTAGTTTAAGGAAATTTCCACGAACCGTGACAAAGTCTATCAGACTTGGTCGTACTAAAGATTAATACGTCCTGTGAGTTTTAACTGAGTCTCAATTTGTCAGTTCTTGCGGCCACAAATTTCGAATGCTAAAAACAAAGGTAATTTACTGAAGTGCTATCATTCTTGTGCAAAGAAAACTTGTAAAAATTTTGCTTAATCTGTGTTGAAAAAGCATAAAATTTATCAAAAAAATTGAATTGTTCTTAAGGAGCAAAAGAAAATTCAGTATGACCATTGGTTGGAAGGTTTTCTATGTAGGTACCTGCCGTAGCTACAGAGTTGCTCACACATTCATTAAACACAACAAAAACGGTTTTCATGTGCTTACAAATGTGTCCTGTAAATTTTGTTATGATCTGTTGACAAGATGTATCATATCATGCCTAGTTTACACATATGGCGCATGTTTCGTCGAGATACTTGTGAAATTATTTCCCTCCGTCTCTTCGAATATATAAAAAACAGGCGAGAATAGACAAAATGACACATTCACACTCTGCGCGCCAACATTTGCTATGCGTGTAAACATGGTATTAGACAAGATGCATGTGTACGGATCGGTACAAGACACACTGTTCGAATATTTGTAAACAAATTTTTGAACAGAGAAAATGCTACCTAACTGCACGACATTACCACCTAAATTCCACACCATGCAGAAGAGTGCGAAGTGCCAAAGCCTGAATTACATTGCCATGCAATGCAGTGTGTGTGAAATTTGGTGAAATATTTGACTTTCAGAGGAAATTCAAGTTTGTCCGGATATCAATGACTATTATTGTAAGCTAAATTTTTATACTCATACAAAAATTTAACAACGATATTTGTTCATTTTTCCTTGCTTTCGCTGCAAATATATCAAAAAATCTCTGTACACCGAGTGTATGAAGATTCAAAATCTAGTTGCTCGAAATTAAATATTATGTATAAGTTTGTATGCATTATATGTGAAAATGATAACAAAACAAAAATGAAACAACATTTCAAAATAATAATGGAAAACTACAAACGATGGTCCGTTCTTTTGCATTTGCTATTTTGACAAGGTGAAATTCACTAAAATCCGTGAAAATAATGCCATTCATTTCCGAAAATATACAGGCTACATGTTTGATTTGTAAATAATAAGGTAATTGCCAGTTTTCTGAGCGATAAAACTCAAATTTCACAAATACCTCGAACAAAGCACGCAATTAATATTATTCATACGTTTAACTAATTATCGAAGCACAAATAAAGTATAGGTCGAATGAAAAACAGTTTCAATTCAGTCAGTTTTACGCCGACGCAGCATACGATATTTCCTCCGACATGAAAATTTGCTGTCAAAAGATCGTTTTACTTTTCGTGACATTTTGTTCGAACACGATTCATTCATTTCGGGTAAGTATTTTATTAGATTTATTCTTTAGACACAAATATGTACTTTGACATTTTTCAGACTTACTATGAACTACATACGATAGAATATAGCCTTGGTATGGATCCTTATTATGCCATTGCCGAAAGTGAAATAAAAAATCAAATGCTCTTCAATATAAAAATAGATGTAAAACGAACTATACCAAATATAAAAATTGCCGGCCACTTGGTCCAGATCGAAAAAAGAGGCAGAAGAACGAAAGTGCTCGAAACACGATTTGAAATGTGCGATCTTTTAAAAAGTCAGCCCGGACAATACAAAATTATTTATTTTCGGTATCTCTTCAACAAACTCCTGGACGGATATAAGCTGCAATGCCCAATTGTTCCTCATGTTTTTCAAGTCAAAAATTTCAGTCTTAACACGAAGCTTATGCCAATTTCACTGTTTTACAAAATCCATAGCTATTTCCTAATGAATGCCAGCTTCGCAATAGAAGAAAATCAAGAAATTCATGATTTGAGATGGTTGGCGGGGAAGTTGAAGACATAAAGTTCAAAAAGTAGTTCAAAAAGAAGCAGCAGAGTGATTGAGTAGTGAAGTCGGTCTGCTGCAACTATTTTGTATTAAAGGGCTGACACAAAATAGTTGCAATAGGCTCCCAAAAGGGATCAAAATAACATCTAAAGTAAGTAGAGTGGCTACTGTTCCCAATATGACGCTTTGAATTTCAATTTAACGAGTCTGTTTCTTGTTACGAGATAAAATATTCAGTACTGCCAGTGCTTTTCCAGTACTGCAACCAAAGGTTTACCGACACTGCTCCACCTCAAGGTTGACATACCCTGCAGAATTTGGTTTTGATCCGATGACTGTGTTTGAAAATATAGGTGTAGAAAGATTTTTCGGGTTACCGCACGCGAAAATTTCAAACCTTTTGAGGTCGAAGAATTTGGTATTAAGTGTCATTGCAGGATCATTATAGTTATCTACACGTTCATAATAATTGGATAATTTAATGGCAGCATGAAAAATATTGCTATAACTGACAACCCCAGCATAATTCTCAGACGAAATTCTACTAAATTTCATTAAAATTTGATGACTGTATTGAAAGGCTTTGTGCCGTTTATTTTTCCTAGCCTTTTTTTTTTTGAAGATGGCACCGCTGCTACAATTTTTGCAGCAGCTTCAAATTACTACCATCAGACCTGGTCCTTTTAAAGATTAATGCGTCCACTGAATTTCAACTAGATCTGATTGTTGAGTTGCCAGTTCTCGAGAGCACAAATTTTCAGATACCAAAAATAGAGGCAATTTGTGCGAAAAGCTTTGATTCAATTGTGTTGAGAAGTATAAAACTTATCAAAAACTTTGCATTTTTCTTAAAAAACGAAAACATTTCATTACGGTGATTGATTTGACGGTTTTCTATTTAGGTACCTGTCGTAGCTACAGAGTCGCCCGCATATTCATTAAAAATAATACAAACGGTTTTAATGCATATATAAATATGTCCTGTAAATTTCGTGATAATCAGTTTACTCTGTAAAAAGTTATCAGAATCAAATTTTTACGAATTTTTCATACATACTTTTAGGCACTTGGCGCCCACAGAGGCTTTAAAATTTCAAAAACTATCGTATTCAAGGCGGATACAATATTGAGTTTAACTTTCAGTTTGTTGTATTTCCAAATATTTTGTTTCCACAGAAATATAAAGGTCGCTAGAAAATCTCTAAGACGACTGCTGCCGCCAAAAGATTTAAGATATTTTCTTGTTTATCTTATTATTCAATTATTTATCATATTGCTAATTATCGTAATTACAGAGTACAGAGTACCAGTGGCGAAGTGTCCATATAACATGAATCCTCCCGGCTTCCTTTTTGAAAATATTGACGTGCCTAGGAATTTGAACAACCTTATTTTATTTATTAACCAAACAAGGTAGACACAATACAAGAAAGTATTTGAAATAAATATGTGTAAACGAAAAATGAAATAAATTAAATAGTTAACAAATAAATCAATAACAAGTGATAAATAAAAAATAAATAAAAGATTGACATATAGCTTAAGATAAGGGGCTACGGATGGCTTGGAAAAGGTAGGATTTGAAGGAGAATTTGGAGATCGTTGGAGAATACAGAAAACTTATACTGTTAAATATTCTGCAGCATCTCTTTACCGGCTCATTAGCTGCATAAGTAGTGAAATGTAGATATTCTTTTAGTAAACGAGAGGACCTGGTGTTCCTTACAGGGCTATTTAATACCATTTTACTATTCAGGAATTCAATTTTGATAACGCCTCTAATGACGTCGAATGTGAAGCAGGCCGAAATCATCTTTCTTCTGGATGCTAGCGTCAATAAGTTTAAGATGACCCAGACGAAACTCATAAGGAGGAAGGGTTTTAAAATCGTAAGGATTATATAGTTCTCTCAATGCAAAAAGTAAGAACTGTTTTTGCATGGACTCGAGTCTGTTACTGTGGGTTTCAAAAACCGGATTCCAGCAGATAGAGTAATATTCGAGAATGGGGTGTACAAGTGAGATGTATAAGGATCTTGTGACCCACAGGTTACGAAATTCCTTGGAACGTCTTTTGATGAGCCCCAGTTGTTTGTTTGCACGGGAAAGTATTTTATCATAGTGCAGGGTGAAGCGGAGTCTCTTATCCAAGACAACACCAAGATCAAAAACGTTTTCAACTCGGACTAACAAATTATAGCCAAGGAAGTAAGTGTTATGTGAGACCGACCATTTTCGCGAAAAACTGATAACCTGGTACTTAACAATGTTGAGAGAGAGCTTATTTTGATTGCACCAATTATCAAGTGAATTAAGTTTAGATTGGAGAAAGAATGCATCGGATTTAGATTTAATGATGTGATACACTTTGAGATCATCGGCGTAAAGTAGGTGAGGTATATTTGCTAAGACGTCAGATAGGTCAGAAAAAAATATATTTAAAAAGCATTGGACCAAGATGGCTACCTTGTGGTACACCGGAGGTAACAGATATATTTTTCGATAAAACTCCTTGAAATTTTACCAATTGCGTTCAATTGCGAAGGTAAGAAGTCAGCCAGCTGTGCAAAGATCCGGCAAGTCCGAATTTCAGAAGCTTTGAAATTAAGATAGGGTGGTCAACTCTGTCAGAAGCTTTACTGAAGTCTGTATAGACTGCGTCAATTTGGTATCGTTTCTCCATTTTACACAGAACGTCTGAGATTAGGACTGTCAAATTCGTGGTTGTTGAACGACCTTTTCTAAAACCATGTTGCTGCTCGTTCAGACAGGAGTCAACAAGTGGAGAAAGTTTATCGTAGACAATCTTTTCAAAAAGTTTCGGAATTGAAGATAAGATGGCAATGCCCCTATAATTTCCAATACAGCGTCTATCACCATTTTTGAAGATGGGTGTGACATACGAAAGCTTCCAACAGGATGGAATAACTCCAGACGAAAGCGATCTGTTGAAAAAAGTATGCAAGGAAGTTACAAGCTGCTCTGCACACTTTCGCAAGAAAGTTGGAGGAATTAGATTGGGTCCAGGGTCTTTGTTGCAGTCGAGCTCCCAAATAGATTTATGTATTTCGTCACGCAAAATTTCTAAGTGGCTGACCAAACCTGTTGGAGCGGAATGACAGTAAGAAGTGTGTGAGTTTGGTGGGTCTGATGCATTAAAAACAGTCTGAAAAATATCTGTAAATAAATCACAAATCTCATCAAGAGAGGAAGAAGTGATATTATTAAAGAACATCGACGATGGATAACCAGAAGCTCTTCGCTTCATAGTTACAAAATCAGAAAAAGTTTTTTCGGGTCGCGGATTATATTTTCGCCGGTAGTCTTATTGTAGTTGTCATAAGCCTCGTGGGACTTTGTTAAAAACTGCTTAGCAGTTTCATTATATTCTTCCTGAATAGCCGAACTAATGTCATCCGCTTAATTAATCCGCTTATAAAGTTTGTTCCCACGATTCCGTAAATGCCTAAGGTCCCTTTCAAGCCATGGCTCAGAGAGTTTATTCTTTTTCTTTATCTTTCGTACATATCTCTCAACGGCGTCAAATATTTTGTTGTAAAAAGTAGAAATGGCTTCCTCAAGGTCTAACGTTGAAACAATATTCGTCCAATCTATAGAGTCAAGAAAATGGTGAGTGCTTTCATAATGAGCATTACGAAAGTCATATACAATTGAATTATTGTACGTTCTTAAGTAAGTAGTCAATGTGAGTGCTGTATGGTGCGAACTATTACAAAAACTATGTTCCATGTCATTAGTTGGACTTACCACTACTTCGTCATAAGCGTTAGTGAACACAAGATCTAACAAATTACCGTTTTGGTTGTTAGCCGGACAAACTTGCTGCAAATCATTGCCGTAGAAGGTACTCACAAGGTTAAAGTCGTTGCGATCTGAAAGGTTTACAGGGAGCAGGTAAGTGTCATTTTCATCAGGAATGAAATTTAGATTGGGGCGATTGAAATCTCCCAGGAATATAACTTTGTCCTTTTCGTTTAGGGATGATACGAAGGAAGATGCAGATTCGCATAAATGGTCGTATACCGATTCGTCGGATCTGGGTGGAAAATAAACCACACCAATGTAAATCGATGTATTATTCAAAGAGATTTGAACAATTAAGTGCTGGAACATGTTCATTTTAAACGTTCTACGCTACAATAAAGCAAATATTCCAATTCATAAGCCGAAATTTTCCGGCATGCGAATTCATATTTGATGGTCACTGCATGCTTTTATCAAATGTCTAATGACTCGGTTATGTCTCTGTTCTTCATTTGCTGAAACCATTGATATGAAAGAATATGGATACGAAATGGCTACCGTGTACCCATACGTGAATGTGCCTTTTTTAATACACGCACAACATTGCTCTCTCACAAAAATTCCGCTCAGTGCGACGCTTTATACTGCACTCCGAACCGAAAAGCCTTAATGCTGTGTCTTAATGCTGGGAATACCAGACCGGTGTAAAAGCGTGCAACGGGCAGCACTGAAAGAAACGTCAATGTCAGTTTGATTTGTGTCGGGGACAGAAAACATTGACTTTCAGTCAAAATTTTTCAAATAAAATTTAGAAATTTTCGGCGAATTCGGTGGAAACGCACATCTACGTTTGTGCGCAATCATTTGTGTCGGTTTCGCGAGTAAATTAGCGGTAAAAAACTATAAAATAGTACGATAATGAAGTGCCGCGATCCAGGCTGCAAAAGTAGCTACCGAAGTGCATCGCGGGGGATATTGTATTTCGGGTGAGTAAAATTAACCTTTGGCATCAATTCCTGTTGGTTTTTGTGAGAAATCATAATAAATTTCATTCACAAAAAGCATTTAAATAACCACTCGCCAGTTCGGGGAAAAAAATGTCAAACGACGTTCAAAATGGCGATCTCTCGTGCTTTTTGTTACCATATGAACTGTGTAGGGCACGCACCAGTACCTCATTCTCACACCAGCAAGCAAAAAGTTGAAAATTAGCACATTTCTCTCGGTCGATATCCAATCCATTCTGTCTTATATCTGTGGCTGAAACGCTTGCGTCGTCTCGCTTTGAGAGACGAAAAATAAGCCGGGATGAATTGGCTTACTGGCGGTTGCCATTGTGCTATTTTCATGTGGAGGTAATTTTTGCTAGGAAGTTGAATTGCCTACATAATAAGAATCAATAGCATAGAATACGTTTGAGATATGAATATGAATATGAACTTCACTTGGTATTTCAAAACAGAAATAAATAAATTAAGAAATAAATTCGTGCCAATTGATTACAAATACTCTTTTACTCTTATTTGAATTAAATTTGATAAGGCAGCAATAGAGTTGTGCCTTTTAAAACCAAAAATACGAATGCTTGGCAAAAGGGACAAGAAGGAAAACATGTGTGTAGCAATATGACTCGAACGGCCTGCGCATATTGATATCCCAGCAATCCAAACCAAAATTCGTGAAGTTTGTCCAATGGCTGTTTTTATTCTTTGCTACGCTCACATCTTAAATTTGGTATTATCCCGATCATTGGAGAATATACCTGAATTGAAAATATTTGTCGGCTACGTGAACAGCATTGTGCGTGTTTTTAGCTAATCGATTAACGTTCTAACCTTCTCAGGCGCAAAGTCTGCGTCGAAAAATGGAAGATATGGGGTTCTGTTTCTTTCTTCATACTCTCGCAAAAACTGATATTCTTTTTGCATTGTTACAAAGCAAACAAATCGATGTAAAAGCAGCGTTGATAGAAATTAATTTGTTTGAGTCTTGGATAAGTTTTCACTTTATGAATGAATTCGATTCAATTTTTGATAAAGTTCAAGAGTTTGCTCAGTTGCCACGAAAACGGCGAAGGTTTGACTTAGATATCGATTCGAAGACTTATTATCGATGTCTTTTCATCGAAATTAAAGACAATATTGTCAGCCAAATTAAAAGCCGCTACAGCTCATTCGGTGAATTATCATTTTTAGATTTACTGTGTAAGTCGAAATATGAATCATTTACGCAATCCTTTCCCGATGAAAAAATCTCTGCCTTAACTCGAATGTTTCTTGGATTTTTTGAATTTACTTCCTTGAAGAATGAGTTGAAAGTTGTTTACACAACTCCACCCTTAAAAATGTTGGATGTTTGCGTAGTATATACTCATTTAAAAAATGACATCTTAAAAGATGTATTTCCCCAAGTTTTAACAATGTGTAAAGCTTTTCTAACACTTCCGGTCTCTGTTGCTTCCGTAGAAAGCTCATTATTTGCTTTAAAGAGGATACAAACATATTTAAGAAATTCTCAAAATGAAGACAAGCTATCGAATTTAGCACTTCTATCCATCAAAAAACAGTTGCGTCTAAATCTAAGAAATAACCCTAAATTTTACGAAAATATGCTCGCACAATTCGTAAGAAAAAATCGAAGGTTTGCTTTAGAGTATAAATAAATATAGAATTGATACGTTATGTCAAGGAATGACATTTTTAATTTTGGTCGTTACTTATTAATGTTGTTTTATTTCCAAAAAAAAATTTTCTAAAATTTAATTGAGTGAATTGTATTACTTATTTTACTTCTTCACTTTTATTTTTTTAAATGTGTTCTGGAGGCTAAGAATGGTCCTTTGAAGGCCACTTTTGCTATACTTGAAATACATTGTTTAAATAAAGACAAATGGTTTCAAGTATATTGAAAGTGTCCTCATAAATACTGCTCTCTGATTCGTTGACCAATATGTGACTATAATTTTTTTTTAGCTGGAATCTCTTAAGCAGCCGTAGTAAGTGCAAGTTTAGTAAGTGCAAGTTCTAGGTATTTATAACATACATCGTTATTACACTTATATGTCAGATTTTTTGTATTCGGCTTCCCTCTATAAATAATTCACCCCACGCCACTGCGGAGTACAGAGTACATTTTTGTTGGAAGCAAGTACTGGAAATGAAATCTTATTCTGTTATGTCCAGGATTCCAAATTGGAAATTATGATCGCTATGTGGGCTCTGAGTAGGGAAGAATTTTTCTCCGAAATTCAATTTGTCATGAGTTTTGATAGAAACATTCTATCATCGCGAAATTTGCAGAGTATTTGGTGCTGGCCAAAACCATACACACATGGGTATTCAAAACTATCCGGGAAATACTGTAGCTACGGCAGCCGCGTGAAAAGAAAATTACTCAAATCATGGACACTCCTGAAACATTTTTACTTTTTGAAGAAAAATTCAAATTATTGGTAAATTTTAACCTTTGTTCACCATGTCAATTTGAAATATTCAAAACTCCAACTTGCACACGAACGGCAACCCATCACCAAACAGCCTCTATTTTCAGCACTCAAAACTTCTGTTCACGAGAACTGACGACCGGATAACAAAATCAGTATGAAATTTACAGGACATGCTGGTATTAACTAATACCAGGTCTGATTGTAATTTGATTTTGAATGCAGGAAGCTATGTGGCACAAGTTTTAAAGAAATTCGGACAGTACTTGGACCTTACTCTAAATAAATTTGGCTGACAAGTAAGGATACAATTGCCAGCTGTAGAAGATTATGTCACATAAATCTTGTAAATTTTCTCGGAAAAAAAAAAATTTTTTCCCTAAAACTTCAGATCCAGTCATGAAATCCCAACGAAATTATCTAGTAACTGGACTTTATTGTAAGCCAAATTTCATGGAAATATCGTACAAAAGTTAGTATTTAGTACAGTTAGTATTTAGTTAGTATTTAGGCCATAAGTTAAATTTGTATACTCAGATTAAATTTTGACCACTATGTTTGCTAAGTTTTCCGTGAATTTGCAGAGAATATATCATATAATCTTTGTAGCTAGTAGGTATGTGTGAAGATCCAAAAATTCGAATCTCAAAATTAAGTGTTACGTATGCAGGAGATGTGAAAATGAAGATAAATTATTGAACAGAATTTGCAAATAATAATTACTCTTGACACTTGAAGGTTCATCTTTTAGCAAATGCTCTTTTGCTATTAAGACTATGGTATATTCACTAAAATCCATCAAAATAACAAAAAGGCAATTAAGAACAATAAATTGATGCCATTCATTTGCGCAAATGTGTGAGCATGTTGTTATGTATGTTAGTAAATTCTAACGCAATTGCAAATTTTCTGGTCGATAAAACCCAAATTTCACAAATACCTCAACCAAAGCACGCAAGTAATATAATTCAAACTAACGACCAAAGCACAAATAATGTATAGGTAGAGTGAAAAGCAGTTTAAATTCAGTATGGCCTACGCCGACGCAGCACAGCATAGTTCCTCCGGCATGAAAATTTGCTATCAGCAGATTGTTTTACTTATCGTGACATTTTGTTTCAACACTATACACTCATCTCGGGTAAGTGTTTTATTAGATTTATTCTATGCACATAAATATGTACATTGACGTTTTTCAGACTCGATATGAACTACATACGATAGATTATAGCTTTGGTGCTAACGCTGATTATGTCACTGCCGAAGCAGAAATGAAAAATCGGATGCTTTTCAATATAACATTAGATTTGAAACGAACTTTGCCAAATGTGAAAATTTTCGCCGTATCGATCCAGGTCGAAGAAAGAGGCAGAAGAACAAAGTTGAGCGAAATGCGTTTGGATGTTTGCGATATGTTGAAAATGCAGACCGGACATTTCGTAAATGTTTATTTGCAACATCTGCTGAGCAAATTCTTGGACGGATATGAGCTGCGATGCCCAATAGTTCCCCACGTTTTTCAATTCACAAATTTCAATATTAATTCAAAGCTGTTGCCAATTTCATTGTTTTACAAAGTCCGTAGTTATATCCTTACGAATGCCAACTTCACAGTAGAACAAAATCATGAAGTTAATGATTTGGGATGGTTGACGATGAAGTCAAAGATTGTAAAGTTCAAAAAGTAGTAGAGTGATTATTCCAAAGGGAGCTCAATCTACTCCCGAAATTCACCGGCTGCAACTATTAATTGCCAACCCTTTCTTGTCTCACAACGCGGATCCAAATAAAATCTAAAGAAGATTTGCTTTTGTTCGAAATATTACACTTTAAATCTCGTTTTCACGAGCCTGATTTTTCTTTTGAGACAAAAAAGCTTTGGGGGGTCGCTGGATCATTCATTACCACATTTTCTAACGGTGTTTCAGCTTCAGAGCTAATAAACTGATATCCGTTTAAAAAATATATATTTTTTGATACAAACTGTAATGTATCCCTGCAACAAAATGCAACATTTCATTTTATAGAACCAAAAAAACAATAAAGTTAATCAAGACATGTAAGTATTCTTATCTTTTAGTGCCAACGGTCTTGCTATTTCTTCCTAGCATACTATTTTACTTTAATAAAATCGTTACTTCCTATTTTAATAAAAACTACTTCCAAAAACTCTAACGCAGCAGAACCGCTAGAAACACTAACGTTCGATGAATAGTAAAGGAATCATGCAGATTTTGATTGCATATTTCACCACACGTGCTCCAACCTGTTTCAAGGGTAATGCACCACTAGGTACTCACAAATGCATTTAAACTTCTAAGACGGAAAGGTTGGCAGTGCTGCCACTTTTATGGATTTCAAAATTTAGCAAAGTCAAACACTTGTTACTTATATTAATTATCGGTTGCTTATCTTTCAAAACTTTGAAAACAGCATCTTCTGTAGCACAAAAGAAGAAAATACTCAGTGCTTACAACACTTTACCAGCACTGTAACTATAAGTCTACCACAACTGCTTCTCGTCAAAATCAAGCTACCCTATGAATCTCATTTTCCGAAAGTTACAGGGATGGAAAGGTGTTTCAAGAACTTTTCAAGAACATTTTCAAGAACTTGGGAAATTTACGTATTGGCTACTTATTTTGATTGTAAATGTATAGAGATATGAATACCTAATATAAGCGTTTATGAACACGAAAGTAGTAAAACAATCTCGAGCTAGTAGCTCTTTGTCAGCTCAAAAACCGAATATATGTGGCATCTGCATTACATTGAAGTCAACCTACCCTGGGAATTAAGTTTCGATCAAGTGCATTGGAAGAAATCGGGGTACGAAGAAATAAGGGGCTAACACCCGCAAAGTTTTCAAATTTCTGAAATTTATTTTATGTTTATTGTGTTATTACAAAATCATATCCATTTGAAAAATTTTTCATAAAATCGCTTACGCAAGATGTAGCAAAAACTATAAAAACAATCATAGCTGGCAACCCTGTCATGGTTTTTCAACTAAATTCCTACTGAATTTGAGGTTTCATTTACCAAATGAATTTCGTTTCGATTTCATGACTGCAGTGGAAATTATAGGGCAAAAAGCTTTATTTTACTGAGCGAATTTTCAAAATTCAAGATATCAAAACTACCATAGTTGCCAGTTCCAAACCAACTTTTCAACCAAATTTCTATCAAACGTGGCTCAAAGATAGGTTCAACTACTGTGTGAATTTTATTAAAATCTGGTGACTGAATACAGAATTCATAGTACAAAGAGCAGTTTTTTCCCCTAGTGTTTTTTCATGATGGCACCACTGGCATAGGGTTTTCCACATTTCAAAATTGCTTCTATCAGACTTAGTCCTACTCAAAACCAACATATTCTATGGATTTCAGATGCATCTGATTATCGGGTCGTCAGTTTTCGTGCACAGAAGTTTCTGATACTAGAAATATAAGTGAATTGGGGATAGGTTACCGTTCTTGGCCGTTATAGAATTTCAAAAGTCATACTTTGCCTATGCAGACAAAGCATAAGATTTACATATGAGTTCATTTTTTCATAAAAAGTGATAGTTTTTCAGGAAAGTCGATGATCTGAAGGTCCATATTTTCGGCGCCCGCCGTAGCGATAGGATTGCCAACATGCTCATAAAAAAACAACATACCCTTACAACTTAGTAACATTAACATGCCTTCTAAGTTTCATATTGTTTTGATAGCTCTGTCAAAAGTTATCACGATTCCAAAATTTTCACGATCTTGTTTAAGGCACCCAGCGCACATATTGGGTTACAAATTAACAAAATTTTATCATATTCACATTGGAAATACGTTTTACATTCGCTTTCCAAATTTAGTCCGTTTGAAAGTCTATTTAAAATTTCACTAAAATAACCGCCGGCGCCAAAGGGTTGAAGTTAATCAATATTGACCTATTCTATATTAATATGGACATAATCTACATACACAATTATGTATCCTGAAAGTTGCAGATCAATCGGATGGCGCGTTTCCGGAAAATAGCCAATGTGTTCTTATATGTATATATATATATATATATATATATATATATATATATATATATATATATATATATATATATATATATATATATATATATATATATATATATATATATATATTTACAAATATATATATATATATATATATATATATATATATATATATATATATATATATATATATATATATATATATATATATATATATATATATATATATATATAAATATGTTATGTCGAAATCGTCTGAATAAAACGCCGATTACATTATTTCTATAAAATAACTTTAATCCAAGACTAAGACAATGTCAGTCGGAGCGCGGACAATAGTATACTGTACGGGGAACTGGTTTTCTACTACTATTTTCAAAAAGTAGTAAATTTCAGTTCATCATACTGTAATGTATCCCTTCAAAATACAACATTGCATTTGATAAAAACTTAGGGAAATACATCTTAAAAGAAGTATTTCCCCAAGTTTTAACAATGTGTAAAGCTTTTCTAACACTTCCGGTCTCTGTTGCTTCCGTAGAAAGCTCATTATCTGCTTTAAAGAGGATACATACATATTTAAGAAATTTTCAAAATGAAGACAGGCTATCGAATTTAGCACTTCTATCCATCGAAAAATAGTTGGGTCTAAATCTAAGAAATAACCCTAAATTTTACGAAAATGTGCTCGCACATTTCGTAAAAAAAAATCGAAGGATTGCTTTAAAGTATAAATATATATAGAATTGATACGTTATGTCAAGGAATGACATTTTTAATTTTGGTCGTAACTTATTAATGTTGTTTTATTTCGAAAAAAAAATTTTTCTAAAATTTAATTGAATGAATTGTATTACTTATTTTACTTCTTCACCTTTATTTTTTTAAATGTGTTCTAGAGGCTAAGAATGGCCCTTTAAAGGCCACTTTTGCTATACTTGAAATACATTGTTTAAATAAAGACAAATGGTTTCAAGTATATTGAAAGTGTCCTCTTAAATACTGCTCTCTGATTCGTTGATCAATATGTGACTATAATTTTTTTTTAGCTGGAATCTCTTAAGCAGCCGCTCATTTAGTAAGTGCAAGTTCTAGGTGTTTATGACATACATCGGTATTACACTTATATGTCAGATTTTTTGTATTCGGCTTCCCTCTATAAATAATTCACCTCTCGCCACTGCAGAGTACAGAGTACATTTTTGTTGGAAGCAAGTACTGGAAATGAAATCTTATTATGTTACGTCCAGGATTCAAAATTTTAAATTATGATCGCTATGTGGGCTCTGAGTGCCTAAAAGTAGGGAAGAATTTTTTTCAAAATTCGATTTGCCATAAGTTTTTATAGAAACATTCTATAATCGCGAAATTTGCAGAGCATTTGGTGCTGGCCAAAACTATACGCACATGGGTATTCAAAACTATCCGGACAATACTGTAGCTACGGCAGGCACGTCAAAAGGAAATCACACAAATCAGGGACCCTCCTGAAACATTTTTCCTTTTTGAAGAACCCATCACCAAATTACCTCTATTTTCAGCACTCAAAACTTCTGTTCACGAGAACTGACGACCGGATAACAAAATCAGTATGAAATTTACAGGACATGCTGGTATTAACTAATACCAGGTCTGATTGTGATTTGATTTTGAAGCGACTTTGAAATGCAGGAAACTATGTGGCACAAGTTTTAAAGAAATTCGTACAGTAGTTGGACTTTACTCTAAACATCATTCAAAATAAATTTGGTTGACAAGTTAGGATAGAACTGTCAGCTATGGAAGATTATGTCACATAAATCTTGTAAATTTTTTTGCAAAAAATTGACGTTTTTGCCTAATTTCTCCTATAAAAAAATTTGTTCGCCCTTAAAATATCACTATTGAACTCCCCGATCACTTTCAATCATCGAAAGCGCTGTAAAGGCAGTTTTTGCCAAGCTATGGCCAAAAAACCTCTTACTCCCCTACAAAACCGAAATTTTTGTATCACAGCAATAGGTCTTGGCTCGTTATGTCCCAAACCACACTTACCCAAAATTAGCCGATTTTGTCCGATTTCAGTTACTTTTGCCCTAAAAACTTTTTGAATAATTGAATAAAATACTTTCCCAATTTCTCCTATCAAAAATTTTTTCGTCCTTAAAATATCACTAATATACTTCCCGACCACTTTCAATCATCGAAAGCGCTGGAAAGGCAGTTTTTGCCAAACGATGGCCAAAAATCCCCTTTCTCCCTTACAAAACCTAAATTTTTGTATCACAGCAATAGGTCTTGGCCATTTATGCCCCAAACAACTCTAACTCAAACTTGGCCGATTTTGTCCGATTTCAGCTACTTTTGCCCTAAAAACCTAAACCTAAAGTCCCAAAATACTCGCAAGCATGAAAATACTCTATACAAAAATATGCGATACGAAAATACTTGCAAGTTCCAAAATACTCGATACGAGTATATACTCATATCGAATATTTTGGAACGATACGTTATTTTCGTATTCGAATATTTTGGAACGATATGAGTATATTCGTATTCGAATATTTTGGAACGATACGAGTATATACTCGTATCGAGTATTTTCGTACTTGCAAGTATTTTCGTCTGGCGTACGAGATACTCGTGAGTATGAAAGCACTTGCAAGTATGAAATACGAGTTTATATTAATGTTAGGATACTATTACGTCACTGTTTGATTGAAATGAATTAAATGGACGAAATTTATTGTGTAAATTCTTGATTACATGTATAGTCCACAAAAATACTCGTACCTAGTATTTTTGAATTTCGTACTAGGTACTGGCTGTTCCAAAAAAATACCTGTTCCATATACCTGTTCCAGTATAGACGCCTCATCTCTAGTCGGCATGCCGTATCCAGCCAACTCATCGTATTGTTTTCACTGGGTACGGCATGCCACCACGAAACTTTTCAATTTTCACGTTCCGTGCTTATGCCTTGCTTTCGCTGCTGGAACGATGCATGATCTTCAGGGTAAGCAACTAACAATTAGAAGCGGGCCAAATTGTACTAACAAATATGATGGATTGGTTTCATGTATTGTTCGGCTCGCACTTAACTTTCCATTTCGAAACGCTGAAATGCCCATCGAAAAACTCATAAGCAAAGCAAGCTAGGATTTTCTTTGTGCTGATGGGTATCGGAATTCGATAGGTCCGGGATGCCGTGCCTGAGATTCAACCTAGTTACAATTTAGAGTTTTGAATTTGAAATGGTAGGTGATAAAATATCAAATTTTATAATTTTATATATTTTATATAAATTGAATACTATATTCTTTCATGTAATGTCAATTGAATTTAATACACATTAATATAATTATTAATATCATAATATTGCTATTATATTACTATTATATATTACTATTAGCTTTATTTATTTCATATACTATTTCTATTACTTTACTTATTACTTTTCTCTGAAATGGCTGAATCTGGTTGTTTTATTGAATTCGATGCCATCAATATAAATTCTGTTGATGATAAAGGTAATTTTTTAATTAGAAAAAAAACTAAACACTATCCTATGACGACAAATGTGTTATACAAAATTTGCCGAGACCAACACCAGCTATGCCCGATTTGATTAATCGTTATCATAAGGGCTCAAATAGATGTTTTTCAGAAAATTGGTACAGAAAGTGGTCGTGGTTGACTGGAAGTGTGATAAATTGTTTTGTTAGTCCTGCCTATAATTTAATTGTTTGGAAAGTCGAACATACCAGTCGGCTTTAGATTTTGCTTACCGTCAAAATTTTGACTAACATAACTAAACTGTGAAAGGCAATACTGTCATACCCATGACAGTTGGCTCCGTTGAGGTCCAGACCAGCAAGTCGGCCAGGTATCTGGGAGTGACCCTGGACACCAAGCTGACGTATTGGGATCATATCCGTAGGGCATGTGATAGGGCTCTAGTAGTCGTCACTTCGCTGAGTAGGCTAATGGCCAACGTTGGCGGACCCAGTGAGACGAGACGGAGACTGCTGATGGAGACGACCAATTCCATCTTGCTATATGGCGCCGAAATTTGGGGAGATGCGCTTCGAACTAGGAAGTTCCGAAAGCGCATTGCCAGTGTCCACCGCAGGGGTGCCCTGCGAATCGCCTGTAGCTACCGCAGGGTCTCGGAAGAGGCTGTGATGGTTGTATCGGGAGTAATCCCAATCGATCTGCTAGCGCGAGAACGCAAGGAAGGGTACCTCTTTCGATCAGAGCTGGACAGAACGGAGGCTTTGACGCACGCGCGTACACTGACCCTCCAACTTTGGCAACAACGTTGGAGTGAAAGTGATAAAGGACGCTGGACGGCTAAGCTAATTGGTCTTATTGAGCCTTGGCTTAACCGGAGCCACGGAGAGGGAAACTTTTACCTTTGTCAATTTTTGACAGGGCACAGTTACTTCAGGAAATACCTGAACAGAATGAGTAAGGTGGTCACACCGTACTGCCGGTACTGTGTGGCTGAGCTCTATGATCCTCAGCACACATTCTTTATGTGCAGTCATTTCGCAAGTTTGAGGCGTACCATTGAGTCCACGATCGGCCTGGTAGCGTCTGAGACGATCGTGGATGCAATGCTGCGAAACGAGGAGAACTGGCGCGCAGTCTCAACATACGTTGAGAAAGTGCTGCGCATAAAGCGGGAGGAGGGTTGTCTTGCCGACCCATAAGCTGTGGTAGTTCTTGAAGTCCGTGGTTACCAATGGGTGAGTCAGCACGACCGGGTCGAAGCAGTGCTTAGGCGGGTCCCGACTCGGAACTTCGTGGGCTTGTAGATGGTCCTTTTTTTTCGTGAGTCAAACCTCACATACCCCATGGTGAAAGGTCACCCGGGGATCTGATAAGCAGATTTTTTTTTGCCATCTACACTAGGGAAAAAAAGGACATACTAAAGCGTTTAACTGACGCAATTTTATATTTGGGAATGCAGGAGCTAGATTTTCGGGGTCACGACGAAAGTAATACCTCTACCAACCAAGACAACTTTAGAGAACTTGTCAAACTTTTGAGTAATTATGACCTAGAGCTTCTTCAACTATGAAAGTATGGGAGGGATAATAAAAACAAAAAAGGAAACTGAAATAAATGATTCAGTATGCTTTTCTTGGCAAGTTGATGAAACCACTGATGTTTCTTGTCGCTCTCAATTGTCAATAATACTACGCTATTCAGTTGAAGGGGAAGTAGTCAAACGATTCTGGTGTGTCTTTGAAGTCAATAAAGGTCATAAGGCCGAAGATATTTGCCAGCTTCTGTGCCATTTATTCGAAAACCTATCCAAACATTTTTAGTCAAATTAAATTAGAAAATGAATTAAAAGTTGTCTATAGTAACAAAGAATTATTTGGAGATTGCCAATCATTAATTGATATTTTAAAATTAATTTTCAAAATTCTTTACAAGCAACATTACCAGAATATTTTAAGTTATGTTATGTTATTTTATCAATACCTGTTACAACTGCGTCTGCCGATAGAAGCTTCACATGCATCAAACGGATTAAAAATTTTTCGAGAAACAAAATTGAGGAACTCCGTGTAAATAATTTGGCTTTGATTTCAATAGAGAAAGTACTTGCCAAAAAAACTCAAAAATAATTAACGATTTTTCGAAGATGTCATTGATCATTTTGCAGGCAGAAAATCAAAAAATTAACAATGAAAATAATTCTTTTAATATCCATTTATCCTTTCTTTCTGCAAAATATATTTACGAACGAACTTTACGGATCTTTCTTTAAGTGCTGAAAAATACTCTTTTAACTTTGATCCGCATCGTTAACTACTTCCTTTTATGACCAACGTTTGTGTGTTAATTATTATCATCCTTTATCATTGCGATTTTGTTGCACCAGTAATTTATTTCGGCGAAAATTGTTGTTGCTGTTTTGCTGCATGAACTTTTTTGCACATTTAGATCTTTTCTATTTGCATTCCTTTATACTAATGGTGGTCACTACTTGCCAGTGGCGGCTCGTCAGGGTGGGCCCGGCCCGTATACGCGGATACCAACACGAAATATCTACTTTACTTTAACTCAGTGGCGGCTCGTCAGGGTGGGCCTCGCGGGCCGGGCCCAACCTGACGAACTGCCACTGCTACTTGCACTGCATGCCGATCACTATTTAATGTACATATGTTAATTATTAAATGTATGTTTCTAATTTTCCTGGTGAAGCATGATTTTATTATTTTTGATAAGAATGTTGTTTGTTTTTAGCATTTCCTCTTTCGCTTTCTGGGGAATGGCGATAAATGATGGTACAGATGAATGAATGTGTATAACATATGCGGACAATATTTGTGGACGTGAAGTTCAAACTGACCCCTTCTTGCCTTGGAAAAAATTTTAACGAACGAATCTATTAGGAGAATATTTTTTTGAGCATTCGACTATTTCTTTTTAAAAATATTTGTTTAAAACTTCTTTCGATAACTTAACTTTAAACTTTCATCCATCAACAAGGCAATGTTTAAAATAAATTAAATTTATCAGGCTTTTTAGCATTCAATAAGATATTAATGCGTATACTAGCGTAAGTTTAAAGTTTTCTTGTTCTGTTAGCTGCCGAACCATTTCAATGTACCACGAGCCGCCACTGGTTAGTATAGTTAGTATTTAGGCCATAAGTTAAATTTGTATACTCAGATTAAATTTTGACCACTATGTTTGCTAAGTTTTCATTGAATTTGCAGAGAATATATCATATAATCTTTGTAGCTAGTAGGTATGTGTGAAGATCCGAAAATTCGAATCTCAAAATTAAGTGTTATGATGTGTCGGTATGCAGGAGATGTGAAAATGAAGATAAATTATTGAACAGAATTTGAAAATAATAATTACTCTTGACACTTGATGGTCCATCTTTTAGCAAATGCTCTTTTGCTATTAAAACTATAGTATATTCACTAAAACCCATCAAAATAACAAAAAAGGCAATTAAGAACAATAAATTGATGCCATTCATTTGCGCAAATGTGTGAGCATGTTGTTATGTATGTTATATGTTCAAATTAGTAAATTCTAACGCAATTGCAAATTTTCTGGTCGATAAAACCCAAATTTCACAAATACCTCAACCAAAGCACGCAATTAATATCATTCAAACTAATGATCAAAGCACAAATAATGTATAGGCAGAATGAAAAGTAGTTTAAATTCAGTATGGCCTACGCTGACGCAGCACAGCACAGTTCCTCCGGCATGAAAATTTGCAATCAGCAGATTGTTTTACTTATCGTGACATTTTGTTTCAACACTATACATTCATCTCGGGTAAGTGTTTTATTAGATTTATTCTATACACATAAATATCTACTTTGACGTTTTTCAGGCTCGTTATGAATTACATACGATAGAATATAGCTTTGGTACTATTGCTGATGATGTCACTGCCGAAATAGAATTGAAAAATCGGTTGTTTTTCAATATAACATTAGATTTGAAACGAACTCTGCCAAATGTGAAAATTTTCAGCGAATTGATCCAGGTCGAAGAAAGAGGCCGGAGATCAAAGTTGATCAAAAGACGATTGGATATTTGCGATCTGTTGAAAATACAGACCGGACATTTCGTAGCTGTTTATTTGCGACATCTCCTGAGCAAATTCCTGGACGGATATGAGCTGCGATGCCCAATAGTTCCCCACGTTTTTCAAGTCAAAAACTTCGATGTTAATTCAAATCTGTTTCCACTTTCATTGTTTTACAAAATCCGTAGTTATATTCTTATGAATGCCAACATCACAGTAGAAGAAAATCAGGAAGTTAATGAGTTGGGATGGTTGACGATGAAAGTAAAGATTGTAAAGTTCAAAAAGTAGTAGAGTGATTATTGCAAAGGGAGCTCAATCTACTCCCGAAATTCACCTGCTGCAACTATTTATTGCCAACCCTTTCTTGTCTCACAACGCGGATCCAAATAAAATCTAAAGAAGATTTGCTTTTGTTCGAAATATTACACTTTGGATCTCGTTTTAACGAGTCTGATTTTTCTTTTGAGACAAAAAAGCTTTGGGTGGTCGCTGGATCATTTAATACCACATTTTCTAACGGTGTTTCAGCTTTAGAGCCAATAAACTGACTTCCGTTTAAAAATGTCAATTTTTAGATACAAACTGTAATGTATCCTTGCAACAAAATGTAACATTTCATTTTATAGAACCAAGAAAATAATAAAGTTAATCAAGACATGTAAGTATTCTTACCTTTTAGTGCCAACGGTCTTGCTATTTCTTCCTAGCATACTATTTTACTTTAATAAAATCGTTACTTCCTATTTTAATAAAAACTACGTCCAAAAACTTTAACGAAGCAGAACCGCTAGAAACACTAACGTTCAATGAATAGTCAAGGAATCATGCAGACTTTGATTGCAAATTTCACCACACGTGATCCAACCTGTTTCAAGGGCAATGCACCGCTTGGTACTCACTCATGCATTTAAACTTATAGGTTGGAAAGGTTTGCAGTCTGCTCACTTTTATGACTTTAAAATTTAGCAAAGTCAAACACTTGTTACTTATATTAATTATCGGTTGCTTATCTTTTAAAACTTTGGAAACAGCATCTTCTGTAACACAAATGAAGAAAATATTCAGTGCTTATATCACTTCACCAGCAATGCAACTATAAGTCTACCAAAACTGCTTCTCGTCAAAATCAAGCTACCCTATGAATCTCATTTTTCGAAAGTTACAGAGATAGAAAGGTGTTTGGGGCTACCATCCGAAAAGTTTCAAGAACTTGGGAAATTTACGCATTGGCCACTTATTTTGATTGTAAATGTATAGAGATATGAATACCTAATGTAAGCGTTTATCAACACGAAAATAGCAAAGCTATCTCAAGCTAGTAGCCCTTTGCCAGCCCCAAAACCAAATATATGTGGCATCTGCATTACATTGAAGTCAACTTACCCTGGGAATTAAGTTTCGATCAAATGACTGCATTGGAAGAAATCGGGGTACGAAGATATAAGGGGTTAACACCCGCAAAGTTTTGAATGTCATATCCATTTGAAATTTTTTTCATAAAATCGCTTACGCAAGATATAACAAAACTATAAAAACAATCATAGCTGGCAACCCTGTCATGGTTTCTCAACTAAATTCCTACTGAATTTGAGGTTTCATTTACCAATTGAATTTCGTTTCGATTCCATGACTGCACTAGAAATTATAGGGCAAAAAGCTTTATTTTACTGAGCGCTTGATAGAAATCTTTTGTAAAATCCCGAAATCTCGAGATTATCTCAGGATCCCGAAAATTCTAATCCCGAAGTTACGGGACCTCCGTTTTAATCTCGGGATTAATACCTTAATTTAAAGTAAGTAGAGTGACTATTTTATAGAATAGAGAGGTTGCTCGAACATCTCTTATGCTCCCGCAGCCACCAAAACTTTTTATTTTATTGCTTATCGAAAATGACGTATTTTGGACTTTAGGAGTATCGAATCTATCATCATCATCAACGCTACAATAGATAACCAGTCCTGCCCTCGTTCAACAGATTTTTCCACAAGTCCCTATCGTGAGCCGGTGTCTTCCAATTAGGCACTCCTAAGCTACGGGCACCTTGATTAACGCCGTCCCTCTAGTGCAAACAAGGTACCATTTGCTGTCATCTGCCATAAAATCTTCCACTAGTTCCTCACACAGAGGAGGCAGCAGCGACTCAACGCCTAACTTTGCGGCTCCACGGAAGATGATGCTAAAGTAATCGACTGGTCAGCGGAGGCTGACAAAGCCGTCGACCATGTCAAGACTCGTAAAAGCCACATCTTTTTTCTTTCACGATTCAAACGCTGAGCTTGGTTTATTTGAAGACGTTTCCGATGCCGCTATTGGAGCTGCTTTACAAGACAAATACCAAGTCTCTACGCGGCCAAACTAAGCGACATACAAAGAAAGTATAATACATACGACCGCGAACTCTTAGCGACTTATCCAAGCATTTGCTATGTTCGATATTTTTTTGGAAGCCCAGATGTTCACATTAAGCAATTGCCACTTGTGCTTTCAATCAAAAAGCCAAAGAGGCCGCACTTCGTCAATATTGACATCTAAGTTAACTAATTGAGTTCACTTCTGATATTGGGCGTGTCTCTGGTAGCAACAACGATGTGGCCAAGACACTCTCTCACTTAGAAGAAATCATTCTTCCCAATACTCCCGACTTTGTTGTTTAAAATTTGGACTCAGTGTTTCACATGATGCAAGAGGACTCAAAATATATCTTCACTAAATAATCAAGCTTTCGCACCAACGCTGAAGTTTTTCGTGAAATGTCTTGCAGAACCATACGACTTTAAATGCCATTCATGTTCTGGAAATAGGTGCTCAATTTGAAACACAACATAGCTCATCCAGTTATTCGTGCATCACGAAAACACGCTCACACTTAAGTCTCCTAGCCTTCGATGAACAAGCACATTTCCCTTTGGGCCCGAGATTGACTATATAATAAATTAGTTTGGATCGTTTTGAGGGCATTCACATTGACATAGCTGGCCCCCTAGCACGTTCATACGAATTCACATACTGTTTGACCATTATCGTCCGTTGCAATGACTTTGGCCGGCATCACTGCCAATAAGTATACCTTTGCCCTTGGATTGCTCAATTGGGAGCTGCCCAATACATTGTCACCGACCAGGACAGAGCCCTTTTGCTTCGAATGCAACCGTACCACAGCGTATAGCCTACAGGCCAACAGCTTCCTAGAAAGATGGTATTGCATACTCAAATTAGCTATCAAAGCTCACAACGATGCACCTAGTGCCTCTTTCATTAAGATCTCTAACACTAGAAAAATTAAAAACGTCACCAATTTAACTCCTTTACGCAGAAAACCGCGTCTTTCTAGCAATTTTCTTCAAAACAGTCCTAGTTAGGGAATCTGCACATCTTCACATTTTTTAAATCAAATAACCTCAAAACACTTTCCCGCAATATTTTATTAAAACCTTGGACTCTGAGTTTGTAAATTAATACAGTAATAAATGCATATGGGCAAAATTATACGAATCAAGATGAAATTGATTAAATGATTACTAATATTTTATTTATTCAGATAAATTTTACAGAGTTGAATGAAAAAAGAAACAGGTTGCTTTATGCGACTACGATTCAATTAATATGATATCACGCTTCTTGATACGAATTATTTTGCGTGTTTTGGCTCTGTTTGAATCATCGCATTAAATATCTAAGATCATAATTATGGTATAAATATATATATATATATATATATATATATATATATATATATATATATATAACGTATATATATATATATATATATATATATATATATGTATATATATATATATTTATATATATATATATATATATATATATATATATATATATATATATATATATATATATATATATATATATATATATATATATATATATATATATATATATATATATATATATGTAAATATATATATATCCACTACAGGCAAAAAGTTTAAGACCACATCGCAGATATATAAAACTGCAAGTACCTTTTTTTTTCCAGTAATTGCCTGTTTTAATGAAGGTTGCTATGAAGGGATCTAAAATGTACATGGGATTTCCAAATTCTCAGTCAGGGTAATAAAACACGTTGGGTTTTTCCCACTTTAAAGACTTTAGGTGTCTACAACTTTTTAAAGTAATTAAAATAAACCTTTGAAATTTCTGGGAATATGGATTTGAAATATTGTGAAATTCCTATAAATAGGTACCTTATCTTCAAAATATTTCATTTGTGAGTTTTTGTGCTGGCAAGTAATACGGATTGTTATTTTCAGCGAATTTTATTCCGTGGACTTGTGAAATTTAGTTATTGGTACTTTTTAGCAAAATGTTGGCAAAATTTCTGTTCAAAATGGGAAAAGCGCGCAGTATTAAGCCGCAAGTTAGAAGTGTGATTGTGGGTAAACAAGGAACGCTTCATAAACAAGGAAAGTCAGAAAGAGAGATCAGTAATGAAGTAAAAATTTCAAAGACTGCTGTACATAATGCTATCGTTAAATTCAAGGACAGTGAAAGTTATTGAGATGCTGTAAGGAGCGGCCGACCCAGAGTGACAACAGAAGCAGAGGATAAGACTCTATGCTTATGAGCAAAAGGGATCGAAAGTTAACTGCACCGGAAATTCGAGTTGAGTTCAACGCGGGACCAAAGTCCATAAGCTTGTCAACTGTAAAAAATCGTCTAAGCGAAGCTGAACTCGTGGGGCGTGTAGCAGCCAGAAAACCTCTACTTGGAAAAAGGTAACAGACAAAAGCGGTTAGAGTGGGCAAGAACTCATAGCCAGTGGACAATTGAAGAGTGGTCACAGGTGCTTTGGACAGACGAATAAAAGTTTGAAGTTTTTGGCTCCAAACGGAGGGTTTATGTCAAGCGATCTGCTGAAGATA